>CM060105.1:0-600000 GCA_030522415.1 Channallabes apus | reverse complement strand
TCATATAATGTGTGTACATTATATGGGATAAAAACTGACCATGGCGTTTTATACTTACTAGAATTTATTTTTTCATAGGTCTCTGAAGTGAAATAAAGGCATTTTATTTAACTTTTTTTCCCCATTGTGAACATTTGTTTATTTGACCTCTCTTCCAAAGCAGACGTTAATCCTCATTATAGAAAACATTCATTGAAGAATAACTGCTACTTTTGAACAGTAAAACAAAATAAAAATCAATTCTGGTATTTAGAAAGACTAAATACATTATTTTGTCTGTTTTCTACGAATTCTGCTGTAACTTATCTACATAAAACAATTATTTGAATGGTGAATATTTAAGAAAAATATTGTAACAGACAACCGTCAAAGTCACCAATAAATAACACGGATATTAAAGCAGAAATGCAAATAAATAAGCAAGTAAAAATTGACGAGCATGTTGTATTATCTCTCAGTCCTGGGCGTCTAAATGAAAAGCGCTCTGAAAGCGCGTTGTCTCTGTGTCGGTCCTGAAACTACCGTAATCACTGTAATATGTGCGCACACTAAAATCAATCGCGGCTGGCTTGACCGTGTTCTTCTGAACCGCGGCTGGCTTTACCGCAGTTCTAATTTGTCTAAATCGCATTGCAGACAATAAAAATAAGTCGAGTCATCCTGTGACCCTACATGCTTAATCTTTGCACACATGATTCTTGCTTCTCACTTTTTCCTTAATCCCTCACTGTTCTATCTTGTATTTTCTAACGGTGTCAGAAACTTTGTGTTAGTAGCACTGCTTGACGCCTTCCTCTTTTGTAATTTGCTTTGGATAAAGGCAAACTTACAAAAGATGAAGAAATGCCTGAATGTAGTTGTACGAATAAAAGATTATGTAATGATACAATGTAAATATTTTCACAGAAACAAAGTGTAAAGATGAGACGTGAATCTGAAGAGGATCTCTTTGATGATTGCCTGGTAAAGCATTGTTTTCCTATTAATTATACAATTTATTAATACCTTGAATATAGTGTTTGTTGTATCAGCATTCATCATAGGATTTCCTGACACTGTAAAGCCATCTCATGCCATGTTTTACTGATGCAAGATAAAGCAATTTAACCCAAGTTTAACAATATGAAGTATATGAAGTGATGGTCATTTTTTTATTATCATTTATTTTTATTATTATTATTTTCTCAATGAAGTCAGCACAGGTTGAAGCAATTCAGATTTTTTTGCTTCTCAAAATAAATGATTTATTTTCTTGTAAATTTTATGCAGGGGGACAGACGAAGTGACACCTTCTTAAAATCCTTGTCGTCCGTGCTGTTGAAGGGGAAGAACTGGTTGGTGTATCCATAATCCTTGAAGGAGAGGCTATTTTCAGAAAGTTCTTCTAGAACTTGATTGGATTAAGCTATCACCAAAAGTGCAAGCTTTAAAGATGAAGTTATCATCTTAAAACATTTGATTTGGCTTGACTACAAGTGTTTACATGTTGTGTTTACATGTTCAGCTTAAAATGTTTTCATGCATTAAGGTTTCAATGGCATACTTTTAAGTGCACTAGTCCAGAGTGCTGATTTGAAAGTTGCAACTTCACTGCTTCAGAGGGCTGTTACGTTTTAACGTTTATTCTACAGTTTGTTTAAAGTATTTTCTGCTGCATTTTATTTCTAAATGAATGCTGTATTTTATTTATTTATTATTTTACACAATTTTGTTTAAAACAAGTATTTCAGGCCCTGGTGCCATGCAGTTTTTTTCTATGGATGCAAAATTTAGCTGAATGCACTTTTATTAAAAAGACAACTTGGATCTAGACTGTGAATGTCACAAATATTTGGTAATGTTGGTGAATAAACTGTTTAATTATATTTTAGTTGTGTGATTTATGAAAGATATAGATGAAATAATTACTTAAGTTTCTTTCCAAAACATAAATTAGCAATGTTTACATTATTATAGGGAGTAATAGGTAGCAAACCTACGCCCTTGTGTGTGTGTGTGTGTGTGTGTGTATGTATGTATATATGGAAATATAATTAATATTTTCGTGTTTAATTACAAAAAAAAAAAACATTTTAATGGCTAGTGATTGTTGCAGACATTTACACTATTTTTGAGAACTATTAAGTTCTCCTTCAACGTGTCATAGCCGATAACTGCCCCTTTGAAGCCTTTGAATGGTGTTAAAAATACTTGCAAAACAAGTATTGCAGCCATACATTGGAGGGAACTTCTGAGGTGGTCAGTGATTGATGGCACGGTCGGTCGGAGGGGGTTGTGATCACACCTATAGATCTTTTGTTCTAGGCTATCGGTCAAATATCTCTCCACTTGGAAGCAAAAACATGCAAGGGATTTCAGCATCTTGACGCACATACTAAGCTGTTTATAAAGTAGACACTGTTTGTTTTTTCATTTTGTAATCTTTCCCGTGTTTACCGTGTACTGTACAATGTATATTAATTTTTTAATGAATTACTGTAAATAAACTACACATTCCGTTGATTTACCAGAAATGACTTTTCTGTTTTTTTTGTGTGTGCTAAACTAAACTTCAGGGTCAAAGTAATAGCGATTTTATTTGAAAAGTATTATATATTTACAATGCTGATAAGTTCAAGCTTAGATTCATATATAAACTGCTTCAAAGTCTTTCCGTGACCGCTGAAATCCGACAGACGCAGGGCTCAAGGGAGGTGTGTCTGTGTGTGTGTGTGCGCGCGCGCGTGTGTATGTGCGTGTGTGCGGGTTAGTGTGCCTGTCCTATTTCAGCGGATTTTTCCGCTACCGCAGATCAGTTTATCAACTTGTAATATATACATTTTAGGAATATATTAACATGTGCAGACATTTAAGGTTGCGCTGCCCTCTCTTGCCCCTGCGTAGAGCCTACACACACACACACATCTATCTATCTATCTATTATATAAATACACATTTGGAATCTGCATCTACATTTTCTGTTACAAGTATAGAATTAGGTTCAGCTGAGACTCATGATCAATGGTGTTAGGGTACTTATGTAGTGATAATTAGTTTCAGCCAGATCATTAAAACTAACAATGGACTATGACACTCTTGAGAGGGGATATGAAGGTGTTATTCATTTATTTATTCTCTACAAGGGTGCGAACTACAGTACAGACCAAACTATAACTTTCTCTTACTACTATAAAAATTCTAAATATAAACAAACAAAATACAGCTTTTTTTCCTCAGAGGTAAACGGAAAAGTGAAGTTGTTCAGCTGTTTACTGTCACTGCAGCTTCTTCAAAGTCTTCCCACTCCGTGACCACTGAAATCCGACACGACACCACGTTAGGCTACGTCTTGACTCATTTGTATACCGACGGTGATTGGATGTTTCCCGAGGGCTCAGGGGAGTGTGTGTGTCTGTGTGTGTGTGTGTGTGTGTCTATGTGTGTGTGTCTGTGTGTGTGTCTATGTGTGTGCGTCCGCGCGGGTACTTGTTCTACTGTCATAAAAACTCTAAATATAAACAAACAAAATACAGCTTTTTTTTCAGAGGTAAACGGAAAAGTGAAGATGTTCAGTGTCACTATGCAGATGTTACACTCAGTGGAGTTACCGAAATCATTGGTTTAGTCCTCATTGAGCTTTTGTTCCTCTTATGTGAGCATAAACAGTGAAACATTCCACAGGTTTATAATAGTGAACCACGTTCCCGTCGAACGAAACGAGGCATAATCGTGGTGTTTGCTTCGGTTATGACACACCATAGTTTATTACCTGCTGTGGTAGATCTGAATATTTATTCAAACACAATAATAAAGCTTTATATCCTCAGGAGGGCTCAGTACATTGTTTTAGCGATAGTTTCACGGAAGCGAGTTCAGAACTAATCTAACCAAACCAAAAAAATAAAAAATAGCTGGATAGTTTTGTTCTTCAGAAAAGATATCTGAAGTCACAGAGAGATCCTGCTCTGTAGAAGCTGCCTCAGTCTATTTGTGCAATTACTCCATCCCGCCCTTATCAATGATAGTATAGTAATGATGTCGCTGTTGATTATCTGTTCTTGTGCTTTTGAAAAATGAATATTTTTTTGTAAGAACATGTAATAGGATGGTGTTTATTGCATATATGTATGTTTTTTTGTAATAGGCAAGTATATCAAAATAATTTAACTGTTTAATAGACATGGGTGTTTTTTTTACAGATTCACTGTAAAACATGAAAATAATAATAACCTATTTGTGAGGTAGAATTAACCCAACATTCCAGTTAAAATGAACCAACAAACCCCAAACATATGGGTAGAACATTTGAACCATTTATGTGGTAGAATTAACCCAGCATTATAGTTAAATATGACCTAGCATTTGGATTGAATATTTAACCCATCTTGCTGGGTTAAATTAACCCAGCATTTAGTTAGTCCTATATTTACCCAGCAGCTGGGTTAAAAACAACCCAGATTGTTTTTAACCCAGCATTTTTAGGGTATATATATATATATATATATATATATATATATATATATATATATATACACACACACACAGACATGCGTGTGTCATTTTAATTCAAATGAACATTTTAATCTGTGCATGGGCATCAACTCGCACGTTCTGTAATGTTCCATTGTCTTTTAGAGCCCATTACTAAAGCAGGTTACTAAAACCTGGCTTACTACCTATAAAAAATATTTCAATTTAACTCATGGGTCTCAATCACAGATGACACGACAAATTATATACTCTGAAACGTTCATTTGAACATTTAAAATGTTAATACAAAAATACAAAAACATGAATACTAATGTTATCATGGTGTAAATTATTAACATTAGGTTAGGTCCTGCCCTTAATTAATTCATATTATAATTACTTAGTATAGTTATATCCAGTAACTATACATAGTATAGTTACTGGACTGACATTACCAAAACTAGCTATTTGATTTAGCCTTTCTAAAATCAACCCATATATCATTTATAATCAGAAAACATAAAACATATTATGATCTGTTCAACAGCCCATCTGTTTTAATTTAGTTTGTATTTTTTATTATTCATAAGACAACCTTTCAGTTTTGTAAATATTTTAGTTATAGTGTGTTAAGTCTTACAGTTACTATAAAATATATATATATAAACATAATATGATCTTTTTGAGTTATAATGTTTTTTTTTATTATTCATAAGAAAACATTTCAGTTTTGTAAATATTCTAGTTATAGTGTGTTATGTTTTTCTTTAGGTTAAACGGTTTTGAGAATTAGACCATCCAGCTTAGATAAATGTTATGTCATTGATTGATAAAATCTGGATTAAGGATATTTTATTATATAATTATATATATATATATATATATATATATATATATATATATATATATATATATATTTATTTTTTAGTTTCCCCCTGAGGGATTGCCACCTTATTGTGGTCTGGGGGTTTGCGTGCCTCAACACAATTCAGCAAATACAATACTGTTACTATACAGTAAGGCCAGGTAAAAACAGTGCTCGAACATGATGCCCCCCTCCCCCCACCCCGTGTTGTCTGGTCTAGAACGGCGCTGCCTCTGACCGTCTTTTGTCTTGTAAATGAGTATTCTCACTCACCTTCCAATCCCCCCAGCGCACACACTCTGTTTGTACTGTAAACTGTACTGTAACTGTGTTTGCTAGGGCACTTGGTTATACACAGTACTTTAATGTATGGAACACTTACTTAACTTACTGGTTTGGTTTAAATATCGCTTATTACCTTATTCAACAAAATAAATTCATTATTAACGTATTGAAGTATTTTAGTTAAGGACAAAAACTGTGCTTGTGTTTAGAACTGCTGAACAGCCGAAAACACACACACACACACCCATCCCCCCGCCAAAAACACACACGCACACACAGAGCAATTAACACCATGTGGAAGGTGAAACCTCAATGGAGAATACCAAGTTTGTCGTTGCTCTTTTGGAGTTCTCATTTATTTATACTGAGAAAAAATTATTATGGGTCACAATCACAAATACATATAATCAAGTGTTTCATTTGTTTCTATGATCAATAATTATTATTATTATTTTCAGCCCAACTCTTTGACTATTTAAAACAAAGTTGTGTCCCATTTTTTGCCCATTGAAGTTGTTGGTTCAACTAAACAATTTTTAAATACCCAAACAATCCCCCAAAATTAAAACACGCAAAACATGACTTTAACAATTCAATTTATTCTTCCAAAACTAGTCAAAGTTAAAACAGTAATTTATATAAAACAGATGAATACATGTTGTCTTTTTGCTTAAAGTTCATTAAACAACCCGGATACACCAGCTGCTTATAAGTCTCTATCTATAGTCCTTTTACATTAAAATAAAAAATTTTCAAATATCAAAACTATTACATATTTGTTATTAATAATGTTATTACTTAACAGTTTAAGTCTTTGTTTCCCCCAAAGTACTGTATCAGACATTTTGCAGTTCTATGTTCAGAATATACAGTAGACCTGATCAAACATCATTCTAAAGCTGTCGGACTGTGACGTCATCGCTACCGCAGATCAGTTCATCAACTTGTAATATATACATTTTAGGAATATATTAACATGTGCAGACATTTAAGGGTGCGCTGCCCTCTCTTGCCCCTGCGTAGAGCCTACACACACACACACACACACACACACACACACACATCTGTGTTCTTTTTGAAAAATTGATCTGCGCATGCGCGAGCGTGCAGCAGCTTGGTGCAGTTGCTCTCGGAATTCTCGTGTGTTTTTTACTTTTTATTATACTTTCCTTCTCTTATTTATTTATAACTTTATTCTGTATTTAACAAGTAAGGTCGCCCTTTCAAACCATGCGTTTTGAAAGTGTTCTTGTTCTCAGTTACGCAATTTTAATTACACTTTCGGCGCTCCGGGTGATCAGCGCGCAACAGCAAGGAGGCGGCTCCTTTGTTTACAACAGGGAACAGCTGATCGCACTGAAGCCGGCCGGCATCAGAGATCCGACTCTGTATAGGACTCTAAACATTCCGGATGAGATACGGAGGAGGACGATAAGAGGATGCAGAGGTGGAAGGAAGCGGCGCAGAGGAGCCAAAGAGGAAGAGAAACGCGCGGCGCATAAGGAAAGGATGAGAAAGTACAAGCCGTATGTCCCGTCTCTTATCATGGGCAACGTGAGATCTCTGGACAATAAGATGGACGAGTTGACAGCTTTGTTAAAGACTGAAAACATCTTCCGCGAGTGCAGTCTGATGTGTTTTACTGAGACTTGGTTACATAGTGATGTGCCAGACTCTAATATTACACTGGACGGCTTCAGCGCGATACGGAGCGACAGGACGAGGAGAGAGAGCGGTAAGAGGAAAGGAGGGGGGCTGGCTGTTTACATCAACAACATGTGGTGTAACCCCGGTCATGTGACTGTTAAGGAGCGCGTTTGTAGTCCAGATATTGAACTGTTGGCTGTCGGACTTCGCCCATATTATTTACCAAGAGAATTCTCACATGTGATAATAACTGCTGTGTACATTCCTCCATCCGCGAATGCCGCTGCCGCGTGTGACGTCATTCACTCTGTAACTGCCAAACTCCAGACTCGACACCCTGATGCCTTTCTCCTGATCTCCGGTGATTTCAATCACACATCACTGAACAAGACTATTCCCACTTTCACCCAGTACGTGGATTGTCACACTAGGGGGGAGAAGACACTAGACCTGCTGTATGCTAATGTCAAAGGTGCTTACAGTGCTGCAGCACTTCCCCCCCTGGGGAGGTCGGATCACAACCTAGTCCACCTCATGCCCACATACAAACCACTAGTTCAGAGACAGCCTGCTAATGTGAGGAGTGTAAGAAGATGGACAGAAGGTGCCACTGCTACGTTACAGGATTGTTTCGAGGCTACAGACTGGGAGGTTCTCAGTGCATCATATGGAGAGGACATTGATGGAATGACGGACTGCATCACGGAGTACATTAACTTCTGTGTTGACACCTGTGTACCGATGAGAGATATTCGCTGTTTCCCCAACAACAAACCCTGGGTCACCAAAGACATTAAAGCGTGTTTAAATGAAAAAAAAAGTGCCTTTAGGTCTGGTGATAAGGAAGCAGTGAAGAAGGCTCAAAAAATGCTAACCGGGAAAATCAAGGAGGGGAAAGAGGCATACAGGAGAAAACTAGAACAAAGGCTGAAGCAAAACAACACGAGAGAGGTGTGGAGGGGCATGAGGAGTATCACTGGCTATAAGACAAGCGGCCAGGCTATTGAGGGGAATAGGGAACGTGCAAACGACCTCAACACTTTCTTCAATAGATTTGATGTCCCTATGTCTCACACTCCCCCCGACTTCAACCCAAATCCACACATTCCTGCTCCTATGTCCTCCCCTACACAGAGAACAGTCACAGTCACTACTCCTGCACTCCCAGCAATCAACATCTCAGTGGATCAGGTTAAACATGGCCTGAGTAAGATCAGCCCTACAAAAGCTGTAGGTCCGGATAAGATCCATCCGAGAGTCCTGAAATCCTGTGCTCCCCAACTATGTGGTGTCCTCCAGTACCTCTTTAGCCTGAGTCTGTCTCTTCAGAAAGTCCCTGCACTGTGGAAAACATCATGCATTGTGCCGGTACCCAAAACACCACGTCCCTGTGCCCAGAACGACTACAGGCCGGTGGCTTTAACATCGCATATTATGAAGGTGTTTGAGAGACTGATCCTGGATACACTTCGTCCCCTGGTGAAGTCCTCTCTGGACCCTCTTCAGTTTGCCTATCAGCCATTCATGGGTGTTGATGACGCCATAATACACCTGCTACATCGCACCTACTCTCACCTTGACAAGCCTAGGACCTCCGTAAGGATGATGTTCTTTGACTTCTCCAGTGCCTTCAACACCATCCAACCAGCAGTACTGGGGGAGAAATTAAGGAACATAAACATTGACACCCGCTTAGTTTCCTGGATCATGGACTACCTGACCTGTCGCCCCCAGTATGTCCGACTAAAGAACTGTGTGTCAGAGACTTTGATCTGCAGCACTGGAGCTCCCCAGGGGACGGTACTGTCTCCGTTTCTTTTCACCCTCTATACATCTGACTTTAGATATAACTCAGAGTCATGCCACCTGCAGAAGTTCTCTGACGACTCTGTGGTTGTTGGGTGTATAGAGGAGGGTGACACCTCGGAGTACCAGTCTGTTGTGGATGACTTCGTTTCCTGGTGTGAGCGTAATCACCTACAACTCAACATCAGGAAAACAAAGGAGATGGTGGTAGACTTTAGGAGAAACAAGACCCCTGTGACTCCTATATCTGTCAAGGGGGAGATAGTGGACATTGTCTCCGATTACAAATATCTGGGAGTTTATCTGGACAACAAACTTGACTGGTCACTCAACACAACGGCACTCTACAGGAAAGGTCAGAGTCGATTGTACTTTCTTCGAAGGCTCAGGTCTTTTAACGTCTGTAATACCATTCTACAGATGTTCTATGAGACCGTTGTGGCGAGTGTCATTTTTTACGCTGTGGTCTGTTGGGGTGGTAACATTAAGGTGGCTGATAAGAACAAACTGGACAAGTCAATTAAAAAGGCCGGATCTGTGCTAGGCATGGAGCTTGACTCGGTGGATGTAGTAGCAAAGAGGAGGATTCTGTCCAAAGTACAATCCATTGTGAACAATCCTTCTCACCCGCTATACAGTGTTTTGGCTGAACAGAGGAGCAGTTTCAGCCAGAGACTGATTACTATCAAGTGTTCCACGGAGCGTCACAGGAAATCCTTTCTCCCAACGGCCATAAAACTTTACAACTCTTCGCTGTAACTCATACACACATGTATGTGGATTTTTTCACTGACTAGTATACAACAGGACACTAATACTTACCCATTTTTTTTTTTTTTTTTTTTTTTTTTCCCCACCTTCCTTAGTTAACAACTGTGAGCACCTGTAACCGAGCATAAGCAATTTCCCTTTGGGATTAATAAAGTTCTTTGAATCTTGAATCTTGAATCTTGAATCTATCTATCTATTATATAAGTACACATTTGGAATCTGCATCTACATTTTCTGTTACAAGTATAGAATTAGGTTCAGCTGAGACTCATGATCAATGGTGTTAGGGTACTTATGTAGTGATAATTAGTTTCAGCCAGATCATTAAAACTAACAATGGACTATGACACTCTTGAGAGGGGATATGAAGGTGTTATTCATTTATTTATTCTCTACAAGGGTGCGAAGAACAGTACAGACCAAACTATAACTCTCCCTTACTACTATAAAAATTCTAGACATAAACAAACAAAATACAGCTTTTTTTTCCTCAGAGGTAAACGGAAAAGTGAAGTTGTTCAGCTGTTCACTGTCACTGCAGCTTCTTCAAAGTCTTCCCACTCCGTGACCACTGAAATCCGACACGACACCACGTTAGGCTGCGTCTTGACTCATTTGTATACCGACGGTGATTGGATGTTTCCCGAGGGCTCAGGGGAGTGTGTGTGTGTGTGTGTGTCTGTGTGTGTGTGTGTGTGTGTCTGTGTGTGTGTGTCATTGTTTTAGCGATAGTTTCAAGGAAGCGAGTTCAGAACTAATCTAACCAAACCAAAAAAAAAAAAAACATCCGAAGCTTCAAATAGAATGAACGAACTAATGAAATTGATATATATGTAATTGATATACTGTATACACAGACGTGTGTGTGTCATTTTAATTCAAATGAACATTTTAATGCTTTCTGATACACTTATCAACTTATCCACATAAACTTATCAACACATACTCTCCGTGCACGCACATACAATCTCTAAAAAAGTATAATTAATAACATACATATACAAATAAACAAAAATATAAACGTCTATGTATATTGAAGTTTACGGTGAACGCAGAGTCGGCTAAGCACATGTGATGACGCGCGCGCCCTCACCTCTGTTACGGCTGCCTATTTGGCCAAAAAATAATTGAACGATATGCCTGGTCCTGGAAAGAGACAATAAATATATATATATTTTTATACATTTATTGCATTGTTTGTTGTTTACAGTCAAGCCATCAACATACAATAAAATGTAAACATGAGATCTAAACTAAAAACTGTGCTCCCTGTGCTGGTGCTGGCAATATCATCTCTTTGTTCTGCTGTCTCCGGCTCCCTCCCTGGTCCTGAACCGTACCATACATACCAGATCAAGAACTTGAAGATGAAGATTATATCTCTGGTCGTCTCTCTGACGGGTTCCTCCCTAGTTTCTGATGATCTCAATTAGTTTGTAGTGTTGCTTGTCCAAGGAAACCAGTAATCTTGCTTGAAGTGGAGCAGATATAATTCTCAGAAACTCATTACTGATCTTTAAAAAAAAAAAAAAAAAAAAAAGGTAAAAACAAAAATTGGACTGGCTCAAGTTCTTATGTTAGCAAATCTTAATTACAGTGTGTATAAAGTATAGAAAGCAGTACACTACAAACAGCACTCACTCCAAATTAGCTTGTTCTATGTTTACGTCACTTTCCTATTAATTTTTACATCGTTAACCAACGGTACTTAAATATAATTATTTTCTTCGGCGCCGCTGACTTACTGTATAAACTCCGGTGTTTTTGAAAATCACCACGTTAGTTAGCTAATGCAGGTAATATAGGTGGTTTTAGCTACAGTAGCAAACACGGACACAAAACTCAATCTACAAAGTAGTTGTTCCTGACATAAATCATGAATTTGCTCATAGAAGAGATACATTTAACATAGAAATGACATGAGTTTGCTTTCTTACCTGGTTTAAAGGAGTTTTCTTTGAGAATCTCCACCCGCATGTGATTCAGTCCGTGAAAATGCTGCGTCATGAGGTCATGAGACACGGTTTGAAGCAGAAATGTCCTTTGTGAATGGATTAGATTTAAGTTTAATCAGGGGCTTTAACTAACAGTAACTGAAATACAGGTTCTGATATCCTTCCTTACTTGTTTCAACGTCATGCTCCGGTTTGAGGCGGAAATAAAATTATACCGGCAAAACTATGGTCTAAAGACTGCGCATGCGCAAATCACACTCAACATAATAAGAGTACCTTGATCAAAATGAAATATTTCACTTTGGTTTCCTGCTGTAAACAGCATTATACTAAAAAAAAAAAAAAAAAAAGATTCACCCATAAGCATAAATTAGACACTTCAGTTAAAAAGAGCAAATTATTTTTTTTACTAATGGAATGAGAAAAAAAAAACACATTAAACTAGGTTTACTTTTTTCAGTGGATCCCTCAATAATTTCTGTCTCCTTTGCCTGTGTTTGATAATGTGAAGCACATATACACTCATTCATCATGAAAGATCTATTATAAAACAAAATAAAATTCATGTTCGCTTCAGCACTGTTCATCCGCGTCCTTACATTCATTGTTGTACTTGGTCCGGCTTTTAGATAAAGTCCTTCCATGCGCCATCTGGCGGATATTCAGTGAAGCGCAACACATTTATTTAAAATTCCCGAATGTTGCCTCCGGCAAGACGCGGCGCGCCGCGCGCTAAATTGCGGCATCCCGCGGGAAAACACGCAGGGTTTTAAGGGCGACATCTGTATGTTAGGTGTTGCAAGCGCTGCGTAGTCAGTAAAACGCCTGAACCCGAAGGTAGAGCACCACTGGAGAGTGTGAAGACGTCAAGTCCAATGGAGCTTGTGTGTATCGATTTTTGGACTGCAGAAAATTCAAAAGGTCGTAGTGTGGACGTGTTGGTCGTGACTGACCATTTTTCTCGGATGGCTCGCGCTTTTCCATGTCGTGATCAGTCAGCGAAACAAGTAGCGCGACAGTTGTGGGATCACTATTTTTGTGTGTACGGTTTTCCTGACAGGATCCACTCGGATCAGGGGGCTAACTTTGAGAGTCAGCTGATCCGAGAGCTGCTGCAGGTGGCCGGAGTAAAAAAATCGCGAACGACTGCATATCACCCAATGGGGAATGGAAATGTTGAGAGGTTCAACAGAACCTTGGGTAATATGATCAGGGCACTTCCGCCGAGGGCTAAGGAAAAGTGGTCGCAGTTGCTTCAAACACTGACATTTGCGTATAATTGTACCGCGCACGAGTCCACTGGCTACGCCCCGTTTTACCTAATGTTTGGTAGAGTCCCAAAACTGCCTGTGGATGTCATGTTCAGCAACATTGAGAGAGACAGTGACGTTGTTGATTATGACAAATATGTAAAAAGGTTACGAGATGACCTGAAGGAAGCGCTCTCTGTTGCTCAGAAAAACGTTGATGTCAGTCAGCAGCGTCAAACTGATCTGTACAATCAAAGGTCGAAAGGTCGTAACATTGAGTTGGGAGATCAGGTTCTGCTAGCTAACAAAGGTGAACGCGGGAAAAGAAAACTAGCAGACAAGTGGGAGTCCACGCCCTATAGGGTAGTTGCATTGAACCCCCAGTGTCACATCTACCGCATTTGTAACACCAAAACGGGTCAGGAGAAAACGGTTCACCGCAATTTGTTGTTGCAAGCGAATTTCCTTCCACTTGAGCTGGGTGAACATGAGGCATCCGAGGATGGTGGTGGATCCGTATTTAGCAGTAGAAGTGGTTCAATGGCTGATGTTGCTGGTACTGAATCCGAGGTATGTCCTCTGTTTGAGCGAGTCGCCAGTTGGGTGGAAAAGACAGCAGCTTGTGACAACCCGCAGCAGACATTGTCATGTATATCTGATGGTACTGAATCGCTGAACACAATTCCTGAGTCGTTGGGACAGGAGCAATTGGTTACCAAAGATGACTGTACTGAGAACAGTAGCGTGGGCTGCTCGGATGAAGGACTGAGTCCTGATTTGCACGTTGCGCGTTCTGAGTCAGTTCTCCAGGGTGGCTCTTGTATTTCTGCTGCTGAGGTTAGCAAGCCACCTCTTGCTCCCAGGGAAATGAGAGTTCGGACCAGAGTGGGTAGGATTGTGAAACCTGTCAACAGATTGATAGAGAACATGGCCCAATCCATCAAGACTCTAGATCCAGTTGGTGGGGTTGTAAGATCTTTATTGAGATGAGAACATATTGAGTACAATATTGATTATTATTTTGAGTTTTATGATTACAGTCAATGTATTTCAGTATGTTGTTCCAGATGAGAGACGTAGTTCGTCTGAGATGAATGGTGTTTAAGGCACCCTTTGCAGGTGATTGCAGTAAGCCTGATCAACTTGCTGTACTCACCTTCCCTGTGAGTGGGAGACGTATTTTGTTGCACAACTTTCTGGATAACATTTGGTCTAATGACACCAGTGTATACTTATCCCTACTATGGTCAAAATTCGTGAAGTTCAGGGGGGAGAATGTAACTGGTGTGAAATAATACATTGATTTAATCTTGCTTGTTTTGCTTTTCCTTTCATTGTTTGTATTTTTATTTTTCTTCTTTCACCTTTATTTTATTGTCCCTGACGTTTTAATTTTCTTCCATTTTGTTTTATTGGTTTAATGAACTCCACGAATTCTTGTTCTTCTGTAATTGTTCACAAGAAAAAAATGTTAAAGTAGTGGAACTCTGTTGTTGAGGCCTTGTTTGGGGGGGGGAGCGATATCAGCGGGGCACTTCAGGCTTTCTCCACATGCGACATGTGATTGCCTCAGTCTACCTGTGTGCGAGGCTCACGAGCGCATGTGTTATCGGGTTCTCCCCGTGAAAGACTCTGTGTGTGTACCAGAGAGGGAGAAGGTGTCGCCTGTTTCACCCACTGATTATTTCTCCTTGTTGCAGAATAAAAAAAACACTGAATTTCATCGCTGCATGGTTGCGTGGTCCTTGTGTGTGCGAGAGTGACCGATCCAGACATGCTACATAAACATACCTCTCCTTTACTACATTTCATTAGAGGTCTGAAGAACAAAGAGACTCAAGAGGCAAATTGAAAATAATGTAATTTAATTACACTTAATATGACTTTTTTGTCATATTTTCTTAACATATGTAGAATTACACGTCTTCTCTGCTATCCTTTTTAGGCACAAAAGGCAATCATGACTCCTGAGTTGCAACTTTTGGATGTAAGTCTCTTAAGTGCTGTAATACTGTCCTGTTTAATTTAAGCAAATGAAGGGTTAAAACTATTCCATATACTTTCCAGTTCCCCCTGGAGATGTTGGAAGTAGTGCTACAGGATGGAGATGCTGCCTACATGAATCTTTCACTTACTTGCAGTTGCTTTAGTGCAGTTGTGAACAGGACGCAGTTCAGACAGAAGGCACACTATGCATGGTTTGACAGTAAGCATCTGTCCTTTTTTAATGTAATTTTGCTTATTGTATTTTTAAAGCTGTATCATGGCTAACACTCCTAGATGACTTCTGCTTTGTGTGTGTGTTTTTGACTACAGGTGTTGTGAACTGGAAAAAATATGGAGTGAAACATCAAGGGCTGAATTACGAGTGCCTTTTGAAATTAAAGAATGTAAAATGTGTAAAATGTTATTCACGACCTGCTTGGGTTATTACGGAAATGGGAAACGTGTTTGCCTCAGAGGATTTTATGATGTCACAGAGGAGCCAGACTGCTGTTTCACCTGCCATTATTAGATTGGGAGGGAGAATTAATGCTTGACCACAGAGAGATGTATAAATACCTGCTTTCTCCTGTATCAGAAATAACTGTGAACTGTATAAATAAATAAATAACAGTGAAATTCATTAATGTGTCATAAAATGTTTGTATTTATAAATGTTTAACAACCCTTTTCTATTTATTAATTTAATAACATATGGATAGTGGATACTTTTGCTGAGAATATTCCACATTTATGTATTTTATTAACAATAAAAAGGGGAAAAAAGGCTGTAAATAAACGCGATTGATTGACATTTTAATTTTTAGTCACGGGTTGCCAGAAATGGGAGAAAAACAGCGGAAGTCTTGCTTTTAATGTATGTAACCTTCATCCACAAACAAGTCATAAGCGTACATTAAAAAAAAAAAAACTTAACTGAGTTTTATATGCATTTGAAAGCTGAATAAAGAAGCATTTCAGCGTTTGTATAAAATGTATAATTCCTAAGTACTGTTTCCAACGGCATTTCCTGTTTATCGTGGCAGCGACTTCAATCCATTTCACTAACCAATGAGAGGAGTTGTGGGAGGAACGTTGCACGACGTCATGACTTTACTTACCAATGAGAAACCATGTGGGCGGGGCAACACGTGCAGCCCCGCCCCAGATTCAGCCCCACCCCGATCTGCAGGCTGCAGACAGGAGGTGTGTTCGACTTCATGCAGCGCTGCACAGACCGATCGGCGGCTGACTTGAACTAGTGCATGCCGGTTAGAAATTTTGTCCGACTTGAACCGGCGCCGACGCCACGTGACGTTCACGTTTGGCATTAAAGTAACGCGAGAGCGTTTCGAGAGCAGCCGGCTTGCTCAGCCAGCGCAGCATTTCAGGAGCGACTGCACCAGGCTGTGATGACGTCACAGCTTCTCATGATTGGCCACATTCACCACATGACGATGATCACGAGTGTTTCGTGCTTCAATCCATATAATTGCATAACAAATCAATTTGCATGCCATTTCGTAAATAGTTTACAATCTTTTGACTGCCGTATGTTTTTCCCCCTTAAATTCTTTATATTGGATTTGTGCATAAGTTTATTATTGTACTTTTTTCATACAGACAACTTATAGTATTCAGCTGCATATTTAAGTAATATTTTTATGGAATAACTAAAATGTCACAGATATTTAATGTAATGGGGTCAACATTGATTGATGCTGAAATCTGTAGTTGCTGCTCCACTTGCATGTGCTGTATTGTGCTAGTGTGTATTGTCAATTGAAAAATACAACATTCAGATCACTTTTATACACTGGTATAAATTATAGTAAAGACAAATACATTGTGCTTGTGCATCTATGGTTTATTTAACCTGCCCTTAGCTAACTGAAGGTTAAATGTAAAAAAAAAATCAGAATCAGAATCAGAAAGAGTTTTATTGCCAAGTATGCTTGCACGTATAAGGAATTTGTTTTAGTGACGGAGCTTCCAGAACAAAAAATACAAATGACAAGACAAAAACAGCATGACGCAAAAAAAAAAACAAAAAAAAAAACATTTTTTAAATGGTTGACATCAAAAGGAGTACGATGTGAGATACTTTTACATAAGTTACATAAATATCTGAAGTCTGTGGTATTATACAGTATATTGCACAGTGGTATTGTACACAATATTGCACATATATTTATTGACCGTTAGAATGATGTTTATCTGTTAAGGAGGTAGATTGCCTGGGGGAAAAAACTGTTCTTGTGCCTGACTGTCCTGGGGTTCGGTGCTCTGTAGCGTCAACCCGACGGCAAAAGTTCAAAAAGAAGGTGGCTTGGGTGTGAGGGGTCCAAAGTGATATTCCGTGCCCTTTTCTTCACTCTGGATATATATACTTCTTGCACCGTGGGCAGGGGGGTGCCAATAATTCTTTCAGCAGTCCGAACCGTCCTTTGTAGTCTTCTGATGTCTGCTTTCGTAGCTGAGCCAAACCAGACAGTTATTGAAGTGCACAGGACGGATTCAATGACGGCTGAGTAGAACTGTGTGAGCAGCTCCTGTGGCAGGTTGAATTTCTTCAGCTGGCGAAGGACATACAACCTCTGGTGGGCCTTTTTAACAATGGAGTCAATGTGAATGTCCCACTTCAGGTCCTGAGAGATGGTCGTGCCCAGGAACCGTAATGACTCCACTGCCGTCACAGTGCTGTTCATGATGGTGAGTGGGGGAAGTGCAGGTGGGTTTCTCCTGAAGTCCACGATCATCTCCACTGTTTTGAGCGTGTTTAGCTCCAGGTTGTTGTGACTGCACCAGACAGCCAACTGCTTGACCTCCCTTCTGTATGCAGACTCGTCACCGTCCTGGATGAGGCCGATGATTGTAGTGTCATCTGCAAATTTCAGGAGCTTGACAGTGGGGTCTGTGGAGGTGCAGTCGTTGGTGTAGATGGAGAAGAGCAGTGGGGAGAGAACGCATCCCTGAGGGGCTCCAGTATTGGTGGTGTGACTGTTGGACATGAATTTTCCCAGTTTCACTAGCTGCTGCCTGTCTGTCAGAAAGCTGGTGATCCAGTGACAGATAGAGCTAGGAACAGAGAGCTGGTTTAATTTGGTCTGAAACAGTGCTGGGATGATCGTATTAAAAGCTGATGAAAAGTCTATGAACAAGACCCTTGCATAAGCCCCTGGTTTGTCCAGATGTTGAAGGATGAAGTGCAGTCCCATATTAACTGCATCATCAACAGACCTGTTTGCTCTATAAGCAAACTGCAGGGGGTCCAGTAAGGGTCCTGTGATGTCCCTCAGATAGGCCAACACCAGTCTTTCAAATGACTTCATGACCACAGATGTTAGGGCGACTGGTCTGTAGTCATTAAGTCCTGTGATTTTAGTTTTTTTTGGAATGGGGATGACTGTTGAACGTTTAAAGCACAAAGGCACTTCACATTGTTCCAGTGATCTGTTGAAGATCTGTGTGAAAATGGGTGCCCAGCTGGTCAGCACAGGATTTCAGACAGGCTGGTGTCACGCCGTCTGGGCCTGGAGCTTTCCTTCTCTTTTGTTTCAGAAAGATCTGGCGAACATCCTTTTCACAAACCTGGAGTGCAGGGGGGGAAGAGAGGGTGGTTGTCAGAGGTGATAATGGTGGTGTAGAAAGAGGGTTAGGACAGGAGTGTGGTGTGAGACTGGGAGTTTCAAATCTACAATAGAACTCATTCAGGTCATCAACCAGTTGTTGATTCCCTACAGAGTTGGGGGATGGCGTCTTGTAGTTAGTGATGGTTTTCAGGCCCTTCCACACTGAAGCAGGGTCGTTTGCAGAAAACTGATTTTCCAGTTTTTTAGAGTAGCTCCTCTTAGCTGCTCTGATCGCCCTTGTTAGTGTGTTCCTGGCCTGGTTGTATAAGATCCTGTCCCCACTCCTGTAGGCATCCTCTTTGGTCTGACGAAGCTGTCTGAGTTTTGCTGTAAACCATGGTTTGTCATTGTTATATGTTAAAAGTGTCCTGGTAGGGACGCACATGTCCTCACAGAAACTGATGTAGGATGTTACAGAATCTGTGAGCTGGTCCAGATTGGTGGCAGCAGCTTCAAAAACACTCCAATATGTGCAGTCAAAACAGGCCTGTAATTCCTGTTCTGCTTCACTGGTCCATCTCTTTACTGTCCTTGCTACAGGCTTAGCAGATTTAAGTTTTTGCCTATAGGTTGGGAGAAGATGAACCAGGCAGTGGTCAGAAAGTCCTAAAGCTGCTCTGGGGACGGAGCGATATGCATCCTTTATTGTGGTGTAGCAGTGATCCAAAGTATTTTTGTCTCTGGTGGGGCATGTAATGTGCTGTTTGTATTTAGGCAGTTCACGTTTGAGGTTTGCTTTGTTAAAATCCCCAAGTATAATTATAAGAGAGTCCGGATGTTGTTGCTCCGTGTCTGTGATCTGAGCAGCCAGCTGTTGCAATGCTGCGTTCACACACGCTTGTGGAGGGATGTACACACTCACAAGAATGAACGAGGTGAACTGGCGCGGCGAATAGAAAGGCTTGCAGTTGATGAAATATGCCTCTAGATCAGGACAGCACATCTTCTTCAATGGTGTCACATTTGTACACCAACTTTCGTTGATGTAAAAGCATGTCCCGCCGCCTCGCGATTTCCCCGTTGATTCTGTGTCGCGATCCGCTCTGAACAGCTGGAAGCCCGGCAGGTGTAATGCGTTGTCCGGGATGGCTTCGTTCAGCCAGGTTTCCGTGAAACACAGCGCGGCAGAGTTTGAAAAGTCCTTATTTTTCCTGGAGAGCAGGAAAAGTTCGTCCATTTTGTTGGGTAGAGAGCGGAGATTCGCCAGATGTATACTCGGCAGCGCAGTTCTAAAGCCGCGCTGTCGGAGCTTGACGAGCGCGCCGGCTCTCTTCCCCCGCCTGCGCTTCTTAAAGCATTTAAACAGCGCAGCTGCTCCGCCGGTTACAATGTTCAGTAAAACGTTTGAAAAAGTGGTTGAAAATTATGTGATGTGTCCTGCTGAACGTTCAGCAGTTCATCCCTGGTATAAGTTATTACGTTTGAGAAACAAAAAACAGGACAAACTAACAAAAACAGTAAGACAAATGGAGAGCTCCACACTGAGGCAGCCATCTGCGGCGCCATCCTAAGAGAGTTAGGGGTTAAAAAAGGTTAAATGTAAAAAATAAATACATACCACAAAACACAACTGCAAAATTATACTACATAACTACAATCTAAATCAAACTACAAAAAACAGCCTAATTCCTTATAATGTGCAGGTCATTCATGTTCAATGTTTTTAGTTTGCTAAACCTTGTTTATGCCATAAATATGACATACATTCTAAACCACAAAAATTACAGACAACCACTTAAATCAGACAAATTGAAATCTGTTAAGTGTTATTGCATTAATTAGTTTTTATTAGACATAACGAGTCACACACATTGAGTATAGTGCCATGGTCTCTCACTTCGCATATATAAAGACAATGCATTACCAAGTGCAAGAAAAAAATAAATGAATAATATAACAATGAATGTGAAGGACAGCAAAGGAAGAACCTTTACTCTTAAGGTTTCCGAGGAAATTGCAGAAAGAATGAAAAGTGGTAAGTAAATGGAAGAACTGGAATAAATACAAGTTAACAGTGATTTGTGTGATAGTTTTGAGTATTTCCTCCGATCAGAAGTTCCTCTCTGATGTCATGGCAAAAGTTACAGCCGTTGACACAAAACAAGGTAAACACTTGTGATGGACAAACACATACTGGACAACTAAATGTTCAGCTTTCTCTCTAAACAGCTCCTATCAGTGATCTAGCTTGTGCTGCAGTGTTTCCCCCCAACCTCCTTCTCCATGTCCCTCTACCTCCACTGAGTCACCTGTACCCCTAAATCTCAGTTTTGTGAAACCACCAACCAGCCAGTGCCCTGTGCAACAGACACCCATTAGCCAGGACCTACCGACTACCACCCTGATGTAGTGGGTGGTAACCCTACAGAAGCCAGAAACCCATCCTCCGTCCAGATAGACCCCCCTGAATCACAAGGTATGGCACCTAAGACTGGAAAAAAGATGCATGTGTTTGCAGTGGTAAAAAACTTCTTCTTTTTTCAGAAATCACACACAAAATGACGTTGCTACTTTTGGACCTTACAAAAACTTATCAGCAACTCTACTTCCGCAACAAAACTGCTTTTTATAAAAAGCTACAAACTACTTTTTCACAAAAAGGATACACCTTGTCAAGTGAAAAAATTAGAAAAAAGTTAACCAACATGTTAACTACTTACAAAACAGTGAAGGATCGCTGCCGTGCAACTGGGGAGGGAAAGCAAACCTGGGAGTACTACACAATAAGTGTAAGACTGCACTATATAAGATAATTTTGCATCTTATTACAAAGTCACTTTCGTATTACATTGTGCTTTTTCTGCAGCAAATGGATGAGCTATTTGGGTCCTCTGGGATAGGAACTGCACCACCTGGAACTATCTGCTCTACTCCTCTATGTTTGGAAGATCCACCTTCTCAAAACAGGCCTCCATCAATCTCTCTTCCTCAAGCTCAGGCAGCAGGTGCTTCTGTAGATGAGCAGCCGGAGACCTCTGCCACTACAAGCATGTCCAGGAGGCAGAGATCCTCACATTCCCTCACACATGCAGAACGAAGAACAGCTGTGCTTGAGTCTCTTGTAAGGCCGGACCTGGAGAGATGGCGTCAACTGAAAGAGAGGCGCAGACGATCTTTTGAAAAAAAAAAAATGTTGAGCAGTTTGGGAATTGTTGTGGAGGAGCTAAAGAAAATCTGAAGACAACAAGAGCAAATTTACTAAAGAGCAAAGTTACTAAAACGTTCTTGAAAACATGGCAAATAAAGCTTATTCTGTTTCAAGCAAATGTCTATGTACTTTTATTGTCATCTTTCCAATGTTATAAATTGCCTCTTATTTTCAGTTACAAGTTCAAAATGCACTTTGAGGTGACACTTCAGAGCTCTTGCATTGCATTTGTTGCACTTTCATACAATTTTACTAGTAAGTCTTACAGACTAAATTATATTAACTGTCTACAATTTATAACTTTCACTGAAATGATTGCATGTTGGTACTGTAGTGAAAATCTGTTTCAAAGGAAAGGTCACTGAAAAACTAAATATCTCACTCCCAATAGTACTGAAAAGAAATACTATGGAAGTCTGTGGAGGAGAACATTGTTCCAAATATCTTTGTAATTATCTGAAAGCTATTTACACATTTAGCACATTCTGCGGGCGGGTAAATGATGACAAATTCCGTTAAGTGAACCATCACTTTCACGCAACTATTACAGAAATGCTACAGGTGTCAACACTTCTATATGTATTGTGTCATGTAAGCATCCACCCAACAGGTGTCAAGTGAATTTTAGATTAGGAAATGAGGTTATGCCACATGGAATTATGTATTAAGTGTTTAGTATTGACCTTTCTGCACTGTTTAACACTAATTAGTATTTTCACCCAATTAATCTCAACTCCATAATAAATTTCTATATAATAGTTCTCAATGATCACATATCCATATGACATGCTGAGTCCATGGTTTTTAAATCACCCCACCACCACCATGGAATTCATCCAAGAAATTCAGAAAGTCTTGAGATACATTCAATTCTTATTTAATAAACAAAATATTTTTTTGGAGAAAAAAGGATACACAATGAAGCAGTGAACAAATTAAATGCCCTTACTACAAAAATGTACATAAGTTTTGGTCCAGATGTTTAGTCTAGATGTTGTTGCAAATCAGGTCTCTGTTATGGCATGCATCAAGGCTGTGGGGTTGTGGGAGGTGTGGCTCATCATGAAAATGATCATCTACCTCAACATATTGGTCACAGGGCTTTAAACAAACATTATGCAGAATGCAGCATGCTGAGACAGCAGAACTGATGTTTGAAATGCTTTGCATGTGTAGGCACTGGAGCCTCCTGAACTTAGACTTCAAAATGCCAAATGCATGTTCAATGACTACACGGGCAGCATTTAGCTTTATGTTAAAGCGTCTTTGCCCAGCAGTCAAGTGTCCATTGTCTCTGTAAGGCCTCATAAGTTGAGGCAACAGAGGATAAGCAGAGTCTCCAATTATATGCATTCACTGTGGAACAAGGGAATGAGGATCTTCAAGAACTCGTCCAACCTCTGTGTAAGTGCCATATCGCACGTGTTATGAATTTGTTGTGTTTATTTTATTTTATTTGCTGTTATTTAATAATAATAATAATAATAATAATAAGTTTATTTTATATAGCGCCTTTCAAGAGACTCAAGGTCGCTTTACAATAACAAAAATGCTTACACATGGAAAGAGACATCTGAAAAACGACAGAACAAAATATAGATAAACATGAAAAATGGTAGTGTTTATCTAACACATATTCAAAGAGTGGAAAAACAGTGGAAACATATTTCATTTATTCTACCTTATTCTATTCAGTAGTAAAGCATTAAGCATTAAGTTTGTTACATAAGCCATAAGCTTTATATTTCTTAGTCATGCATCATAAGTTGACAATCGTAAGTTGGTCTGTGATGTCATTCTACTATTACATGCATTTGTGTGACTGTGATATGTGAGAGAGTTCAGTTTAGATGTGGAAGGCTACGGAAACACAAGCTTTTGACCGTCAGCTAGTGAGAGCTCCCGGTAAGCTAAAAATGTGAAATACAGCAACTAGGTTGTTGTAACCGTGGATATATACAGCAAGAGTGTTGTTATATTCGTAAGCCAAGACTGTAATCTACAAGATACAGCAAACAGGTTGTTGTAAAAGTCAGAGATTTGCAAGATGCAGCAACTGGTGTCTGTAATCACAGTGGATTTACTCAAGACGACTGTATGAAGTGTTGATTCTTTGATGCTGACAAAATAAACTACAAGAGACAAAGAGATCGGACTTCTGTCATGTGAGTGAAACTTTAAACCAGAGCTACGCGTCAAAACTGGTGAAATAATATGACCGCATCTACACTCTGTTAGACGAAATGCTCTGGCGTCATGCCAACTCCCAGGGTGACCCACACTGATGTGACAGAAGTGGCGCTCACTGTCACAAAATCCAGTTAAAATTACAGAATAGAATTGCTTCCTATTCAGGTAGGCAAGGGGGTTATCACAGTGGGGTCTCCTTATAGGAATGTGACACCCATCCACCGCACACACAGTGTTGGGGAAACCTGCTAAGTCAAATTTCAACTTTGACATTTGCAGCAAGAGTAGATTGAGATGTTGAATCTGTCTGCTACCCCACGGTATGACTCCTGATTGGCCAATGTCCAAAGGCAGAAAAGAACACTCTGGGTGACTGACATTCATATAAATGTCATAATTTAAAAGTTATAATTCATAGAAACAGGACCAGGGGTAGTAATGACATCCTGTATAGGTAGAACATAAGGTTTCAGGAGAATACAGTATACCAAATTGACGTGCCTGGTCCCCGTGTGCCCCAGATGGGGGCAGCGACGGGACATGCTGCGCGAGTTCTAAAGGAACTGACCCCTGAGGATTGTAGCTGCTTTAATTCTCCAAGGTTGTCCAGGAGAGGAGGTGGCTTAGCCACCGTTTTTAAAAATAGTTGGAGCTGCGCGTTGTTACCGGCAGCTTCTTATAGTAGTTTTGAACTGCAGACTTTCAAGATGAATATTGGGAAACCTGTTCTTTGCTGTGTGGTTTACCGGCCGCCTAAACCCAATACTCATTTTATACAGGAGTTCTCTGAGCTTCTCACTATGATTGCTTTCCATTGGGACAGAGTTTTAGTTGTTGGGGACTTTAACATACATATCTGCTGCCCCGATAAGCCGTTAGTGGCTGAGTTCATTCATTTAATAGATTCGTTTAATTTGAAGCAGTATGTTTCTGGCCCGACCCATGAGCGCGGCCATATGTTGGACTTGGTTTTAGCTTATGGCCTTGATATCGAGAATATCCAGACATGTAATAATGGTATTTCTGATCATATGACCATTGTGTTTAATTTGCATGTGCAGGGCGCAGATAATGTTTGTCGCCCTTCTCCGCTTCACGCACGGTTGATAAACAATAATACAGTAACACGGTTTATAGATGCATTTTCTTCTTCATCCGCGAATTTATTCGAATTTTCAGCTTTAGATGAACTCGTTTGTAACTTTAATGCTACTTGCAGTACTACTTTGGATTCTATAGTGCCTTTGAAAAGAATTCGACCTAAAACGAAATCTCAGCCGTGGCTCGATGATAGGACAACAATTCTCAGACAGGCATGCAGGAGAGCGGAAAGGAAATGGAGGAAGGACAGATTGCAGGTTTCGTTAGAATCATTAGTCAAATTCCAAGATGCTGTGAAAACAGCACGAGAAAAATTATTTTCTGATTTAATTGTCAAATACATCCATCAACCGAGAGTTTTATTTAATACATTAAGTACTTTAATAAATCCTCCTGAAAATGTTTCCAGTAATATATCGCACTTGAATAGTGATTTTTTCCTTAATTATTTTGTTAGAAAAATAACTAACATTCGGACTCAGGCATGTTCAGTTGATGCTCTGGTCGTCGTCACTCCAGCACTCACTGTTAAACTTGTTGAATTTTCTCCAATCACTCTTCAGTATTTAAGGAAACTAATATCTAAATTAAAACCCTCCTCTTATCCCCATGATTCAGTGCCTCCCCGTCTTATAAAGGAAGCTTTTAATTGTATCGGTTCTTCCATTTTACATATAATCAACACTTCGCTCATGTCTGGTCAAGTACCCACTGTTTTTAAACATGCAATCGTCCAACCGCTTTTATAGACCGATTTCGAAGCTCCCATTTCTTTCTAAGCTATTTGAAAACGTTGTATATCACCAACTTCAGCCATTTCTTAATGAAAATAATATTCTGGATCCATTGCAATCAGGTTTTCGAGCAAAACACAGAACCGAATCTGCACTGATTAAAGTTATAAATGACCTGCTTATGGCTGTGGATTCGAGGGATTGCGCAGTGTTGATATTGTTAGATCTAAGTGCCGCTTTCGACACCATAGATCATGGCGTCTTGTTAGAGCGCCTTCAACAGTGGGTTGGTATTTCGGGTACTGTTTTGAAATGGTTCTCATCATTTATGAATTCTAGAACTTTCTCTGTTTCTTTTAATGAATCATTGACTGCTCCAGCTCCCTTCTGTATGGTGTTCCTCAAGGGTCTGTACTTAGCTGTGTTTTATTTTTGTTATACATGTTGCCTTTAAGCCACATAATAACAAAATATGGAGTTTCCTGTCATTGTTACGCTGATGACACGCAGCTTTATCTGCCCTTAAAATTTGAGAATCCGAAATCGTTGCAACCCTTACTTGATTGTTTATGTGATTTAAAAAAATGGATGGCCACGAACTTTTTAAATTTAAACGAGTCCAAGACTGAGATTTTATTATTTGCATTGCCATCAGTTGTTGAAATCTTAACCCCCGCCTTGGGACCACCGTCACCCTATATACGATCACATGTGAAGAATCTTGGGGTGATATTTGACTCGATTTTAAATTTGAGAAGCAAATATCAGCTGTGATGAAGTCGTCCTTTTATCATTTGAGGATATTGGGGAAGGTGAGGGGCTGTTTTTCGTTCAATGACTTTGAGGCGTTGATTCATGCTTTTATTTCTTCCCGCTTAGATTATGGAAACGCGCTATATTATGGGGTCTGTCACTCGGCACTAGCCAGTCTGCAGTTGGTTCAAAATGCTGCAGCACGACTTTTGACTAAATGAAAGAAGTCTTGTCATATTACTCCGATTCTAGTTTCGTTACATTGGTTGCCGGTGGAATATAGAGTCATATTTAAAATCCTTTTATTTGTTTTTAAAGTGATCAAGGGGGTTGCGCCTCTATACATCAATGATTTGATTCACCCTTACTGTCCACAGAGAGCACTTAGATCATCTGATCAACTTCTGCTTACAATCCCGAAAAGTCGATTAAGAAGGAAAGGCGATGGTGCTTTTTCTGTGTCTGGGCCGACTCTGTGGAACAAGCTCCCTCTCCATGTCCGTTCAGCTCAGTGTGTTGACATCTTTAAATCGAACTTAAAAACGTTTCTGTTCACCGAAGCTTTTAAACATGTGTTATAGTGGCTTTGAATCATTTATTTATTTATTTTTATTATTATTTTATTATTGTTGTTGTTATTATTGTTATTATTATTTTAATTTATTTTGGCTCTGCTATGGTCAACTATCGGTTGTTTTAAATGTGCTATAGAAATAAATTAACTTAACTTTTGGAACTAATCTGTACAATAAAAACATATACTTATTATTATTGTACTTATTATATACACATGTATTGTAATTCAAAAGTATTGTCATTCAGTGTTTTTGTAGAACTGGGATAGATTCCAACAATTAAGGTTTACACGACTGTTGAACATGAAATATAAAAACTTATTTGTATTTGTACTATAAACACAAAACAAATAGCTTACTCTCCAACAGCAATTACAGCTAATTATTTATTGTTTACAGAAGCCTAACATAACACTAAACAAAACATAAGCTTGATTTGTAAAACAGTATTTGTTCAGTTAGTTTAAAATGAAATGATTTACACATGCACATATACTGTTTATAAACTTATCGTCGTTGTTCATTCTGCTGCATTTCTACAGCTTCCAGTTCATCTGCAATAAAGTAGGTAAACGCCACGTGATCTGCTGTGTTTGAGGAAGCACGTGATCCCCAACGTGTCCGACTTGACGGCTCCGTTTTCAGCTCCTCCCCGACTGCTTTCCCCCTCGCCGATCGGTCTGCGCAGCCGCAGTATGAGCTCGAACACACCTGTTGTGTCCCGGTGCGCAGTTTTACTTCCGGTTTCTTCACCACCGAAATGGCGGCGGCGGAAGGTAGGAATTAAATAACTATATATTAAAAATAATATAAAAAATAAGGGATAAATAATACTCATAAACAACATGCCACATTATATTAGTGAGATGTTTATTGTGTTTTACTGTGTTAATGTCTGTGTAATGTTTAAACACGTGACGGGTGAAGAATGCGGAAGTTAAAGTGGAGGATCAGGACACAATGTTACTGTGTATCATCTGTTATATTATAATTTACCTTCTTTACACCTGATTAGTATAAAATCATGACTTCAGTCACACAGTAAGAAGCAGAAATACGATGAACTTCTGGCATGTTGGTTTAATTTATGAATATTTTATTTAACAGCATAACAGACATGGATAGACCTCGGGTCTAAATCTAAAGGTCACTCCTTCCTCTAACTGAGGGGTGTTTCTGTACTGTCCAGCTGTTTAAGTGTGTTTAAGAGCATAACTTACATCTAGCTAATGGCCTGAACACATTTATCTCTTGTGCAGCACTTTATAACTGTGTGTTGTGTTTCTGTGGATTTGATTATTAAGAGTAAATGATGATTAGATCTGACATCAGGAACAGCAGATGTGATCCATATGTAACTGAATTAAATGTATAAAAGAGTAATTTAAAGAATAAACGTTGTTCCTTTAGTGTGTTTAGTAAATGACAGTGTGTTTATACACAGATCCGTCAGACCGGAGTGTGACGAGAAGGAAAAGTATGACTCCACCTCCCGCAAGTAAGTTATACTGTTCTTATTTAAATACTATTAAAACTAGAAATGTTATTTCCTCAGTGAAATGTTAATGCCACAGCAGCCAGAGTGGAAAGCGTTTCATTGTGTATAAAATGTGATGCAATAACTGAATGGATAATTGAACACCTCCTAGTGACAGAACTGGATCTGAGTTCCACATGTTACTACAGGAGTAAAGTATAAAGGAGTAAAAAATGCTTTAACCTGAAAATAAACGAACAGCATTTCAGTACAGTGTAATACTGTACATCTGAAGCTATTTTGTCTTAAGATAAATGCTTCTTTCAGAGTTAAACCTGTGATACATCCTGTTCTAATCTTCTAAGCAGAACATCCTTAGGAGATAATGGTTAAAAATTAATGTTTCTATGGAAGAGTGTTTTTCTGCAGGCCAGTAAAAATGTAGAAGAGACAAGTAAAACACTGATATGACTGTGATCAGAAATTGCATTAAATATTCTGTTTCCTCATTTCTATTTCACAGTGTCAGAGCTGAGGATTGTTCTGTTGGGGAAAAGTCTCTCTCAGACCAGCAGAGTGGGAAACTCCATCCTGGACAGATCAGCGTTTGAGACTAATGACCCTCCACGTTCAGCAGAGCTTCACTGTGAGAGTGTCAGAGGACATGTGAAGGGAAGATACATCACCTTCATCAATGCTCCTCATCTTTATGACCTGCAGCTCCCCCCTGGGGACTTAAGTCGGATGATAAAAGAGTGTGTTTCACTTTCTGAACCTGGACCTCATGCATTTTTACTTGTTGTGGAGTCTCATGACTTTACAGAAGAGGACAGAAACCGACTGAGATATATCCTAAACTCCTTCAGTGATGAAGCTATAAACTATTCTATTGTGGTAAACACGGACAGTGAACTTTATAATTCAGCAAATGAAGGACAGAACACTGCTATTCACAACCTAAGAGAAGATTGTCGTGGGAGGCATCACAGTTTTCCAAAGTTACATGGTGGGAACAATGACTCAGTCTGTCAGCTGTTTGAGAAGATTGACCAAATGGAGAAGAATAATGGAGGAGGACATCGATATCAGGAAAGATCTACAGGTAAATGCTCACTTTGTGTATACTGTGTGTGTGTGTGTGTGTGTGTGTATATACACACATATATTATACTGTTCAAACTTCTGCATTCAGGCAGAAGGTTCCGGGTCATTATGGCCAAAACGGAGAGACTCAGGAGGAGTTTTTATCCACAGGCGATTAGACTCCTCAACCATGATGGGCCACTCTCCCGTTCATAAGACTGGTAACAGTTCACCCACACACTGCTGTGCTGACATTCCACACTGCACTTTAGTCTGGACTGTAAGCATCACTTGCACTAACATCTTTATCCTGCTCAGATACACATTTTATTATTTTATTATTATGTTTACATTTGCACCTTTTTTTTTTTTTTTTTTTTTCAATTTCAATTTCTATTTATAGATTATTTCTTTTGTTTCTTGTTATTTGCACAAAGTAGGAGCGGTTCAGGATACATTTCACTGCGTGTTGTACTTGTATAACTATGCATGTGACAAATAAAGAATCTTGAATCTTGAATATATTACAGTAAATATATACACTATATTGCTAAAAGTATTCACTCGTCTGCCTTCACATTGCATATGGACTCCACTTGTTAATCCATAGGGTTTAATATGATGTTGGACCTTTTGCAACTACTGTATAACAGCTTCAACTCTTCTGTGAGGGTTTTCCGCAAGGTTTAGGAGTGTGTTTATGGGAATTTCTGATCATTCTTCCAGAAGTGCATTTGTAATTCATCCCAAAAGATGGGGTTGAGGTCAGGACTCTGTGCAGGCCAGTCAGGTTCTTCCAAATCACTTACCGATGTCTTTATGGACCTCTGTGTGTCATGCACTAACCTGAGTAGACCAGAAGACGTAGCTTTAGCGGTTAGACCTTTGTAGCGTGGATGGTGAACCCAAACGCGGAAGCAAGCGAGTAGGCAGGATAACCACGCGATTTAGTCTGAGGACTCTCACAGAAGGTGAGCACAAGGGAAAAACACAAATTTAACCCGCGTCCTATAAACACACACTCATAGACAGAAAGTAAAACCCAAGAGAATGAGTACTCACGATTTGGTAGAGAAATGACCTGAACCGACATGGGCTGAACTCGATGACTGAGTGATGTGAAGCGCCATCTTGTTTCCTTTTATGCTTTCTGTCTTTGCGACCGTGCTACTTCCGGGTCCGAGTGCCGGTCGCGGTGTGGGTGTGTGTGACATTGTGCACTGGTGCGCAGTCATGTTGGAACTGGTGTGGAGTTGTTTTCCAACTTTGTGGGAATAGTTTGGGGACATCCCCTTCCTGCTCCAACATGACTGTGCACCAGTCCACTAGCACTATTAGGTTTTTATAGTTGTTCTCAATAAAGACATGAAATAATTTTTATGCTATTATTTTAGACACATTGTATATGTCAATACTACAGTATATATTTTTACTTAAATAAAGGTCAGATCACATTTTATGACAAATTGATGGAGAAAACCATGAAATTCCAAATGGGTCACATACAATATTTTCTTGGCAGTGTAGAAAACTAAACCAAACATAAAGTTCCTAAAATATTTATTTATAAAAAGTAACACAGTGTCATGAATTAAGAAACAAGTTTCTTATTAAGATTGTATGCTTACTTACCCTACTTTTACAGCCCACACTGCCATACACATAGATGAAATGTGAGTTTTATCAACAGAGCATGTGTTCACTCTGGCAGTCATGATGCTGCTACCATGGCAAGTGTATAGTGGAAACTTAACTCTTAAGTCCAGTAATATTAAGGACAATAAGGGGTTATTAGCCTCCTATCAGCAACTCAAACATGAGCCATTACTTTCTTTTTCCATACTGTTCTCAGACAGTTTTCTGCCAAAGTCTAATCTGGCCTTTCTATTCTTGAGCATTACCAGTGGTTTGCACCTTGTTGTGAAGGGTCTATATATACTTCCTACAGCTGTCACTTGTAAATGGAGACTTACCAATAACAACCCTATCTCCTCAAGAGTGTTTCTGACTTGGATAGATGTTGGGAAGGGGTTCTTATTTACCAGGACATAAGTCTGCAGTTATTCTCATTAGTTTTCTGTTGTCTTCCAAGCATTTTGCTGTTGCCGAGTTTGCCACTTTGTAAGTGCCTCCTTTGTAAGAATGCTCCAGACTGTTGTACTGGCCACAGTCAGTGTTTTTTCTCTCTCTCTTGGATATATATATATTAGCCTCATGATGGGCTTCTTCACCTGAGTAGACATCTCATTTTGATGGTCTGATTGAACAGTTACCAAATGCAAATACAGAACCCAGAAATGTCGAACACTCAGAACCACCTCCAGCTCATTAGTCATGGAGTAACGGGAACAGGACACACCTGGCAACAGCTTGCCACCCAAATGGGTGTGTGTGCATGAAAGTGGGTGTAATTCCTAAATGGCTAATACCACACTTTTGTCGAAGAACTTGAATTAAAATGTATAAAATTGGCTGTGTGTGTAACAGTTTATGTTAATGCATTTCTACATGTATTACCCTCCTGCCTAATATTGAGTAGGTCCCTCTTTTGCAACCAAAATCAGTAATGTGCAGTGTGCTCTGTCACCTTTCTGTTGGAACCAGCATTAACCTGTTCCTCAGTTTTCTACAGTAGCTCTTCTATTGAATCAGACTACATGGGCCAGCCTTCAATTCAATTTAATTACATTTTATTTCTATAGCGCTTTTAACAATTGACATTGTCGCAAAGCAACTTCACACAGTCAAAACCGTAAACACTGAGAGTCTGTGTTTATTAATGTTCTGAGTCCCGAACACTATTTGGAAGACTATTCCATAACTTTAGGGCTTTGTAAGGAAAAGCTCTGCCTCCTGCTGTAGTTTTCATAATACACAGTACTGACAAGCAGCCTGCATCCTTTGATCGAAGTAGGCGTGGCGGATCGTAAGACACTGCGGCACGAGACCACTTACTACGTTTGATGTATAAAGCATTATTTTAAAATGGATATGAAATTTCACAGGGAGCCAATGCAGTGTGGATAAGATAGGGGTGATGTGCTCGTATCTTCTGGTTCTAGTGAGGACTCTCGCTCCTGCACTGGACAAACTGAAGCTTGTTTATGCACCTAGTTGAACAACCAGACAGTAAGGCATTAAAATAGTCCAAATCAATAGTCCTTCTCTCCCCATATGCATCAGTGAGCCTTGGCCATGCATGACCCTGTCGCCAGTTCATCAGTTTTCCTTCCTTGCACCACTTTTGGTTACATTCTGACCACTGCAGTCTTGGAACATGCCATTAGAGTTCTCAATCTCACTGTAGCTACAGTTGCAATTTCTCATTACAGTGGCACCAGGAAGAGGGTGGTATATGCTAGGCAGCAAGTGAACACTTTGTCCCTGAAGTTAATGTGCTGGAAGCAGGAAAAAATTTTTTTTTTGCAAATTTTTTGAGATAGGGATTTTGGGTTTTCATGAGCTGTATGCCACAATCATCAATATTAAAACAATAAAAGGCTTGAACTACTTCAGTTTGTGTGTAATGAATCTAAAATATATGAAAGTCTAATGTTTATCAGTACATTACAGAAAATAATTAACCTAATTTCCGAAACCTATACAGTGAAACCTTGAATTACAAATAACTTGGTCTGGGAGCACTTTTCAAGACGAGCAAAATGTCTATATAAATTTTAATATATGAGTAGTAGCATGCACTTTGTCTGCCAAGCGTCACGTGATCACAACAAGCCAATAGTTCTTTTCTCTCATACGCATGTTTGTGGGTGTTTGTGCGCGCGCATGTGTGAAAGCTGTCCTAGCTCCGGTAGGACGGTAGCTCCCTCCCTCTTTCTCTACTCTCTTGTCCTACTTCAGTTCACAAATACACACAAACACACACACGCTGCGTGCATGCACAAACACACACATGCACACAGTAACAGAACGGAACACTGCTCTGTCGGGAATCTTTTTAAAGGTAAAGTGCAGGTTAATTTGCTTTATTTTTACGTTATATTTTGTATTAATTATTTTTATATGAATATTTTTGGGTTGTGAAATGAATCATCGCAGTTTAGATTATTTCTAATGGGGGAAATATATTTGCTATACAACTGATTTGATATACAAGCAAGATTCCGGAATCCAAGGTTCCACTGTATGGTATATCATCACCGCAACAGATGTTCAATAGATGTTAATTTAATTAATAGAAAATAGTACTTTGATTTTAAATGCATGTGTATAATGTAAAAATGATGATCTTTCAGGTTTGTCATGTTAGTTTGAAAAATGTCAGGTTTCATTGAAATATAAAAAAAAATTATTGTAAATTGTGGAAGGTGTACTGTAGTAATGAGAGAAATCAATTAAAATTAAGAAAACTGTTAAATTAAAAATAAATATTATTTCAGAACTTCAAGTAACTGTGCATGATTATTAATAATCCATTTTTAAAAATGCAATTGCTTTTCTGACAGTATTGGGGTTTTTTTTGCGGTAATGAGAATTTTTAGGACCTATTTTGGAAATTATGTTCAAAAAGGTGTTAAATGGTAAGTAAAAGTTTTTAAATTAATGTTCTCAAATACTTCAGACCTTGTTGCTAATGTCTAGGGGAAAAAAAGTTAATTTAAGCATTTTTTTTATTTTCTTGATTGAAATTTTTTAAACCAAGATTTCATGAGAATCGTCCAGAAGAGCTTCTCGATCTCAAATTGCTTAAAAGATAAATGCTGGTTCCAATAGAAAAGAGTCGGAGCACACAGTGCATCACTATTATGATGGCAAAAGTGGGACTCAATATTAAGTGGATGCTCATAATGTTATGGCTGATTAGTGTATGTTTAATATAAGATCATTCAAAGGTTTAATATTTATCTTACTTCCCTTTAAATCCTGAGACTCTTAAGTAAATTTGGATACCATTTCTTGTTCTCTGATTTCAGTGTCAGAGAGTGCTTCTTTATTGCCAAAACTGAACTTGGTGCTGTGTGGAAGTGATGGAGCTCTGAAGGCCTCCATATCAGATCTCCTACTGGGACAGAGAGAACAGAGAGCAGAGTCTAGTGCAGTGTGTGTGATGGGGAAAGGAGGATTGTGTGGACACCTGGTCACACTGGTGGAGGTTCCCACTCTCTACAACTCTCAGGTCTCAGAACAGGAAGTGATGCGTCAGACTCTACACTGTGTCTCTGTCTGTGATCCTGGAGTTCATGCTTTCCTCATCATCATTCCTGAAGGTCCTCTCACTGATGAAGATAAAGGAGAAATAGAGACATTTCAGAGGATCTTCAGCTCCAGAGTTAATGATCACACCGTATTCATCATTAATCAGCAGTCACAGAGGGAACAGTTAGATGAGACACTTCAGTCTGTGATAAAGACATGTGGAGGACGATATGAATTCTACAGCAGCAGAACAGAAGCAGCAGAACTCATCACATGTGTAAAATTTCTTCTTAAGGAGAACAGAAATCGTCTGTACACCATGGACATGTACTGTGATGCACAGGTGGAAACACAGCTGCAGTACAAACGAGAAATTGAACATTTGCATCAACAAATGTCTGAAATCAAGATAAGCAACAGAAATCAAAGACAAGGTAAAGTGTTTATTCATTTAAAATAATCATCAAAGTATTTATCAGTAGTGGTGTGGTGGTTAGCACTGTCGCCTGGCACCTCCAAGGTTTAGAGTTCGATTCCCACCTTGGGGTCTATGTATGTGGAGTTTGTATTTTTTCCCATGCTTGTGCCTGTGTTTCCTCTGGGTTCTCCGGTTTCCTCCCACAGTCCAAAGACATGCAGATTAGGCTAATCGAAGTTCCCAAATTGTCCATAGTGTATGAGTGTGTGTATGTGTGTGCCCTGAAATGGCACCCCTATCCAGGGTGTTCCCTGCCTCATGCCCAAAGTCTCCTGGAATAGACTCCAGACCCCCTGTGTCCCTGTATACAGCATAAAGTGGTATAGATGATGAGTAAGTGAGTAATTATCAGTCTTATTGTTGTTTTTAGTGGGATAAAAGCCATGGTTATTTTCAAAACTCTATTCTAAAAACATTTATTTCTGCCTGATCATTATTCCATCTGCTGTATCAGAGGTACAATTCTGACAAATCTGAAGAGGTCAAACCAGGACAGCATGTACAGTGGGAGCCACGCCAAATATCCGCGACAGTGTGGCTGAAGTGTGAATGGCGTGTGAATGGCCTTTGCACGCCGTAATCCCCCCTGCCTTTTCTGGCCGAAAGGCGTGTCAAGATTTCACAGTAAACACGCCCATTCAAGCCCAATTTATTCATTTACCTGGTGCCACCACTAGATGGCGCTTCGTTCTCAAGAACACGTTAAAACAAGCCAGCTGCGCTGAGTTGCAATCACGTGATTTTAACAACCCGCCTCCACCCCCGCCGAACTGATGCTACCAAATTACAGAGATGAAGATGGTGGCTTAACGGACTATTCGTGGTAAGTGATGTTTTATTTTATAAAATGTGTTTCAGTTTATTTCCCAGTTTAGTTTTTTATTGGCCGTTTTAAATATCACTGGCAGCAGCAGCAGCGGTCAGATGTGACTTTAGAGAACTTAATGGTCTGTTTACCAAGTCTGGAGTTAATATTACAGCTTACTGTCAGTGTCACACACTCACAATGTCACTCCACTTTAACTCAAAAACATGCTCAAGCTTCGACAATACTATTAATGTCCCTATTACAAGAGCTGCACTACCCGATGAAGAGTGTTTGTGTTCTCTGTAAATACTGAGAGAATCTCACCGCATGTTGTCTGGATAAATTCAGCGCTTATTTATTCTCTGGTTAAGAGTTAATCTGCAGGTTATTTCTGTGACTGTAATATAATGTGATGCAGTTGATGAGGGACACAGACTGAGGGGAGCTGTACAGGAGCTAGTAACGCTCATAACCCGGTTTATATTTTATACACTTTGTCCGGGACTTTCCGCGGTAGCGCGAGCGCTTAGTTAAAGAGCTGAATAACAACACTGAAGTGTTTATCAGTTAGGAGGAGGGGGGAGGTGTGTGTGTGTGTGTGTGTGTGTGAGGGGCTTCAGTAAGTTATAGTTTGGCTTCAGGGATGAACTAATGCTCATATACGAGTGTTATATGGCTTAACTTATTTGTATGAGAAGCGCATTAAGTAAATTCTCGCTTAATTTAATGCAGACGATAATACAGACAGTCAGTGGTTAACACTAACACTGTTCACTGGTTAACACTGTTCACTGGTTAACACTAACACTGTTCACTGGTTAACATTAGCACACAGGGGCGTCGCACCCGTGGGGGATGTGGGTAAAAAATTTTTTTACAGTTTTCCTGCAGTTTTGGTCAAACGCCTTCGCATTCGCTCCTCCGTTTCTCTGGCCGCTCTGTGTCTACACTCGCTTCAGCTCTCCTCTCCCCTCCTTCTCAAACATGACACCGGCTGATGATTGGCTGTTCTGCCTGTCAGTCTTGCCTCTCTTGGCGTGTTAGATTTATCGGTCAGCTCGTGCAGAGGAGGCGAAAACTTATGGTTGTTATGGTTATTTACTCCGTTTTCCAGGTACTTTGAATGTTTATGCTTTTGAGGTTTTTAAATAAGCTTGATATATGTTGGGGAAGAATTCTGAACATTCTGTTTATGTTTTGTTGACATGTCAAATGTTTTCTTGATTATATTTCATTTTTTAGACTAATGGCAGTTGCTAATTGAGAGTGTTCAGTAGCTAACTTAGCTAAATTCGGTTATGTGTGTGGCGATGCATAAAGTAACTGTGATGAAGAAGGCAGGAAATTGATGAGGAGGGACAAATTGACAATGTTAAGCAATGTATTTATGAGTTTATTGCCAGTGCAATTGATTTTGATATTTTAAGCATTGTTTGTTCATTAGTTGACTTGGCTGTTGTGTTTGATTGTATCTGTTGAGCAGAATAAAGTGAGAAATAATGTCAGTTTGCATACGTGTTGACTGGAATAATATTATTTTAATGTGTATATTATTTTAATGTTTAAAAACAGTAAATTGTTAAATTATTTATACTATTATTTATATTATTATACTTTTGTTTATATTATTATTATTTAGAAAGCTTTTTGTGAGGACTTTTTTTTTTGTTTTATACTGTATGTTTTATATCTTCATTGCTTACTTGCTTATCTGCAAGTAAGCAAAATGTAGCAGTCACAGTCCTGTCGGACCCATGCCACTGTCGGACCCATGCCACTGTCGGACCCATGCCACTGTCGGACCCATGCCACTGTCAAGCTTACCACTGTCCTTTTGTCACGCAGTATCATTAAGATGCAGAAAAGAAATAGGCAGGAGAAGATTGACACCTTTTTCAAGAGAAATCCTGTAAGTGAAGTTGAGAGATCAAAGTTAAAAAATTTTGACATTAAACAACAGTAGCCTATTACCATTAGATGCTGTTTGCATTTATTTCATTGTATTACTTTTCAATATTCACTGAGGTTTTCTAGTGCCACAGCTGTAACTGTTTGAACCTACAGTATTACCACTGCAACCTTGTTTAGGAGAGGACGTTGCTGGAGGCATTAGTTTCAGAGGCAGCACAGGAAGGTTCACAGGTGAGCAATTAAATGAATGTTACAGTTTGTAAAAGAGGTTTATGAAGGAAGAGGGGCCGTGTGTGTGTGTGTAATGGGTGGTGCTTATTTCCATCTCCGGTGCACACGTGTGTATGGTGTGTTTATATCAAATTCACAAATTCATTTTAAATGTTATGATTTGGGTGTATGTGAGGATGTGGCCAGGAGTGAGGAAGACAGAGTTGAAGAGGGAGTAAAAGGCAGACAAGAAGCAGACAGGTTGTTTGCATTTATACATGTACATAGTTGTTTATATTTTTGTTCTGAATATACTGCATGTGGTTTGTATGAAATGTTGTCTGTATATTTGGAGTAACAAAATAATTTCTCCCTGCGATTATTAAAGCATTTCTGATTCAAAATCTTTAGCAAGTCTAGCAAGTGTGTTCTGAGTGTGTTTTTAGTATCACTCTAGTATCACTATCACTTATTTAAATGAGCTTTTTATATTGTGTATGTTAATACCTTTTGTACCCTTCTGTCATTGTATTCATCGTTTTTATTGTTAACAAACAAACCACATTCATCCCCCACACTTTTGAAAAGCTTGCTACGCCCCTGTTAGCACATGCAGATTATTTACATTCCAGAATCCCCAAAACAGTATTTTACACACTCTGTGGTAAATAGGTTTATTAATATATTTTATTTTTATTAGAACTATATGTTCTGTGAAGTTTATTTATCTTTGTCTTGACTAAATTCTCCTGTTGTCTTTAAGCAGAGCTCCGCTGTGGAGGATTGGGGGGGTCAGACGGCTGACGGCTGGACTTTTGGAGCTACAGGACTGGAGGAGCCTGAACAAGCTGTTGAGGGAGCTGTAGGAGGGATGACGTCACAGTCCGACAGCTTTAGAATGATGTTTGATCAGGTCTACTGTATATTCTGAACATAGAACTGCAAAATGTCTGATACAGTACTTTGGGGGAAACAAAGACTTCAACTGTTCCATGTTTAATAGTTTTGATATTTGAAAAATTAATATTTTAATGTAAAAGGACTATAGATAGAGACTTATAAGCAGCTGGTGTATCCGGGTAGTTTAATGAACTTTAAGCAAAAAGACAACATGTATTCATCTGTTTTATATAAATTACTGTTTTAACTTTGACTAGTTTTGGAAGAATAAATTGAATTGTTAAAGTCATGTTTGCGTGTTTTAATTTTGGGGGATTGTTTGGGTATTTAAAAATTGTTTAGTTGAACCAACAACTTCAATGGGCAAAAAATGGGACACAACTTTGTTTTAAATAGTCAAAGAGTTGGGCTGAAAATAATAATAATAATTATTGATCATAGAAACAAATGAAACCAGTTAAACACTTGATTATATGTATTTGTGATTGTGACCCATAATAATTTTTTCTCAGTATAAATAAATGTTTTGGGTTTTAAGAACTCCAAAAGAGCAACGACAAACTTGGTATTCTCCATTGAGGTTTCTCACCTTCCACTCCTGAGTAGGACATGGTGTTAATTGCTCTGTGTGTGTGTGTTTTTGGCGGGGGGATGGGTGTGTGTATGTGTGTTTTCGGCTGTTCAGCAGTTCTAAACACAAGCACAGTTTTTGTCCTTAACTAAAATACTTCAATACGTTAATAATGAATTTATTTTGTTGAATAAGGTAATAAGCGATATTTAAACCAAACCAGTAAGTTAAGTAAGTGTTCCATACATTAAAGTACTGTGTATAACCAAGTGCCCTAGCAAACACAGTTACAGTTTACAGTACAAACAGTGTGCGCTGGAGGGATTGGAAGGTGAGTGAGAATACTCATTTACAAGACAAAAGACGGTCAGAGGCAGCGCCGTTCTAGACCAGACAACACGGGGTGGGGGGAGGGGGGCATCATGTTCGAGCACTGTTTTTACCTGGCCTTACTGTATAGTAACAGTATTGTATTTGCTGAATTGTGTTGAGGCACGCAAACCCCCTGACCACAATAAGGTGGCAATCCCTCAGGGGGAAACTAAAAAATAAATATATATATATATATATATATATATATATATATATATATATATATATATATATATAATATCCTTAATCCAGATTTTATCAATCAATGACATAACATTTATCTAAGCTGGATGGTCAAATTCTCAAAAACGTTTAACCTAAAGTAAGACTTAACACACTATAACTAAAATATTTACAAAACTGAAAGGTTGTCTTATGAATAATATAAAATACAAACTAAATTAAAACAGATGGGCTGTTGAACAGATCATAATATGTTTTATGTTTTCTGATTATAAATGATATATGGGTTGATTTTAGAAAGGCTAAATGAAATAGCTAGTTTTTGGTCATGTCAGTCCAGTAACTATACTATGTAAAAGTAATTATAATATGAATTAATTAAGGGCAGGACCTAACCTAATGTTAATAATTTACACCATGATAACATTAGTATTCGTGTTTTTGTATATATTTTTAAATGTTCAAATGAACGTTTCAGAGTATATAATTTGTCGTGTCTGTGATTGAGACCCATGAGTTAAATTGAAATATTTTTTATAGGTAGTAAGCCAGGTTTTAGTAACCTTGGATAAATCACCATGTAAGCCCTCTCTCGCGCACGCGCTCTCATGCTGTCTCTCGCACTCACACACACACACACACACTGTACACACATAGACTCACAAATAATACATGAAATCGCGTAAAACCAAATGAAACTAGGGTAAAAAAATATGAGCAGTAAAACACAGTAGTATCCTGTAGGTGATTCCTGTCCTGTGATAACAGGCACTAACACTCTAGAACTGTTTACTTCTGTTAGTTTTGTTTTCTAGTGTGAATGTTTATGGGGATTAAATCTGTCTCTGCTGCCGCATCTATACACAGTTGTGATAAGTGATTGATGCCCCATCAGATCTTTGATGTGGAACGTTATGCTGCTTAAATGACTAAAGACACACTGATCCGTATGGACAGATATTTGTTCCAGATATTATGTGCCATTAATCAATTTGTTATACCAATTTGACTTTCAGCAAAAACATCAAAAATATTACAAAAACAAACCCAAGCAGAAGTTAAATTTTAAGTTTTACTTTCAAATTAAAATTTGATTTGTCACATACACAGCGCGATATGCAGTAAAATGCTTTGGGTGCTTTAGGTGAGGCTCGAACTCGGCATTGCTTCACCTGGACCGCTTTATAAGTAGCACGCGCTAACCGATTGCGCCACGGGAGCCACACGGAAGTCGGTCTTGTCAGAGTATCCTCTCTCTCGTGCGCACACACACACACACACAAATTGCGTAAAACCCAACGAAATATAAGCAGTAAAAAAAAAAAATCAGTAAAAATACATTAGTATAACAGGCGCTAACCCTCTGGAACTTTTTTACTATTGTTTCCAAGTGTTTATGGGGATTTAATGTGTCTCTGCTGCTGCATCCATTCACAGTTGTGATAAGTGATTAATGCCCCATCAGATCTTTTGACGGGGGAGCATTATGCATGATTAAATGACTAAAGAAATACTGATCCATATGGGCAGATATTTATTCCAGGTTGCATGCGGCATTAATTGCTTTTCTTATGCCACTTGTAGACTATCAGTGAAAAAATCAGCGAAAACATCATCAAAAATATAACGAAAACAAACCCAAGCAGACGTTACATTTTGAGCTTTACTTTGCAGCAAAATATTACCCAGATAGCAGAACAACATTGAATCATCGTTGAATCAACATTAAAGCATCAACCAACTTGTTATTGAATCAATGTTGAAATTTCAATGTTAAACGTTGATTTTTCATCAGGTTTGCACCTTGAAATAATGTTATTTCAATGATGAAAAATAGATCAAGATGGGCATAAAATCAATGTTTGTTCAACGTAAATTCAATCACTTATTTTACATTGAATCAACATTGAAACAATTATAGTTTAGTCTTGCTTTATGAACAGCAAGACTCTATGACAGTAAATCATGTCCGTTTTGATTTATTTCTTTAAATCAGAGACCATGTAGGGCTGAAAAGCTTTTTTTTTTTTTTTTTAAACAAAAAGTCAGTAACTCAACATCCTTCAGTTTACATGTAAACATATTTATTTATTTATGCTCCATACCCATTTAAACAGGAAGTAACATCACAATTACAATAAAACAACTATATCAGGGATTAAAGTGAAAAAAAATCTTCTGACTGAACTTTTTTCAGGCCAAGCTATACAGGCCAAGATATAAGCGGGTATAAACATAGTAAGGGCCCATCTGATTGGTCAAATTTGGACACACAAATGCTTGGCAAATAAAGTATTTATCGCAACTCCTTGCGATATGGTTATCGCGCATGCCATTATCGCGATAACGATATTTTTTCGATATATCGTGCAGCCCTAAATGACATCATATGAGATATGCTCCCCTATTGCATAATTTATGCTTATGACAGCAAGGCCAGTGAGCCGTTCCTGAGACATGGTTGACCTCAGGTACTGTATGTCTTGATTAACCTGAGTTTGGAAAAGCTCCTCTCTGCTTGAGCTACAGTCACTGGCAATGTAAGTGCAATCCTGAGAGCAGTCCAAAAGTTGGGGTAGATCTCAGATAGATCCTTATCGTGCAGAAAAGTGATAAGCTCAAAGAGGCTCATGGTTTTTGATGGCAGTCATTAGACACTTTATTAATCTAATATAATCTAATCTAAGGGAGGAACAATTAGCTCCTTGGTTAATTTACTGCCTCAAATTATAAGCTTTGTCACGTAACAGAGTTATAGCAAATGGAAAATGTCTTTTAAACTATCTACACATATGTAAATTAAACTGGCTATTTACAGTATACTGTAAATATATCATAAATATATTGGCTAAAGCCAACATTAACATAATAAACAATGGAAATAAATAACTGTACTTGCTGCAGTCTTGCTGCAAAGCATAAATTTGTGGTTACATTTTGTGGTATTTAATAGAAACCATTAGAATTTCTGTGATGGTTTGTAAATTAGGCTTTTATTGTGTGTGTGTGTTTTTTAGCAAGGTAAGCATAGCAAGCATCATAAGCAAGAAGGCTAACAAACCTAAGAGTTAATGTTATACCACTAATTAACATGATGACATGAATACCTTAATCATACAGAGAGAACATTGTTATATTCCTTTATCTTTTATACGTTTCTCCTCATCTTCTTTTCTTTTTTTTCTAAATTGGGCCCCTGACAGTTTTGGCCTTTTTCTCTCCATCGCTGTTTACTTTATAATCGACGATTCGACAATCAGCAGATTTCACCCAACGCTGTCACTCACGACCAGAAGTCAAGACTAAACCAATTCACCTCCACAGCATAATCGCTTTTATTATCTATTTTTATTTGCCATTTCACACAATTAAATACATGAAAAAAGGGCAAATTATTGGTGTGTGTTTATAATATTTTTGAATGAAATGTGCGTTATTTGTAAGAAAGTCAGGTAGACATAATTTAGCCCCCTTCATGTCCACTTCATTTGGGAGAGGTGAACTGTACTCTGCGCCCCCCCCCCCCCACCCCCGTCATCCGCTCTCCTCTCTGCTCAAAACCCCCCCCCCCCCCACCCCCCCATCTCCGCTTCTCAGCTTCTCCGCGGCTCATTCAGGGGCGGCTCGAGCGCAGGTAGCACAGATAATAGAAAACAGCTTAGCGGCACAGATTATTATTTTTTACTCCAGGTTCGTGTGCAGCCCCCCACGTGACATAAAAAAAATGCCGCCCTGGCGGCTGCCCACTTCGCCCTACCCTAAAACCGCCACTGACTGTGAGCGACAGGTCATGCTCCGCTATGGAAGAACATAGGCGCACTTTTACATCGCGCACACGGTCGGCCACAGATGTGTGAATCTCCGTTGTGGTTCTTGTCGCAGCAGACAGGGAGCATGTGTACTGTTAGAGCACGAACCGCAGCATTGTGACGAGCTGCTGACTGATGGCGAACTCGCACTTTGTTTTGCCATTATTGACATATTGAAGTTTCCTGTGGCATACTGTGCAGAGACACCTACCTGGATGTTTGATTTTTTTAGTCCACGAACTAAAATCTTGCCATTCTCCCCAATTTCGCTAAGCCAAGCCCATCTCCATTTATTTATTTTACACTTTTATCAATCTCCGAAACATCGGAGCCTTCCTGCATTAAGTGTGTCCATGCTATCTTAAATATAGTTATACCTCAGCCTGACATGTAGGTCTTCAAAACTAAACCAAAACCCGGAGTGGATCCATACCGGAGTGATAACAAAACGCTTAGAGTGGAGAGAGGAACGTGCAGTCGCTCCACTCCAGGCTTTGATCACATCCTCCTCAGCAGGCTGAATACACCGTCTTTCCTTAATTTAACACCCATGTAAGCCTATATATACACAGCATTAAAATTATGAAAAGTGAATTTTAAACATTAAGGACAGGCGGAACAGTGTGATTGACGGAAATCCGTCGTAACGACGGAGAACTTTAATCCCTGTATATAATAAAACACACTACAACTTACATACAAATTATTATAAACTGGATGACAAAATGACTTTTTAGAAGAGAACTATTAGAAGAGATTGTTAATTCTGAATTCATAAAACAGAATCTAACTGCCAAGAGAAGAGACTGGAAAACCATAATATAAAAATGGCAGCCTGCCTCAGCAAAATTCAGTCAAATGCAAATAGAAACAACCAAGTCAGAAACACAACAGATGACTGAAACATTATTCGTAAGTTGAAATGTATTTACTCAGCAAAACAGATAATAAGACACGAGTCTGAACTTATGGTTTTCCACCACGAGCAATTCCCCCCAGCCGTTCTGGGGCATAACGAAGCCATTTCTGAACTGTTGAAGCAAAGAAACTCTGTGGCCTCCTTTTCTTCAGCTTTCAGCTGTTGTTGTAGTGCATCTAAAGAATGAAAAACAAACAAAAGGTTAGAACTATACAATGCTCTAAAAACTTGGAGTGGTAGTTGTTTATGAATGACAGAAGGTGGGTCCTAAATTTTTGGAAATGTGACTTTTACAAATGTACAGATATGCAACATATGATTTGAAATGTCCTACAATCTTCCATAGATACAATGCACACATTAGATTTTTTTTAATATACAGGTCCTTCTCAAAAAAATTGCATATTGTGATAAAGTTCATTATTTTCTGTAATGTACTGATAAACATTAGACTTTCATATATTTTAGATTCATTACACACAACTGAAGTAGTTCAAGCCTTTTATTGTTTTAATGTTGATGATTGTGGCATACAGCTCATGAAAACCCAAAATCCCTATCTCAAAAAATTTGCATATTTCATCCGACCAATAAAAGAAAAGTGTTTTTAATACAAAAATAGTCAACCTTCATATAATTATGTTCAGTTCTACACTCAATACTTGGTCGGGAATCCTTTTGCAGGTACTTGTGTCTTGTGTCTCTCAACTTTCTCTTCACAATATCCCACAGATTCTCTATGGGGTTCAGGTCAGGAGAGTTGGCAGGCCAATTGAGCACAGTAATACCATGGTCAGTAAACCATTTACCAGTGGTTTTGGCACTGTGAGCAGGTGCCAGGTCGTGCTGAAAAATGAAATCTTCATCTCCATAAAGCTTTTCAGCAGATGGAAGCATGAAGTGCTCCAAAATCCAAAGAAACCACATCCTGCCTTCCAAAGAAACCACATCCTGCTTCTCTCAATGACTATCGCCCTGTAGCCCTCACCTCAGTAGTGATGAAGTGCTTTGAACGCCTTATCAGAGACTTCATCATTTCTTCACTACCCGACACACTGGACCCACTACAGTTTGCATACCATCAGAACCGCTCCACAGACGATGCAATCTCTCATCTCCTCCACACATCACTCACTCACCTGGACACTAGGAAAGGGAATTATGTTAAAATGCTCTTCATCGACTACAGCTCTGCTTTTAACACAATAATTCCTTCCACACTCACCACCAAGCTGGAGCACCTGGGACTGAGCTCATCTATATGTCAGTGGATCTCCAATTTTCTGACTGGCAGACCACAGGCAGTAAGGATGGGCGGACATGTCTCAGCTACACTCACTCTCAGCACTGGAGCCCCCCAGGGTTGTGTTCTGAGCCCCCTGCTGTACTCTTTGTACACCCACGACTGCGTGGCCACTACCAACTCCACCTCCATCATCAAGTTTGCTGACGACACCGTCGTGGTCGGACTGATCACCAACAATGATGAGTCGGACTACCTAGAGGAGATTGGAAATCTGGAGAACTGGTGCCAGAGGAACAATCTCCTCCTGAACGTCAGTAAGACAAAGGAGCTGATAGTGGACTTTAGTACAAAGCAGGAGAGGAACTACCAGACCCCCGTCATCAACAGGAGCCCAGTGGAGAGAGTGGACAGCTTCAGATACCTCGGTGTTCACATCACGCAGGACCTATCATGGTCCTGTCACATCAACACCGTGGTGAAAAAAGCCCGGCAGCGTCTCTACCACCTCAGACGCTTGAGACATCACCCCTATCCTATCTTCACTGCATTGGCTCCCTGTGAAATTTCGCATTGATTTTAAAATACTACTCTTGACATATAAGGCATTAAATGGTCTCGCGCCGCAGTATCTGAGCGAACTGCTAGTGTCTTACGATCCGCCACGCCTACTTCGGTCAAAGGATGCAGGCTGCTTATCAGTACCGCGTATTATGAAAACTACAGCTGGGGGCAGAGCTTTTTCTTACAAAGCCCCAAAATTATGGAATAGTCTTCCAAATAGTGTTCGGGACTCAGACACAGTCTCAGTGTTTAAGTCTAGGCTAAAAACCTATTTATTTAACCAAGCATTTTATAAATAGATTTGCCATAAGGTAAAGGAGCAGATCTGGGGGACTCATGGACGTAGAGTATTATGGTGAACTGGTATGTTTAGATGCTGTCTTCCTCAGTCTCATTTGATCACTCAGGTTTGTTGACTGTGAGGTGATTGTTTGCTTTACATCTCAGGGAGCCCTCATGTTTGTGTTTCCTTCTGGCTCTCCCTTTTAGTTATGCTGTCATAGTTAGTCCTGCCGGAGTCCCTGCTTGCACTCTACAGTAAATATACATTCACATTAGACATTGTGACTGTGACCATACCTAATTGCAATCTCTCCTCCTCTTCTCTTCCTCCCCCTCTTTCTCTTTCCTCTCTCCCCCTGTCTCCCCCTTTCACTCTTTCTCTCTCTCTCTGTCGAGCTACACATGTGGTTCCTGAGCTGCCAGTGATCCAGACTCCCTCTTCCCTCCGGACCTGTCTGATCCATCCTGGTGCCCGGTTTCTGGTCGGAGGTCTCATCGCATGGATGCCCCGTGTGTCTCTTTAGGATGCGTCTGGTGTCTGGGGATGATTCTCTATACTTAGAAGATGGTTCTGGCCTCGACTGGTGTGGTCAGCTGTTTCTCTGAGGACTTGACAATTCCATAGTTCAGGACTGGAACTTTCTACAAGTCTATCTGAGTCTCGAATAACTACTGGACTCCATTTTAACATCAAGTATTATAACATCAATTAACATCAAATATTATAGCTGAACCTAACACTTAACACTGTATAAATGCAGATCATTTCCTACTATCTGTTTCACCCAGATGAGGATGGGTTCCCTGTCGAGTCTGGTTCCTCTCAAGGTTTCTTCCTATTACCGTCTCAGGGAGTTTTTCCTTGCCACTGTCGCCCTCGGGCTTGCTCGCCAGGGAATATCTGAACATTTTGATTCATACACATTCACATTCCATACAAACTTAAATAATTCTTTTGATTGTGTAAAGCTGTTTTGAGACAATGTCAATTGTTAAAAGCGCTATACAAATAAAACTGAATTGAATTGAATTGAATTACAGAGGGTGGTGCGATCAGCCGAACGCATCATCCGCACTGAGCTCCCTGACCTGCACTCCATCTACAGCAAGCGGTGCTGGACTAAGGCCAGGAAGATCATGAAGGACCTCAGTCACCCCAGTAATGGACTGTTCTCTTTGTTGCGGTCTGGGAAGAGATTCCGCTCCCTAAAGGCCAACACAGAGAGACTGAGGAGGAGCTTCTTCCCGCAGGCGATAAGGTCTCTCAATCACACCTCCACACAGGACTAATAACATCTTTTAAGCTCACAACACTGACTGGACAATCATGGACACATTCATACACACTTGCACTAAATACTCATACATCTGGACAATTGCACATGTCACCTTTCATGCATACAGTTGTTACAAAATCGGAGCATCGTATGTAACGTCGCCGCCGCATTACGGCATGTGCATTTGCTTGCTTTTACCACTGAGTGGCGCTATATAACTACAGACTGACGCATCATGCCTTACATTCTCTGTCTCATTAATGAGACGCGTCCCATTAAATAATACACGTAGTAGCCCATAACATCAAGTGAAACACTGTAGTTGATCGAATTCATAATCACAGTACTATAATTACAGTACAAATGTAGAATTCAAATTAAATCAAATCTTATTAAGATCAAATTTAAGCACAATAAATATTAACACAGTGAGCCTTTAGATTTTATCACGTGTAATTAGAAAATAAGTGTGTAGGGTTTTATTTAAATATAAATTTCTAAACCAATAAGATCAAATAACACCAAGTTATTATTATAACAGGCTTACTTCGTCACTTATCAAAGACGTACACTTGCTTTCAAAGAAGTCGAGTGGCTTATTAACGTGTCTGGTGTGCATTGTCTCTAAGTGGCCGCTTGGTGTAGCGGGTAGAACACTCGACTAGTGATCTACAAAGCGCCAGTTCGAATCCCGAGTGATGTTTTAAAATTGTTTTATTTTAAAACTAAATAAAATGTTTTAAGTGCGCTTAAGGTAGAGTCTTATAAAGGCTATGTAGACTTATATAGTTTTATTATATATTTTTGCACATTAATCTGAGTCCTCATCTGTTAGATCTGTTTAGTTTTTTTTTCCTGCCGGGACGAATTCGCGGTTCCATCCCTTTCCCGCCTATTCAGGGAGCCTACGGAGTGAGCGATTAACCATAGTCGAATCGATTGGTGTGCGTCCAACTCACGTTACTCGTTTGCTATTCATGCCGGCTGGTGATAATTAACGTTAATATGATCTCGGGCTTGCTCACGATGATCAACATCTATAAAAATAGCAAAGTATTGTGTATAGAGTGATAAAAAAAAAAAAACTATCTAACGCATGTTAGAAAACATAATTTCCTGCATTTTTTTCTGCTTCAGGAGTCAGTCTGTTCTGAGACAGTGAGAGTAGAGGAAGGGGCAGATTCAGAACCAGGGAGGGAGCCGGAGACAGCAGAACAAAGAGATGATATTGCCAGCACCAGCACAGGGAGCACAGTTTTTAGTTTAGATCTCATGTTTACATTTTATTGTATGTTGATGGCTTGACTGTAAACAACATAAACAATGCAATAAATTTATAAAAATATATATTTATTGTCCCCCCTGCTGTTAAATGAAATTTGCGTTATTTTACGTTAATGTTACGTTATTACATTATTAACGTCGACAGAATAAAGTAAAGTTTTATTTCTGGAATTGATGCACGGGCTTCATCTTAGGCTTTTTTTTCTTTCGGTTCTTTCGTTTCTCAGCGCCGGACTGTTGATGTCTCTTTCCAGGACCAGGCATATCGTTCAATTATTATAATTCTTTTGGCCAAATACTGTAGGCAGCCGTAACAGAGGTGAGGGCGCGCGCGTCATCACGTGTGCTTAGCCGACTCTGCGTTCACCGTAGACTTCAATATAGACGTTTATATTTTTGTTTATTTGTATATGTATGTTATTAATATTAATTTTTTAGAGATTGTGTGTGTGCGTGCACGGAGAGTTTGTGTTGATAAGTGTATGTCGATAAGTTGATAAGTGTATCAGAAAGCATTAAAATGTTCATTTGAATTAAAATGACACACACACGTCTGTATATACAGTATATCAATTACATATATATCAATTTCATTAGTTCGTTCATTCTATTTGAAGCTTCGGATGTTTGTTTTTTTCTTGGTTTGGTTAGATTAGTTCTGAACTCGCTTCCGTGAAACTATCGCTAAAACAATGTGTGTAAAACAAGAGTGTCATAGTCCATTGTTAGTTTTAATGATTTGGCTGAAACTAATTATCACTACATAAGTACCCTAACACCATTGATCATGAGTCTCAGCTGAACCTAATTCTATACTTGTAACAGAAAATGTAGATGCAGATTCCAAATGTGTATTTATATAATAGATAGATAGATAGATAGATGTGTGTGTGTGTGTGTGTGTGTGTGGGCTCTACGCAGGGGCAAGAGAGGGCAGCGCAACCTTAAATGTCTGCACATGTTAATATATTCCTAAAATGTATATATTACAAGTTGATAAACTGATCTGCGGTAGCGGAAAAATCCGCTGAAAATGACAGGCTGCAGCGCACACACACACACACACACACACATACACACGCGCGCGCGCGCACACACACACACACACACACACACACACACAGACACACCTCCCTTGAGCCCTGCGTCTGTCGGATTTCAGCTGTCACGGGGTGGAAAGACTTTGAAGCAGTTTATATATGAATCTAATTTGTAACATTAAAAGGCATCCGAATTTAAATATATAAATTACTAGAAACAAATTGAGCACACTATCAGAATAAAAAATATAACAAATCAAATGTAAACTTTTAGTAGTTTATGATGACCATAACAGCCTACTGCATTTCATTATTTATAATAACACAAAAACAATATTACAATATTTGTTATTTTAATATAAACTCGGTATCATTATCCTCCTTGTGTATGTGTAAAAAACATTTGATTTGTTATATTTTTTATTCTGATAGTGTGCTCAATTTGTTTCTAGTAATTTATATATTTAAATTCGGATGCCTTTTAATGTTACAAATTTAACTCTTTGCAAAATAATAAAAATGTGTCTTGCTGTACAAGCCCTTGTGTTGTTGTTTGTGCTGCTGTTCTTTAATAATACCAATAATCAGATACAAACAGTCTGTCTAAACGAGAATTAAGCAATGCTTCTTAACTCATCATTATGTGGATATTTTTCATGTTCGTTGGATAAAGTATGTACTGTAATGATTTGGTCTACTCTGTACTGTATGTGCGTGAGAGAGAGGGGTGTCGCGGTCGTGAAACAAAGGCTCATTTCAGCTCATTCAGTTTCTCTGAATGGATAGGTGAGAACAGCTGATTCACGGTGAATAATTTGCATTTGAGTGTTGCCAAGTGAAAAGAAGACAAACATCAAGACGAACAACATACGTATAAAACTGAGACAATATTTTAAAAAGAATCGCAATCAACCTGAACAGGTAAGCTGGAATAAAATCAGTAGCAGCATTAACTAAAGTAATTAGTAATTATTAGCTGCTACTGATTTTATGGACTCATCACGGTTAAATACGTTGGTCACATGCCAGCTGTATAAGCCGGTTAAGGGACTCATTACGGTTGTATATCGTGCTCTGAATAATAATTTTTTTTGTTTGCTGTTTGTTTGCTGAGCAAAATTAAAATAGAACAATTTTTTTAAAAAAAGCATCATCCAGGATTCGAACCGACACTTTGTAAATCCCTGACCGAGCGCTCTAGTCGCTACGCCAACCAGGCACTAAGAGACAACACACCTCCGTGATGTTAATAAGCCACTCGACTTCTTTGAAAGCAAGCGTTAAATAAGTAACGAAGTAAGCCTGTTATACAATTATACTATTTGCACGTGTATTTTATCTGTTTTAAACTTGGTGTCATTTGATCTTGTTTAGAAATGCCGCACTTCCGCGTTGTTGCGCGGGCATCGCAATCACACCGGGTAGTAAAAATCCCCTGTAAACCAACAAACCCCGAGTATTTTATAGCGCGGGGTGCAAACCGGAGAGCTTGCCAGCCAAGGATAAAAAAAGATGAATTGGGCACACCCCGTGACAGGCTGAAAAAAAATTATTGTTATCAAAAATGTAACAGATGTAATACCGGACCTCATTACCCACAATGCATCTCCCGCACTGGACTACACTGCCGTAAACAGCTGTCGTAAATCAAAATGGCCACCACTTTTCATCAGTATAATGACACACACACACACACACGCAGCAGCAGCAGACCGAGCCGTCACTCCCCTAAATTTAAAGAATACAAACTGGTTGCGTGCGAGTTTGCTGTTTTTTCTATAGTATACTGAAGCAAAATCAAAATGCAACAAATTTTTTTTATTTTAATTTTGCTATAATTAAAATAAAAAAATTTAAAACATCATCCCTCGGGATTCAAACCGGCGCTTTATATAACACTGACCGTGGGCTCTAACCGCTACACCAAGCGGGCACTTAAAGACAATGCACCCAAGTAACGTTAAATAAGGCAAGGTTAATAAAGCAAGCGCTGGATAAGTAACGAAGTAAGCCTGTTATAATAATAACTTGGTGTTATTTGATCTTATTGGTTTATAAATTTATATTTAAATAAATAGTAAACTTGGCCGATTTCGTTATAATTTTGTTTGATGAGTGGGGCTTGAAAATTCTCTTGAAAAATATGGTCATTTATTTCAGTTAATAAATCTACTATAATTTTTCTTTTTACTCATTATTGTACAGTACACATTAATAGCTCTGGTTCAGATTTGTCATGTTTGTTGTGGAAATTACCATCACTGTTGTATTTACTGCGATGAATGAAAATGTCACTTTGCGCCACCTGGCGGCCATTTTACGAATGACTTTGAAATGCAACTGATTTATTTTGGCCGCTGTTGCCTTTAAACGGCGGTATACGCGGCGAGATCGCCATTCCAATTTTGTAACCACTGTATTTGCACAACCACTGACACTTTAATACCATATTTCTATATTTTTTGCAATATTTTATTATGCCCTTATGCACAGTTAATTTTACAAATTTTACTAGTTAAAATTATTTCTTTAGTATTTCCTTTTTATTGATTATTTATTTTACGTACAAGATTTTATTTTCTTATTTTCTTTTTTTTTTTAAGGTCACTGGCGGTCGTATAAAAAGCATTTCACTGCATATTATACTGTGTATGATTGTGTATGTGACTAATAAAAATTTGAATTTGAAAATCTCCTGATAGCTAGCTGCATTGACCCTGCCCTTGATAAAACACAGTGGACCAACACCAGCAGCTGACATGGCACCCCAGACCATCACTGACTGTGGGTACTTGACACTGGACTTCAGGCATTTTGGCATTTCCCTCTCCCCAGTCTTCCTCCAGACGCTAGCACCTTGATTTCTGAATGACATGCAAAATTTGCGACCTGTAGCCCATTTCCTGCACACGCCTGTACACGGTGGCTCTGGATGTTTCTACTCCAGACTCAGTCCACTGCTTCCGCAGGTCCCCCAAGGTCTGGAATCGGTCCTTCTCCACAATCTTCCTCAGGGCCCGGTCACCTCTTCTCGTTGTGCAGCGTTTTCTGCCACACTTTTTCCTTCCCACAGACTTCCCACTGAGGTGCCTTGATACAGCACTCTGGGAACAGCCTATTCGTTCAGAAATGTCTGTGTCTTACCCTCTTGCTTGAGGGTGTCAATGATGGCCTTCTGGACAGCAGTCAGGTCGGCAGTCTTACCCATGATTGCGGTTTTGAGTAATGAACCAGGCTGGGAGTTTTTAAAAGCCTCAGGAATATTTTGCAGGTGTTTATAGATAATTAGTTGATTCAGATGATTAGGTTAATAGCTCATTTAGAGAACCTTTTCATGATATGCTAATTTTTTGAGATAGGGATTTTGGGTTTTCATGAGCTGTATGCCACAATCATCAATATTAAAACAATAAAAGGCTTGAACTACTTCAGTTTGTGTGTAATGAATCTAAAATATATGAAAGTCTAATGTTTATCAGTACATTACAGAAAATAATGAACTTTATCACAATATGCTAATTTTTTGAGAAGGACCTGTATGTGTTATTTCACAATCTGCAAATGTTGTCCTACAATGTACATATTCAATGCTATGAAAACAAATATACTTAATGTAACAATGTAGTCTTTTATGTGCAAAAAAAAAAAAAAAAACCTGTAGGACCAAAAAAATAAATAAATAAAAAAAATAAAAAAATCAATCCGTGGCTACGGTTTTGCAATTTGTCCCCCGCACTCACAAATACTTAAACTGTTCCCTCAGTTTAACAAATCGTGGCCACGGATTAACAAACTGTATGCACAAATTTCCAATCCGTACGCTCAGATACCGTACTGTTTGCATATTTATTCTTAACGTGAAGACTTATTTTGGTGATTTTATTATAAGCTTTTTACCCAGAGTTAGATGCATGCTGCACTGTTAATGTTATTATTAAATAACGCCTATTATTACATTGCATTTAGTTTGAGAGCAAAGTAATGACAACATAAACTGTACATTATTTGTTTTGCATTGCTTTTTACCTTCTCCTCAAACTCACACTGCATGATTTTCAAAGTCATCGGATCACCATTGTTTTCACACTGTACTATCTGTGGTAGCATTTAGTTGCTGCTGTGTTCACACTGCACAATGAATTGGCGACAGGAGATTACACACTGCATGACTTTACAATAGGATGAATCGCCAACAACTCTGTCTGGTGTGCAAGCTACAGCCAAACGCACACAAGAAGTGATAAGGAAACAACCCAAGATCATGCTGACATTGTGGTCTATAATTCCTCCCCGAACAAACAATAATTAAAAAAAGATGACGTCCTTGTTTAAGATCCCATATGGTCAAAACTGAAATTTCATGGCTTTTTTCATGGTAACTGAGGTCTAGGGGCTATGTAACTACCGTATAAGTTTCAAAACAGTCAATCCACAGTAGAATGCACACAGCTTGCATAAAGTAGCTCTGCCTTTTCACGAGCTGCTGTGACGTCCAATCTACTCAGTCACCGCTTTCAGTCACCATCAACCACCATCCCACCCTTCTTTTGCCAAAACATCACGTCCATGCCATTGCTGAACAACAATAACATGAAAACAAGTCGAAAAAACGCTGTTCAGTCGATAGATGTCGAAACTACATCATTACACAGGCTTCCGAACAACATTAATATAAAAGACCATTGGCACGTCAGCTTCAGCATCTTTCACACAGCCATTCCATTAAACTTTAAAAATTTACATTAAAAATTTTATTTAATTAATAGAAGTTAATTGATAAAGAAAATCTATTTATGACATTATTTTTGACAGCATTATGATTATTTATTAAAACTTCAGACAACAACAATTAGTGCCACGAGGTTATTTGCAACACTATATGTTCTACAAAATAGAGGACTACACACCTTACAGCGCAATATAATGTGGCTTTAGAAGAGGAAAGGTAGGATTAAGAAGTGAGCAAGTGATGAATTAGTATTATAGGTCCCAAGCAGATACAGTAACAATAATGGGTGCTCTACCTTATGCAGTCTCCATTGATGGCTAATAAACATTGATAAAAGTAGGCTATGGTTAAAGTGGTGAACTTATAAAGTCTTAAATGTTTTGTTTTCCCTTCTCAACGCATTATGCATTTACTCACCAATAATGGCTACCTTTTTAATTTGGTCAAGTCTCCAAGTCGAAGGAGCCCAGCAGCAGATTCCGTACCATGACAGTAGCAGAGGTGGCAAGGCGGGCTGCTCTCCATGCTTCTGCCTGGCAAAACACCCCAGAGCCCTTTATAACTTCAATCTGAAAAATTATTTCACATCACAATATTAATTTATTGGCAACTTTTAGAAACTTTTCATGTTTCATACTGATTCTTATGTTTAGCTTCCCAATAGTTAATAGGATTTTATGTATAAGTGCAGATTAATGATAAAGATACATGCAGGGTAAAACTGCAACAGGAACAGTACAAAATAAAAACTGAAAAAAGACGGACATTCAGAGTAAAACAGTGCAAGATAAAAAAAAAAACTGTACAAAACATACATGCAGGGTAAGCATTGGTGGGAGCAATGTCCAAGCAGTGTAGAGAAATATTTCTGTACGACTTCATTGTTTTGTGCTGTGTAGTATAGTATTGTAATAGCTGATCAGAGTGATCAACTCCCCACGTGCTGGTTGTACGCAGTCACAGGACATGGAAATGTCTTTGTAGTCCATGTACCTTGTAATTTCACCCTCATCTTCACCGCGTCTACTGTAAAGCAGAATGGATGGTAGAACAGGTAGATACTTCTCGTGTGTCCATCCACTTCACAAATACAAGAGGTCCATCTGAACGGAGCTTGCGTGTCCTGATGTGAGGGGCTGGTGAAGGCAAGGGTGATGCAGACACATTCCTAAAAACAAATAAATAAAAAAATGTTAACCTATACTGTTCAGAGTAAATGGATGTGCAATTAATATGGATGCACAATATATACAGAGATGACCAAAAATGTATCCACACCTCAACATGAAAAATATACACCTCTCTTCTGTAGGTCACATGACAGCATCAATGATGGTGATAGATAATACTACACACTGCAGCCATAATTCAATTTGAGTTTTAAAAAACACCATCCACTGGACATTACACACATATTGAACACATTCTAAACAATTACATCTTATCAGGCATTTGTAAATACACGCTAAACAAAAGGGATTATATACATTTACACCAAAGAAATATTCATAAGCATCACTTAGCTACATAAGGCTGTATTTTAGCCACCTGGAACTAGCTTGTTTGTGCTAAATAACATTACTGATAGCAGTGTTATAAGCTAACCAAAATGGAGCCAAATACACATTAGCAACCATAATCTAAAGCTATCAAAAACAAGGTGAATATAAACATCTGTAAACTCCATAAGGCATTAGCTTAGCCACCGGGAAATATCATGTTTGTGCTACATGAGGCAGCATGCTAGCATGATTTACCTAAACTATATAAATGGCATTGAAAGCCAATGTGTCACACAAGCTGACAAGAGCTAGCTGTAGTGAGGAAAATATTTACTAATATTAGTTTAATATTATCAGAATAAGAGTTATATAAGACTTAATAACTTACCCAGTGTAGCATGGGTCTATTCTCTGTTCAAAATGCTCTCGTTCGTCGTCGGAGTCACACAGTCTTCTTCTGAGGTAAATGTAAACTTTCCAGAACATTCTGAAGAGTTTCCTCGGATGTGTAAGCGCGTGCCATCTTCCAAAACGTGCTGAAAACTCACTGAATCTGAGTATTTTCAAACCTGTCTCTCTGTGTTCGTTTTTTCATGCCGGTGTCCGGGGGCGTGGTCTAGTATGTAAATTACCCGGACTGATTTCCGTGTGATTGGCGTGTGGGCGTGTCCTGCCTCGGGTCATTAGCATATAAGTGTGACAGAAATTCTGTGCCTCTCCTTGGTTTCATACGGATTACATAAACTGAGAATATTTGTTTTCAATGTGACTTGCATCATTTAAAAGTAGACACTTTAAGCTTTATATAGATACAGTATATTTCTCATTTCAGTTAATTTTAGTGACGTGTTTCAAAAAGATTTTCACTGAGACTGAGGTTTCATATATGTGCATATATCCTCATATACTGTATGTGGCCAATTAGGATTAGTTTTTTGCATTTTTTTTGTTAGTTCTTAGTTATTGCCTTGATAATAGAAAATATGAGCTAGGCATCATGTATGACAGTTGCCAAAGTGAGATATGAGCTAAAATGACCAGATCCTGCCATAGGAGACATATCTTGTATGTACATATACAGTAGGGCTTATATGTGGATATAAAGAAGCAATACAGGAGACCTATATGGCCTGTATATGCACATATATGCACCTCAATGTTGCCTACATGTGGCATATATACGCATATATGCAGCATATATATTATCATATATATACATATATACTGCATATAGGTTTCATATATGCGCATATATCCTCATATTTACATTTACATTTAGGCATTTGGCAGACGCTCTTATCCAGAGCGACTTACATTTTTATCTCATTATACATCTGAGCAGTTGAGGGTTAAGAGCCTTGCTCAAGGGCCCAACAGTGGCAACTTGGTGGTTGTGGGGTTTGAACCTTAGTCCAATGCCTTAACCACTGAGCTACCCCTGGCCCCATATAGGTGCGGTTATATGCGCAAATATACTGCATATAGGTTTCATATATGCGCATATATCCTCATATAGGTTCTTTCCATGTGGGGCACGCACACTGCTCTGGGTCAGACACAGACAACGGGAAACAGGAACTAAGGTCTCAAACAAATGCTTCCCAACAGAATACTGTAGATCGCATCGCCAAAATTCTTTCACCGTGAGTGGCAGGAACTTCCAGACTACAACATATTGAATTCTCATGCCTGTAGAGTGTATTATAATGACGTGGCGACAGTGTAAAAACACCCTCCGATGTTAAATGCGAGCCGAAAATTGAGTACTTTTGAACGGCAAACAGGAATTAAGCTCTCAAGTGAGTAAACTAGACAGCAAGGTAAATACACAAAACTTACCGTCAAATTATTTTTTTTCCTCATACAGAGGTGGAAAGTAACGAATTACATTTACTCGCGTTACTGTAATTGAGTAGCTTTTTTGTGTATTTCTACTTTTTAAAGTAGTTTTAAAAATCTGTAATTTTACTTTTACTTAAGTACGTTTTGTTTGAAGTATTGTAATTCGCTACATTTTAAATCATATTCGCTACTGAGTAAAAAATAAATGAATAAAAATGCTAAAATAATGAAAATGTTATGCTTTGTATAAATGCTCCGTTGCGCCGCGCGTGTGTGTATCATGTCCTGGTCGCGCGCCGCTCCAGACTCCACTCCAGGTTTTCTGACATCGGCATCTTCCTGACCTTCCACACGGTTGCTTCGGCCCTGAGTGACGTCATCGACTAGCGCGACCATGTACAGTAGAACCCGGAGAGAGACGCGGGAAAGATGAAAGAGGTTGTGATTTTGGCGTTTTGATATTTGGTTGTGTATTCTGGTTTTGACTTTTTGCCTCCAATTGACTTTGATTATTGCTTTGTCCCTTTGGTTTGGTTGGTCTTTGTATATATTTGTAGATAATTTCACTGTTTTTGGTTTAGGGAGTCCGGGAAGGTACCTGTATTTTTGTTTCTGGGGTTTTTTTGTTGTTGTTTCTTTTTGCAGGTAATCTAGCTACTAAATATAAATACCATTTTGTTTGTTATTTTGGCCTGGGTCCACCCTGAATCTGATCCTCCTCCTGGTGTGTGTGTTTGTATATACAAACCTCATTATTTCATCAGTTAATGATTGGATCTAGTTCTTTCTGCCATATACCACCATTTCCATACAGTTTAAAATAGAACCCTGAACCATTCTTTTGCTGTCTGGCCCTAGACTGGGACGTAACACCATATTTAAGTGACCACTTTATTATGCAAAGGTGTTCCTTCAGTTAAAAACAACTAGTTTGAGATTTATATCTGCTCATCTTTTTTGAACTATGCTAGAATGCCTCATCCCACCCCGCTGTGTGTGTGGTTTTTTTTTAATATATTTAACAAAAAAAACAAAAAAAAGCAGAGCCAGATCAATATACAATCGACACCCACAGCAAACATTTAAAAACAAACAATAATCTGTTAATATAAGAGTGACCATGGAAACACCCAAGGGCAAAACAATTCAGCAAAAGAATCACCCCCACTGTTAAAAAAATTTAAATAAAAAAGTAACTCGGTAACTTTTACTCTGAGTAAATTTTTTAATGATCTACTTTTTACTTTTATTTGAGTAGATTTTTATAAGAGTAACTTTACTTGTACTTAAGTAAAATTTCACTGAAGTAACAGTACTTGTACTTGAGTACAAAATTTTATTACTCTTTCCACCTCTGTATATATATATATATATATATATATATATAAAATTATTATTATTATTATTTATTTTTTTTTAAGCACCATGGCAAACCTCTTGTAGTCAATTTTTTAACCTGTTTTAAACACATACACACATGCATACACATTTTTATAGAAATGCACTTAGTTAATTTAATTTGCCTTACATTGTTGAATGAGGATGGGTTCCACAACCAAAAATCAACATTGATTCAATGTTTGTCTTTTCAACACTGAAAAGCATTGAATTATCAACATTGATTCAACATTATTTAGCATTGAAAAATCAACCTCAACCAAAATGATGATTCTGATGAAATTTCAACATTGAATCAATGTCACCTTGCTATCTGGGTATCTATCAGTATATTAAATGGAACGGGGTAAAATACACAGTAATGTAAAATACTGTACATAGCCTGCGTTTTGATCGGTATAGTATATTAAGGATATATATTAAAGATACGGTATTGGGCTTCCTGGACACTGCAGTTAACTGTGCCAGTCAATGCTCCATCTGGCGGAATTATACGGCATTGCAACCATCTTTTTAGAAAGCGCAAGGGGGCGTTTATGGGGCGGGGCATCGTTAACTGCGTCATCGCGGGGGATCACATTCCATGCACGAAGCCTGCATTAACCCTTCATGGACCTGCCACGGAGCCGTCATGCTCCAGGCGGCTGTTTGACGTGGCTCCCACTGTACGACATGCTTTTATAATAGCTATATTATGTCTTTCCATGTGTGATTTAATAATCTAAGATCAACATTCTTTCTTTTCATTTCACAGATTTACTAAAAATCCCTGACACACTCAGAATTGTGCTCCTTGGAAAGACTGGAACTGGGAAGAGTGCAACAGGAAACACCATTCTGGGTAAAGAAGTATTTAATGAAGACCCGTCAGCTGAATCAGTGACCCGTGTGTGTCAGACAGAGACAGCAGAAGTCTGTGGGAGACAGATTACTGTGATCGACACTCCAGGACTGTTTGACACAAGTACTGATTATGATGAAATCATGAAAAAGATTGTTAAATGCATCTACATGGCAGCCCCTGGTCCTCATGCGTTCCTGCTGGTGCTGAGAATAGGACAACGCTTCACACAGGAGGAGAGAGAGGCAGTGGTGATCATTGAGAAGTTGTTTGGTGAGAAATGTAACATGTACACTATTGTGCTCTTCACTGGAGGAGACATGCTGAAAGGAAAGACAGTGGACCAGTATGTAGAAAAGCCTGGAACAAATTTAAGGACACTTGTGTCTGAGTTTGGGGACGGATATCATGCTTTCAACAACAATGATAAAAACAGCAGTACCCAGGTCCTGACTCTCCTGAATAAGATCGATGAGATCATTATTATTATTATCATCGGTCGAGCATTAATACCGTCGTGTGGGCTTTTGTTTTGTTGATTTCAGTTTTGCGTGATACTGGCTCTGAGAACTTGTTTTCTGTGTAGAATTTAGGTTCCTCGAGTCGCCCCCTAGGCGAGTTTCCTCAACTAAACAACTAAACAACTAAAACCCCGACACAGAGGTACGTTATAATGTCTACCGTTCAGCTTGTTCAGTGTGTAGAGTGCAGGATGTTTAGACATTCTTCCTCCGTCATTAGTGATAATTTTATTTGTGATAGGTGTGTGTTAGTGAGCACTCTGACGGAGAAGATATCAGCATTAGAGGAGCGCATCCAGACTTTAGAGAGAGTTAGACAGTGTGAGAGCAGCGTTATTCCTGTAGCGGACAGTCTGGGTGCCACAGGCGGAGATAATCAGCCCCCGACTCCGGCATTAGAGCCCTCACAGCGGGGCGAGTGGGTGACGACTCTGCGGCATACTCGTTCAGCCAAAGCTAACGCTAAGGCTAGCCCACCGGAGCACACCTCCTCTGCGCTTCACGTGTCCAACAGGTTTGCTCTCCTCAGTGATGCACCCGCTGAGAAACCTGAAAGAGCTCTGGTTATAGGAGACTCTATACTGAGACACGTGACATTAGCTAGACCTTTAGGGGCGCCAGCGGCAGTGGTTAGGTGTATCCCGCGAGCCAGAGCACCGGACATAGCAGGTAATCTTAGGGCTCTAGGACAGCACAGGTTCTCTAAGATAGTGGTACATGCTGGAGCTAATGATATACGCCTTCGTCAGTCAGAGGTTAGTAAGAGTAACTTTACAGAGGTGTTTAAATTAGCGAAGGCGATGTCCGATGAAGTAATATGCTCTGGTCCCATCCCAATGAGACGTGGCGACATAGCTTACAGCAGGTTATGGTCGCTGAACCGCTGGATGTCCAGGTGGTGCTCCAAAAATAATGTGCGCTACATAGATAATTGGAAGACCTTTGAGGGCAAAGCTGGCCTGTTAGGGCGGGACGGTGTCCATCCCACTCGGGAAGGTGCTGCTCTCATTTCCTGTAGTATAGCTCATAGTCTCAGTAGAGGTCTAGTTAATCGGTGACAATCCAGAGCCCAGGCCAGGGAGCAGACAGACAGGCTAAACCAACCGTCTGCTAGCTGCATAGAGTCGTCACTCAGGGTTCACCATATTGAGACTGTGTCTGTTCCCCGATCTAAGCAAAAATGTAGAAAGACCCAGAAAGTCTGTTTCAATAATCTAATTAACATAAAGTCCACAAACTCCGATCATACTGAATGCGCAGCCGGCACCTCTGATCTGAAGCTAGGATTGTTAAATATTAGATCTCTCGCATCAAAAGCAGTTATTGTTAATGAAATTATCACAGATCAGGCGTTTGATATACTCTGTTTAACTGAAACATGGGTTAAACAGGACGAGTATGTAGCTCTAAATGAAGCTAGTCCTCCTGGATACAGCTACATACACCAGCCTCGGTTAACTGGTAGAGGAGGAGGCGTCGCAGTTATTCATAATGATAATCTGTCTATCGTACAAAAACACAGACACAAATTTAACTCATTTGAAATTCTCTATAGTAACATAAGTGTATTTAAGTATATTAAATCAGCTCAGTCGATTCCACTAATTATAATTTACAGACCTCCAGGGCCGTATTCTGAATTTCTTAGTGAATTTGCAGATTTCATCTCAGACCTGGTCATTTCTGTAGACAAAGTGTTAATTGCTGGAGATTTTAACATTCATTTTGAGAATCCAGAAGACCCTCTGAGAACAGCATTTATATCCATACTGGACTCCGTAGGTGTAAATCAGTGTGTAGTAGTACCCACTCATAAAGCAGGTCACACTTTAGATTTAGTAATATTCTTCGGATTAATTATAAGAAATGTATTCACAATTCCACTGTCTGAAATTATCTCAGATCACTATCTTGTCTCCATTCAAGTGTCTCACAGTGATAATGTACGCACAGCACCGGGCTACCGTATTAAACGTACATTCACATCGACTACCACACAGAGTTTTATCAGTAATCTCCCAGAGTTACCAACTTCGATTTCACCGTCTGACCCCACAGAACTTGATCAGGCGACTGAATATTTAGAGTCGACACTTCGTTGTACCTTAGATAATGTAGCTCCAGCTAAAAGAAAAATTATTAGAGATAAGAAACTCGCTCCCTGGTATAACGATCACACGCGCACTTTAAAACAGACTGCTCGGAAATTAGAGCGTAAATGGCGTCAAACTAAATTGTTGGTATTTCAAATAGCATGGAAAGAGAGCATCCTGAACTATAGGAAAGCTCTTAGTGTAGCTAGATCAACGTATCTCTCCACTTTTATAGAAGAAAATAAAAATAATCCTAGATTTTTATTTAATACCGTAGCCAAATTAACCAGAAATAAGACCACTACAGAAATCTCCACAACAACATCATGCAATAGTGAGGACTTCATGAACTTTTTTAATAATAAAATTGTAAATATCAGGCATAAAATTGAGGCTTTGAAACCAAACAATGTAATTGATACTGATATTAACCTAGCCATGTCAGATTCAAACCTAGAATACTTTACTCCTCTTGAAGAGAATGAACTAATTTCACTCATCTCTTCTGCAAATTCATCAACCTGTATATTAGATCCTATACCGACACATTTTCTTAAACAGATAGTACCAGTAATAACAGAACCGATGTTGAGAATAATTAATTCCTCACTCAGCATTGGTTATGTTCCAAAATCTTTTAAAGTAGCAGTTATTAAACCAATAATTAAGAAACCTGACCTCGACCCCTGTCAGCTGTCCAATTACAGGCCAATATCAAACCTCCCCTTTATCTCTAAGATTCTGGAAAAGATAGTAGCGGAGCAGCTATGCTCATATCTACATAGAAATGGCATACATGAACTGTATCAGTCAGGATTTAGGCCTCATCACAGCACAGAAACAGCACTCGTTAAAGTAGTAAATGACCTCCTATTGGCCTCTGATCAGGGTTGTGTAACTATGCTTGTATTACTCGACCTCAGTGCAGCTTTTGACACTATTGATCATGCTATTCTTCTTCACAGATTAGAAAATTTAGTAGGAATTAAGGGTACAACCCTCTCCTGGCTCAGATCCTATTTGACCGATCGTTATCAGTATGTAGACTTAAATGGTGATTATTCTGCATGTTCTCTAGTGGAGTTTGGCGTTCCGCAGGGTTCAGTTTTAGGCCCACTGCTTTTTTCCCTTTACATGCTTCCTCTGGGCAACATAATCCGTAAGCATGGTATTAGTTTTCATTGTTATGCTGACGACACACAGCTATACGTCTCAACAAAACCTGATGAGAAAAACCATCTTACTAAAGTTGAGCAATGTGTTCAGGACCTAAGAAATTGGATGCTAATTAACTTCCTTCTGCTTAATCCGGATAAGACAGAAGTTCTAGTCATAGGACCGCATACAGCTAGAAGTAAAATCTTAGATCACACCGTAACTTTAGATGGCCTTTCTGTTCCGTCAAGTGCAACAGTAAAAGACCTCGGCGTGATTATAGATTCCAGCCTTTCATTTGAAGCTCATGTAGATAATATCACCAGGATAGCATTCTTTCACCTTAGAAATATCGCCAAAATAAGAAATATATTGTCGCTAAATGATGCAGAAAAACTAGTTCATGCTTTTATCACTTCTAGGTTGGACTATTGTAATGCCTTACTGTCTGGTTGTTCAGTTAGGTGCATAAACAAGCTTCAGCTAGTCCAAAATGCAGCAGCGAGAGTCCTCACTAGAACCAGAAGATATGAGCACATCACCCCTATCCTATCTTCACTGCATTGGCTCCCTGTGAAATTTCGCATTGATTTTAAAATACTACTCTTGACATATAAGGCATTAAATGGTCTCGCGCCGCAGTATCTGAGCGAACTGCTAGTGTCTTACGATCCGCCGCGCCTACTTCGGTCAAAGGATGCAGGCTGCTTATCAGTACCGCGTATTATGAAAACTACAGCTGGGGGCAGAGCTTTTTCTTACAAAGCCCCAAAATTATGGAATAGTCTTCCAAATAGTGTTCGGGACTCAGACACAGTCTCAGTGTTTAAGTCTAGGCTCAAAACCTATTTATTTAACCAAGCATTTTATAAATAGATTTGCCATAAGGTAAAGGAGCAGATCTGGGGGACTCATGGGCGTAGAGTATTATGGTGAACTGGTATGTTTAGATGCTGTCTTCCTCACTCTCATTTGATCACTCAGGTTTGTTGACGGTGAGGTGATTGTTTGCTTTACATCTCAGGGAGCCCTCATGTTTGTGTTTCCTTCTGGCTCTCCCTTTTAGTTATGCTGTCATAGTTAGTCCTGCCGGAGTCCCTGCTTGCACTCTACAGTAAATATACATTCACATTAGACATTGGGACTGTGACCATACCTAATTGCAATCTCTCCTCCTCTTCTCTTCCTCCCCCTCTTTCTCTTTCCTCTCTCCCCCTGTCTCCCCCTTTCACTCTTTCTCTCTCTCTCTCTGTCGAGCTACACATGTGGTTCCTGAGCTGCCAGTGATCCAGACTCCCTCTGCCCTCCGGACCTGTCTGATCCATCCTGGTGCCCGGTTTCTGGTTGGAGGTCTCATCGCATGGATGCCCCATGTGTCTCTTTAGGATGCGTCTGGTGTCTGGGGATGATTCTCTATACTTAGAAGATGGTTCTGGCCTCGACTGGTGTGGTCAGCTGTTTCTCTGAGGACTTGACAATTCGATAGTTCAGGACTGGAACTTTCTACAAGTCTATCTGAGTCTCGAATAACTACTGGACTCCATTTTACATCAAGTATTATAACATCAATTAACATCAACTATTATAGCTGAACCTAACACTTAACACTGTATAAATGCAGATCATTTCCTGCTATCTGTTTCACCCAGATGAGGATGGGTTCCCTGTCGAGTCTGGTTCCTCTCAAGGTTTCTTCCTATTACCGTCTCAGGGAGTTTTTCCTTGCCACTGTCGCCCTCGGGCTTGCTCGCCAGGGAATATCTGAACATTTTGATTCATACACATTCACATTCCATACAAACTTAAATAATTCTTTTGATTGTGTAAAGCTGTTTTGAGACAATGTCAATTGTTAAAAGCGCTATACAAATAAAACTGAATTGAATTGAATTGCTGCAATAGCATCCTGTTCCCCAGATATGGCTGTGACAAGACTTGCAAACACTGGTATTTTGCCACCCCCCATTCATCTTTTGCTGCAAGCTCCCAGATGCCAACTAAAAAACAGCGAGCTCCACAACCACCAAGGCCTGTGGCCCCAGCTCGCCCTCCCCCTCCTGTGAGAGCTCTCCGACCGCTGCCACAGTGCCAGGGATCAAACCCCCCTCCTTTATCTGGTCTAGGTGAAATAAAACAAACAGATAACAGCTCTCAGTGATGTGTGTCGGGTCCCCGCTATGATACCAATAACATTAACAAATGTTTACAGAACAAGTGGGAACCCAGTGTGCCTGGAGCTTTCTCTATATCTGTTTTACCATGTGATAGAAAGTCTAAGGTCATCTCAAGCCGTACAGCTGACACATCTAATCTACGACCTATTATGCATCAATCTAAGATTACTGTGGGGACAAAAAGTAAGGTCATAAAGTTAGCATTATTAAATAGTCGCTCACTAAAAAAAAATCATTTTTGTTCAATGATTTTATCACCACAAACAAATTGGATTTTATGTTTTTAAATGAAACTTGGCTAGACGTTGCTGCAGTGCAACAGTGCTTAATGAAACAACCCCTCCTAACTTTACGTTCATGAGTGTCTGCAGAACTGTTGGGAGAGGCGGAGGTGTAGCTGCTCTATTTAAAGATAGTTATCAATGCAAGCAAGTGTCATTTGGTCAATATTTGTCTTTTGAATATCTAGGGATTTTGCTGAAAGGTGCCCCACGCATTCTGTTTATCATTATTTACAGACCTCCAAAATACTCTCCATACTTTATTGAAGAGTTAACAGAATGATTTCCTCAGAGTTTGACTGTTTTGCTATAACAGGAGACTTTAATATTCATATTGATAATGCAGAAATCAATATTACAAAAGAAATGTTAAGTGTTCTAAACACTTTTGACCTGATTCAGCATGTACATGGGCCCACACAATCAAATTCAAATTCAAATTTTATTTGTCACATAAACAGTCATACACAGTATAATATGCAGTGAAATGCTTACACGACCGCCAGTGACCTTAAAAAGAAAATAAAAGCTTGTACGTAAAATAAATAATCAATAAAAAGGAAATACTAAAGAAATAAATTTAACTACTAAAATTAACTGTACAATAAGGGCATAATAAAATATTGCAAAATATAGAAATATAGGGTATTGTCACATACCAGCCAGATCAACCCAGCACCTCCAGACCCTAGAATTCCACTCCAGGTTTTTTTTTTTCAACAAGCTCACCTGCCGCTCTAGCACACCTGTAACCGATCATGCAATCACCTCTAGGCTTTTTAAGCACGCTGAGAAGACCATTCAGTGCCACAGTATCTTACTCATGTGCCTCGCGTTTGTTTTGTCCAAGTGATTTTCTAGTCTACCTAGCCTGTTTTTCGGATTTCTCTCTTGTCTACGCCCCTCCTGGTACCTCTGCTGTTGTCGGACTGATTAATGTGTATGACCTCGCCTGTTTTCAAGACTTCGGATTTGTACTCACGATTTGGATTCATTCGCTCTCGCTGCTGGATTTCCGGAGACCGACCCTTGCATGGATAAAGACGATTCTTCTAGCCACCACTTCGCCTACTTCATCAGTCGGCTTCCTCCTCCAACGCGATCACCCCGCTTTCGAGCACTCTCGTGTTCGCGGAGAAAAGACATCCACGGTGAGCACTTTATCTTCACATTCGCAGAAGAGAATAATCCGTTGCACTCCATCGTACCTGCTAAGCAAACCGATAATAAGGAACGAATCGCAAGAACACGAAAAGATTGCCCGTGTTCGGCTTCCGGGATTGTGGAGATTCCCCCGCGTCATAGCGCCGCCTCCTCTCTCGTCACTAAAGGCTTCCCCAGTTACCAAGCACACAAAGTCACTACTTCTCTCCCCTGCTCCTGCTGCAGTGACTCACCCAAGCTCTGGTATATATATATATATATATCATTAAAGGATTAAATACTACTTTCTATCACTTAATTCCTGTTTGTCTGCTATTGGGTTCATTGCCACTCAATCATCTGTGAACCGCCCGTGACAGGTATATGTATATAGAATTTAAAGTGTCAGTGGTTGTGCAAATATGCATGAAAGGTGACTAATGAAAGTGACATGTGCAATTGTCCAGATGTATAAATATTTAGTGCAAGTGTGTATGAATGTGTCCATGATTGTCCAGTCAGTGTTGTGAGCTTAAAAAGATGTTATTAGTCCTGTGTGGAGGTGTGATTGAGAGACCTTATCGCCTGCGGGAATAAGCTCCTCCTCAGCCTCTCTGTGTTGGCCTTTAAGGAGCGGAATCGCTTCCCAGACCGCAACAAAGAGAACAGTCCAATACTGGGGAGACTGAGGTCCTTCATGATCTTCCTGGCCTTAGTCCAGCACCACTTGCTGTACAGATGTCGCCCTTAAAACCTTGCGTGTTTTCCCGCGGGATGCCGCAATTTAGCGCGCGGCGTGCCGCGTCTTGCCGGAGGCAACATTCGGGAATTTTAAATAAATGTGTTGCGCTTCACTGAATATCCGCCAGATGGCGCATGGAAGGACTTTATCTAAAAGCCGGACCAAGTACAACAATGAATGTAAGGATGCGGATGAACAGTGCTGAAGCGAACATGAATTTTATTTTGTTTTATAATAGATCTTTCATGATGAATGAGTGTATATGTGCTTCACATTATCAAACACAGGCAAAGGAGACAGAAATTATTGAGGGATCCACTGAAAAAAGTAAACCTAGTTTAATGTGTTTTTTTTTTTCTCATTCCATTAGTAAAAAAAATAATTTGCTCTTTTTAACTGAAGTGTCTAATTTATGCTTATGGGTGAATCTTTTTTTTTTTTTTTTTTTTTTTTTAGTATAATGCTGTTTACAGCAGGAAACCAAAGTGAAATATTTCATTTTGATCAAGGTACTCTTATTAGGTTGAGTGTGATTTGCGCATGCGCAGTCTTTAGACCATAGTTTTGCCGGTATAATTTTATTTCCGCCTCAAACCGGAGCATGACGTTGAAACAAGTAAGGAAGGATATCAGAACCTGTATTTCAGTTACTGTTAGTTAAAGCCCCTGATTAAACTTAAATCTAATCCATTCACAAAGGACATTTCTGCTTCAAACCGTGTCTCATGACCTCATGACGCAGCATTTTCACGGACTGAATCACATGCGGGTGGAGGTTCTCAAAGAAAACTCCTTTAAACCAGGTAAGAAAGCAAACTCATGTCATTTCTATGTTAAATGTATCTCTGCTATGAGCAAATTCATGATTTATGTCAGGAACAACTACTTTGTAGATTGAGTTTTGTGTCCGTGTTTGCTACTGTAGCTAAAACCACCTATATTACCTGCATTAGCATTAGCTAACTAACGTGGTGATTTTCAAAAACACCGGAGTTTATACAGTAAGTCAGCGGCGCCGAAGAAAATAATTATATTTAAGTACCGTTGGTTAACGATGTAAAAATTAATAGGAAAGTGACGTAAACATAGAACAAGCTAATTTGGAGTGAGTGCTGTTTGTAGTGTACTGCTTTCTATACTTTATACACACTGTAATTAAGATTTGCTAACATAAGAACTTGAGCCAGTCCAATTTTTGTTTTTACCTTTTTTTTTTTTTTTTTTTTTTTTAAAGATCAGTAATGAGTTTCTGAGAATTATATCTGCTCCACTTCAAGCAAGATTACTGGTTTCCTTGGACAAGCAACACTACAAACTAATTGAGATCATCAGAAACTAGGGAGGAACCCGTCAGAGAGAAGACCAGAGATATAATCTTCATCTTCAAGTTCTTGATCTGGTATGTATGGTACGGTTCAGGACCAGGGAGGGAGCCGGAGACAGCAGAACAGAGAGATGATATTGCCAGCACCAGCACAGGGAGCACAGTTTTTAGTTTAGATCTCATGTTTACATTTTATTGTATGTTGATGGCTTGACTGTAAACAACAAACAATGCAATAAATGTATAAAAAAAATATATATTTATTGTCTCTTTCCAGGACCAGGCATATCGTTCAATTATTTTTTGGCCAAATAGGCAGTCGTAACAAGAGGTGAGGGCGCGCGCGTCATCACATGTGCTTAGCCGACTCTGCGTTCACCGTAAACTTCAATATACATAGACGTTTATATTTTTGTTTATTTGTATATGTATGTTATTAATTTTACTTTTTTAGAGATTGTATGTGCGTGCACGGAGAGTATGTGTTGATAAGTTTATGTGGATAAGTTGATAAGTGTATCAGAAAGCATTAAAATGTTCATTTGAATTAAAATGACACACACACGTCTGTGTATACAGTATATCAATTACATATATATCAATTTCATTAGTTCGTTCATTCTATTTGAAGCTTTGGATGTTTTTTTTTTTTTGGTTTGGTTAGATTAGTTCTGAACTCGCTTCCGTGAAACTATCGCTAAAACAATGTACTGAGCCCTCCTGAGGATATAAAGCTTTATTATTGTGTTTGAATAAATATTCAGATCTACCACAGCCGGTAATAAACTATGGTGTGTCATAACCGAAGCAAACACCACGATTATGCCTCGTTTCGTTCGACGGGAACGTGGTTCACTTGGCCGCGGTGTATTATAAACCTGTGGAATGTTTCACTGTTTATGCTCACATAAGAGGAACAAAAGCTCAATGAGGACTAAACCAATGATTTCGGTAACTCCACTGAGTGTAACATCTGCATAGTGACACTGAACATCTTCACTTTTCCGTTTACCTCTGAAAAAAAAGCTGTATTTTGTTTTGTTTATATTTAGAGTTTTTAATAACAGTAGAACAAGTACCCGCGCGCACGCACACACATGACACACACACATAGACACACACACACACACACAGACACACACACACTCCCCTGAGCCCTCGGGAAACATCCAATCACCGTCGGTATACAAATGAGTCAAGACGTAGCCTAACGTGGTGTCGTGTCGGATTTCAGTGGTCACGGAGTGGGAAGACTTTGAAGAAGCTGCAGTGACAGTGAACAGCTGAACAACTTCACTTTTCCATTTACCTCTGAGGAAAAAAAGCTGTATTTTGTTTGTTTATATCTAGAATTTTTATAGTAGTAAGGGAGAGTTATAGTTTGGACTGTACTGTTGTTCGCACCCTTGTAGAGAATAAATAAATGAATAACACCTTCATATCCCCTCTCAAGAGTGTCATAGTCCATTGTTAGTTTTAATGATCTGGCTGAAACTAATTATCACTACATAAGTACCCTAACACCATTGATCATGAGTCTCAGCTGAACCTAATTCTATACTTGTAACAGAAAATGTAGATGCAGATTCCAAATGTGTATTTATATAATAGATAGATAGATAGATAGATGTGTGTGTGTGTGTGTGTGTGTGTAGGCTCTACGCAGGGGCAAGAGAGGGCAGCGCACCCTTAAATGTCTGCACATGTTAATATATTCCTAAAATGTATATATTACAAGTTGATGAACTGATCTGCGGTAGCGATGACGTCACAGTCCGACAGCTTTAGAATGATGTTTGATCAGGTCTACTGTATATTCTGAACATAGAACTGCAAAATGTCTGATACAGTACTTTGGGGGAAACAAAGACTTAAACTGTTAAGTAATAACATTATTAATAACAAATATGTAATAGTTTTGATATTTGAAAATTTTTTATTTTAATGTAAAAGGACTATAGATAGAGACTTATAAGCAGCTGGTGTATCCGGGTTGTTTAATGAACTTTAAGCAAAAAGACAACATGTATTCATCTGTTTTATATAAATTACTGTTTTAACTTTGACTAGTTTTGGAAGAATAAATTGAATTGTTAAAGTCATGTTTTGCGTGTTTTAATTTTGGGGGATTGTTTGGGTATTTAAAAATTGTTTAGTTGAACCAACAACTTCAATGGGCAAAAAATGGGACACAACTTTGTTTTAAATAGTCAAAGAGTTGGGCTGAAAATAATAATAATAATTATTGATCATAGAAACAAATGAAACCAGTTAAACACTTGATTATATGTATTTGTGTTTGTGACCCATAATAATTTTTTCTCAGTATAAATAAATGTTTTGGGTTTTAAGAACTCCAAAAGAGCAACGACAAACTTGGTATTCTCCATTGAGGTTTCTCACCTTCCACTCCTGAGTAGGACATGGTGTTAATTGCTCTGTGTGTGTTTTTGGCGGGGGGATGGGTGTGTGTGTGTTTTCGGCTGTTCAGCAGTTCTAAACACAAGCACAGTTTTTGTCCTTAACTAAAATACTTCAATACGTTAATAATGAATTTATTTTGTTGAATAAGGTAATAAGCGATATTTAAACCAAACCAGTAAGTTAAGTAAGTGTTCCATACATTAAAGTACTGTGTATAACCAAGTGCCCTAGCAAACACAGTTACAGTACAGTTTACAGTACAAACAGAGTGTGTGCGCTGGGGGGATTGGAAGGTGAGTGAGAATACTCATTTACAAGACAAAAGACGGTCAGAGGCAGCGCCGTTCTAGACCAGACAACACGGGGTGGGGGGAGGGGGGCATCATGTTCGAGCACTGTTTTTACCTGGCCTTACTGTATAGTAACAGTATTGTATTTGCTGAATTGTGTTGAGGCACGCAAACCCCCAGACCACAATAAGGTGGCAATCCCTCAGGGGGAAACTAAAAAATAAATAAATATATATATATATATATATATATATATATATATATATATATATATATATATATATATATATATATATATATATATATAATAAAATATCCTTAATCCAGATTTTATCAATGACATAACATTTATCTACGCTGGATGGTCAAATTCTCAAAAACGTTTAACCTAAAGTAAGACTTAACACACTATAACTAAAATATTTACAAAACTGAAAGGTTGTCTTATGAATAATAAAAAATACAAACTAAATTAAAACAGATGGGCTGTTGAACAGATCATAATATGTTTTATGTTTTCTGATTATAAATGATATATGGGTTGATTTTAGAAAGGCTAAATCAAATAGCTAGTTTTGGTAATGTCAGTCCAGTAACTATACTATGTAAAAGTAATTATAATATGAATTAATTAAGGGCAGGACCTAACCTAATGTTAATAATTTACACCATGATAACATTAGTATTCATGTTTTTGTATTTTTGTATTAACATTTTAAATGTTCAAATGAACGTTTCAGAGTATATAATTTGTCGTGTCATCTGTGATTGAGACCCATGAGTTAAATTGAAATATTTTTTTATAGGTAGTAAGCCAGGTTTTAGTAACCTGCTTTAGTAATGGGCTCTAAAAGGCAATGGAACATTACAGAACGTGCGAGTTGATGCCCATGCACAGATTAAAATGTTCATTTGAATTAAAATGACACACGCATGTCTGTGTGTGTGTGTGTATATATATATATATATATATATATATATATATATATATATATATATATATATATATATATATATATATATAAAATATATAATATAATATATAAAAAGCTGTATTTTGTTTGTTTATATCTAGAATTTTTATAGTAGTAAGAGAGAGTTATAGTTTGGTCTGTACTGTTGTTCGCACCCTTGTAGAGAATAAATAAATGAATAACACCTTCATATCCCCTCTCAAGAGTGTCATAGTCCATTGTTAGTTTTAATGATCTGGCTGAAACTAATTATCACTACATAAGTACCCTAACACCATTGATCATGAGTCTCAGCTGAACCTAATTCTATACTTGTAACAGAAAATGTAGATGCAGATTCCAAATGTGTATTTATATAATAGATAGATAGATGTGTGTGTGTGTGTGTGTGTAGGCTCTACGCAGGGGCAAGAGAGGGCAGCGCAACCTTAAATGTCTGCACATGTTAATATATTCCTAAAATGTATATATTACAAGTTGATAAACTGATCTGCGGTAGCGGAAAAATCCGCTGAAATAGGACAGGCACACTAACCCGCACACACACACATACACACACGCGCGCACACACACACACACACAGACACACCTCCCTTGAGCCCTGCGTCTGTTGGATTTCAGCGGTCACGGGGTGGAAAGACTTTGAAGCAGTTTATATATGAATCTAAGCTTGAACTTATCAGCATTGTAAATATATAATACTTTTCAAATAAAATCCCTATTACTTTGACCCTGAAGTTTAGTTTAGCACACACAAAAAAACAGAAAAGTCATTTCTGGTAAATCAACGGAATGTGTAGTATTTACAGTAATTCATTAAAAAATGAATATACATTGTACAGTACACGGGAAAGATTACAAAATGAAAAAACAAACAGTGTCTACTTTATAAACAGCTTAGTATGTGCGTCGAGATGCTGAAATCCCTTGCATGTTTTTGCTTCCAAGTGGAGAGATATTTGACCGATAGCCTAGAACAAAAGATCTATAGGTGTGATCACAACCCCCTCCGACCGACCGTGCCATCAATCACTGACCACCTCAGAAGTTCCCTCCAATGTATGGCTGCAATACTTGTTTTGCAAGTATTTTTAACACCATTCAAAGGCTTCAAAGGGGCAGTTATCGGCTATGACACGTTGAAGGAGAACTTAATAGTTCTCAAAAATAGTGTAAATGTCTGCAACAATCACTAACCATTAAAATGTGTTTTTTTTTTGTAATTAAACACGAAAATATTAATTATATTTCCATATATATACATACACACACACACACACACACACACACAAGGGCGTAGGTTTGCTACCTATGACTCCAACTAATACCCCATCCCCCAATCCCCTTTTTTCCCCAATATCTTATTTTGTATTCAACAAAATAAAGAAAATCATTAAAGTTTGGAACCACTTAAGGAGTAAATAGTGAGTAAAGTTTTTTTGGGGGGTGAACAATGGCTTTGACCCTAACTCTTCCCCTCTGACTGCACTAGGACCGGACAGCATTGCCACCTGATGAAATAGCGTGACAAAAAAGTGAAATGTCAGTTCAAAACTTTTGCCAAAAACACTAATGAATCACTTACATCCTCAGCCTATCACTCCTCATAATGCTAAATATTAGTATAATCAACATGTATAATACACGCACACATATTATATGTTATATACTGTATAATCAACATTCAGATTGACCTCCTGTGAACTCGCCTCTTCACCTGAACTACAACATGGCTGATCTGCTTCTGTCCCCTAATTGAAAAACATTGAGGGATTCCTTATGAGCATGGACAGAGAATGCCTCAGCCTATTATTGGTAACAATGTTAAATCTCAGGACAACTACAGTGGCTTGCAAAAGTATTCGCCCGTGAACTTTTCCACATTTTGTCACATTACAGCCACAAACATGAATCAACTTTATTGGAATTCCACATGAAAGACCAATACAAAGTGGTGTACACGCGAGAAGTGGAACGAAAATCATACATGATTTCAAACATTTTTTTTTTTACAAATAAATAACTGAAAAGTGAGGTGTGTGTAATTATTCAGCCCCCTTTGGTCTGAGTGCAGTCAGTTGCCCATAGACATTGCCTGATGAGTGCTAATGACTAGAGAGCACCTGTGTGTAATCTACACTCTCTCCATCGCTGTCTGATATACAGCACAGGTGTTTAGGTTCTGTTACCTGACAAAACAGGATAAACACATGCCATTTAAACAGCAATCATTTTATTTCACTTTTTCTGAGTCTTAGTGTGCAAACCTCGAATCAAATCATTAATGTTCGCCAAGTAAGTGAATGCATTTTAAAAACAATTTTTCTGAAGTGGATTGTCTATTGGTGTCAACAAAATTCTAGCCATATGGCAATATTAGTATATTAGTTTATCAATTTCTTTCACAATACTGATTTCTGACAAACAGTCACTAGATTAGGAGACTGACAGGGATCATATTTATACTTTTACATTTAGCTGTTTAATCTGCTGTTAGTTTTACATCCGTATTCACAGACTATATCCTGGCCTGCTGTACTGAATGTGAGTCCACTGCACTTGGCGCTGCTTGTGTCTGAACGCGCTGAATGTGTCTGAATGACAATGGAATAGGACGTGTGAGTTGCACCGGTCACACACACACACACACACACACACACACACACACACACAATAAATAAATAAATATATATATATATATATATATATATATATATATATATATATATATATATATATAATTAAATTCTTAAAACATCGTGTTCACCCATGCACTGAAAAAAAGAACTTGTAAGATTTACTTGATAAAATCCTCATAACAATTTGGACACAGATTTTAAGTAAATTTTATTGCTCCAATATTAAGGCTGAATCCCAACCCTTCCCCCTACCCTTCCATTTGACGCGTTCACGTGCAGGGGTAGAGGTGTCTCATTTCTCTTTTGGTTGGAGGTGTAGTGGGAGGGGGTAAGGGCCAGATAGCCCTCCAAACGAAGATTTTTCAGGACCTCACTTCAAACGAAGGGCTAAGCGAAGTTTTCAACATGGCTGCTCACTCGAGCAAACAGACCCATAAATGTTAAGTCATTTTTGCCATTAATAAAGATTTTTATGACAAGTTTTCATTGTATGTATATTACCTTTAGTCTTGTGTCTGTGTTTATGGTGATGTTCTGTAAAGAAACGTTTGCAAAAAAAATCGCTAAAGTTTGCTAGCGGATAGCACATATTGCACAATATTACAAATATATATTTTTATGTCACATACACTTTACTGCATGCTACAAACAAATATGAAAGTTCAGTAGCACGGCATTTTGCCGAGCATTTGATAACGCATTGTTTGTTTTGCTTACGGCCATACACTATTGTTTTGCTTACACTATTCTTACTTATTGCAACGTGACCACAGTTTTGTAATTTATATTCTGTATCTGGACGGCTGAGGAAACCCGAAGACTCATCCGTGTTCGTGGTGAAAATGAGCAACTTTTTTAAAAATCGAAATACGGCGCAAAAAACCTTTGGGAGTGCGTAATCTCTCTTATTGGAATGCGTGATAAACATCGGCGCATGTCCTCTGACGTAACATGGACACACAGGAATGTAAATGAACACTGCATTTATGACCCAAAAAATAAACGCTTTGAGATGATTTATTTGCCGTATGGTGTGTTTATTTGAATATGTTCAGTAAATTTATGAATTACACTCAAAGTGTCAGCAAACCGGTTTGCAAATAATTTGTGTGTGTGTTAGGTGATGTGAGAGTGGGTTTTTCAAACTTGCAGTAAAACATTTTTGGGGGCAGTTTTTGATTCCCCCTTATCTAAGTACTGTAAAAACTTATATAGTCTTGGGTTAAAAAGTCTGCATTTCAACATGCATCCCCCACCTCCAAAGACTAAGCTCCTGTTGGTATAGCTCTTAAGGTCACTGTGGCACGCAAACCCCCTGACCACAATAAGGTGGCAATCCCTCAGGGGGGGGAGGTGAAAAATACAAATTAAATAAAATAAATTATCCTTAATCCAGATTTTATCAATCAACGACATAATATTTATCTTAGCTGGATGGTCTAATTCTCAAAACCGTTTAACCTAAAGAAAAACATAACACACTATAACTAGAATATTTACAAAACTGAAAGGTTTTCTTATGAATAATAAAAAAAAAAACATTATAACTCAAAAAGATCATATTATGTTTATATATATATATATTTTATAGTAACTGAACAGCTCTCTTCTCTCCAATCCACTCATACACCACAGTCTCCTATTTCTCTGTGCGCGCGCTGCAGCCTGTGAATGAATACACGCAGCGGAGGTTTTACATATTTAAAACGTAAAAAGGTGTCTCCATCATAAATAGCCCTGAATTAACTATATATATATATATATATATATATATATATATATATATATATATATATATATATATATATATACACACATGTTTTGTGAGATTTTCCCTTACTTGGTTTTATCAATTTATATTACTCCCTATAATAATGTAAACATTGCTAATTTATGTTTTGGAAAGAAACTTAAGTAATTATTTCATCTATATCTTTCATAAATCACACAACTAAAATATAATTAAACAGTTTATTCACCAACATTACCAAATATTTGTGACATTCACAGTCTAGATCCAAGTTGTCTTTTTAATAAAAGTGCATTCAGCTAAATTTTGCATCCATAGAAAAAAACTGCACGGCACCAGGGCCTGAAATACATATTGTTAAACAAAATTGTGTAAAATAATAAATAAATAAAATACAGCATTCATTTAGAAATAAAATGCAGCAGAAAATACTTTAAACAAACTGTAGAATAAATGTTAAAACGTAATAGCCCTCTGAAGCAGTGAAGTTGCAACTTTCAAATCAGCACTCTGGACTAGTGCACTTAAAAGTATGCCATTGAAACCTTAATGCATGAAAACATTTTAAGCTGAACATGTAAACACAACATGTAAACACTTGTAGTCAAGCCAAATCAAATGTTTTAAGATGATAACTTCATCTTTAAAGCTTGCACTTTTGGTGATAGCTTAATCCCATCAAGTTCTAGAAGAACTTTCTGAAAATAGCCTCTCCTTCAAGGATTATGGATACACCAACCGGTTCTTCCCCTTCAACAGCACAGACGACAAGGATTTTAAGAAGGTGTCACTTCGTCTGTCCCCCTGCATAAAATCTACAAGAAAATAAATCATTTATTTTGAGAAGCAAAAAAAATCTGAATTGCTTCAACCTGTGCTGACTTCATTGAGAAAAAAATAATAATAAAAATAAATGATAATAAAAAAATGACCATCACTTCATATACTTCATATTGTTAAACTTGGGTTAAATTGCTTTATCTTGCATCAGTAAAACATGGCATGAGATGGCTTTACAGTGTCAGGAAATCCTATGATGAATGCTGAGTTTGTATTTAAAAGGGTTAGTCCAAACATGAAAATTCGTTCAATAATTACTCAGATTTATATATTCATTTGCATTTATATGCTTCTGTCCAATACAACAAACACTATATTCAAGGTATTAATAAATTGTATAATTAATAAGAAAACAATGCTTTACCAGGCAATCATCAAAGAGATCCTCTTCAGATTCACGTCTCATCTTTACGCTTTGTTTCTGTGAAAATATTTACATTGTATCATTACATAATCTTTTATTCGTACAACTACATTTAGGCCTTTATCCAAAGCAAATTACAAAAGAGGAAGGCATCAAGCATGTCAAGCAGTGCTACTAACACAAAGTTTCTGACACCGTTAGAAACAGATATTTGCATTTCTGCTTTAATATCCGTGTTATTTATTGGTGACTTTGACGGTTGTCTGTTACAATATTTTTCTTAAATATTCACCATTCAAATAATTGTTTTATGTAGATAAGTTACAGCAGAATTCGTAGAAAACAGACAAAATAATGTATTTAGTCTTTCTAAATACCAGAATTGATTTTTATTTTGTTTTACTGTTCAAAAGTAGCAGTTATTCTTCAATGAATGTTTTCTATAATGAGGATTAACGTCTGCTTTGGAAGAGAGGTCAAATAAACAAATGTTCACAATGGGGAAAAAAAGTTAAATAAAATGCCTTTATTTCACTTCAGAGACCTATGAAAAAATTAATTCTAGTATGTATAAAACGCCATGGTCAGTTTTTATCCCATATAATGTACACATATTATATGATAAAAAAAAAGTAGAAAAAAACAATGATCAGTTCTTATTCAGGACGTCCCATACTATATACACACCACATATGAAACTATTTTACTGCAGCATTTTTCAGATATGGGGCATTATTACATTTCAAAGGGGTATAAAGACCCCATTTCTAATAAGTGTAAAAGCTAAACTTACCTCGAACACGACAAACTCCAGCTGCAGCCACGCCGTGTTGTAACCTCCGTGATGATTCCCAACCGACTGATACTGTACACAGCGCGGGCACACACAGCGACTCCAAACACGCATGCGCAGTTTAATGTGCACACATTTTCGGCTTCAGTAGACACACAATACTTCAGACTGAAACAGAAAAAAAAACAATGATCAGTTCTTATTCAGGACGTCCCATACTATATACACACCAAATATGAAACTATTTTACTGCAGCATTTTTCAGATATGGGGCATTCTCTCTGTGTTGTTCATGAAACTCCCGTAATCGCTGTAATATGCGCGCGCACTAAAATCAATCGCGGCTGGCTTGACCGTGTTTTTCTGAACCGCGGCTGGCTTTACCGCAGTAAATTAGAGCTGCTGTCAATAATGTATGATCATATGTACAGGTTCTTTACTCGTAACTCATTAATAAAGTTCGGCTTCAGAAAAAAAAACGTTTATTGCTAGTGCTCTTTTACCATTTAATGCTTTAACACACACGACTCAGTTTGTTCAGAAATGGCATCTAACTGGCGAGGCTTTGTCTGAACACGCCGTTTTCACTCGGGTTGGGGGTAAGAAACACACATCTCGGTGTATTAATCCGCGCGCTCGGTTCGTTATTATTTTATTTATTTATTTATTTACCACAGGACCCATGGGGGCTCCGTAGGTTCAGGTTTTTACACGAAAACGGTGTTTTGTGAATCTCCACACTATTAAAAACTGAAATTGCTAATTGTACGTCCTGAGATTAAGATGAACATTAATTGGGAGTCATGAAAGCGAGAATCACATCCAAAAAAGAAAGCTAAACTTACCTCGAACACGACAAACTCCAGCTGCAGCCACACCGTGTTGTAACCTCCGTGATGATTCCCAACCGACTGATACACAGCGACTCCAAACACGCATGCGCAGTTTAATTTGCACACATTTTCGGCTTCAGTAGACACACAATACTTCAGACTGAAACACGACTGCCCCCTACAGTTAATGAAGGGCATGTTCACAGCTTCCCGCACGCAGCCGCGCAAAGCCGCGGCAAGTCACGGGATCCCTTTTCTCGAAACGCAGGTTTTTAATGGCGACATCTGTAGATCGAGTGCAGGTCAGGGAACTCAGTGCGGATGATGCGCTCGGCTGATCGCACCACCCTCTGTAGAGCTTGTCTGTCCTGCATGGTGCTGTTCCCGAACCAGGTCATGATGTTTCCCGTCAGGATGCTCTCTATGGTGCAGGAGTAGAAGTTCCTGAGCACCCTGGAGGGCAGTCTAAAGTCTCTCAAGCGTCTGAGGTGGTAGAGATGCTGCCGGGCTTTTTTCACCATGGTGTTGATGTGACAGGACCATGACAGGTCCTGCGTGATGTGAACACCGAGGTATCTGAAGCTGTCCACTCTCTCCACTGGGCTCCTGTTGATGACGGGGGTCTGGTAGGTCCTCTCCTGCTTTGTACTAAAGTCCACTATCAGCTCCTTTGTCTTACTGACGTTCAGGAGGAGATTGTTCCTCTGGCACCAGTTCTCCAGATTTCCAATCTCCTCTAGGTAGTCCGACTCATCATTGTTGGTGATCAGTCCGACCACGACGGTGTCGTCAGCAAACTTGATGATGGAGGTGGAGTTGGTAGTGGCCATGCAGTCGTGGGTGTACAAAGAGTACAGCAGGGGGCTCAGAACACAACCCTGGGGGGCTCCAGTGCTGAGAGTTAGTGTAGCTGAGACATGTCCGCCCATCCTTACTGCCTGTGGTCTACCAGTCAGAAAATTGGAGCTCCACTGACATATAGATGAGCTCAGTCCCAGGTGCTCCAGCTTGGTGGTGAGTGTGGAAGGAATTATGGTATTAAAAGCAGAGCTGTAGTCGATGAAGAGCATTTTAACATAATTCCCTTTCCTAGTGTCCAGGAGAGTGAGTGATGTGTGGAGGAGATGAGAGATTGCATCGTCTGTGGAGCGGTTCTGACGATATGCAAACTGTAGTGGGTCCAGTGTGTCGGGTAGTGAAGAAATGATGAAGTCTCTGATAAGGCGTTCAAAGCACTTCATCACTACTGAGGTGAGGGCTACAGGGCGATAATCGTTGAGGGAAGCAGGATGTGGTTTCTTCGGGACAGGAACAATGATGGACTCTTTGAAGCACGTGGGGATCACCGACTGAGATAAGGAGATGTTGAATATCTCAGTGAACACAGGTGCTGGTAGATGGTCTGCGCAGGATCTGAGGATACGACCTGAGATGCCGTCTGGTCCTGCTGCTTTCCTGGTGTTCACTCTCTTCGAGGCTCTCCTCACGTCGTGCTCGGAGATGATGAGCGCGTTCCCGGTGCTGGCAGTGTCTTCCTGTCTGCAGCCGTTAGCGTCGCTAGCTTTAGCGCCATTAGCATTAGCATCGCTAGCGTCTTTAGCTGCAGCCTCGAAGCGAGCATAGAAGGTGTTGAGCTCGTCTGCCAGAGTCGCGTCCGCGTTCGTCATACCGGATGTTGGTGCTTTATAGTCCGTTATTGTCCTTAGTCCCTGCCACAGGCTCCTAGAGTCACTCTGCTGAAGCTGTGACTCTAGTTTTCTCCCGTATCGCTGCTTCGCCTCTTTCACTGCTTTCCGCACGTTGTATGATGCAGCCTTGTACAGTTCCATGTCCCCCGACGCAAGTCCCGTGTTGTAGGCAGCTGTGCGAGATCTCAGAGCGTCGCGGATGGTTTTATCCACCCACGGCTTCTGGTTGGGAAACGTTCTGATAGTCTTTTTCTCCACCGTATCGTCTACTAGCTTCCCAATAAATCCCACAACCGCTTCCATAAACACCCTGACATCATCGGAGCTGTTTCTGAACATGTCCCAGTCTGCGTCATCGAGTGCGTCCTGTAACGCGGCCACCGATTGGTCCGTCCAGCGCGCGACCTCCCTCTGAACTGGAACTTCCTGTTTCAGCCTTTGTTTATATTTTGGCATGAGGAAGATGGCGGCGTGGTCGGATTTACCAAACGCTGGACGAGATTGTGCCTTGTAACCATCTTTGACCGTGGTATAACAATGGTCCAGTGTCCTTTTGCCCCTGGTGGGGCAGGTGATGTGCTGATAAAAGTTCGGCGCTGTGGGTTTGTGGTTGGCACTATTAAAGTCCCCCGCCACAATGAGCGCAGCGTCCTGGTGTTGTGTCTGGTGCTGTGTGAGCGCCTCATGCAGCTCGCATAAGGCAGTTTCAGTGTCTGCTTGTGGTTGAATGTAAACGGCGCTGATTATGACCGATGTGAACTCCCGTGGAAGATAAATAGGACGACACATGATGGACAGTAGTTCCAGGTTTGGTGTGCTGGAGCATGTAAGAGGAACAACGCTCGCGCTGTTGCACCAGCTGTTGTTCACCATTAAGCACACGCCGCCTCCCCTTGACTTCCCCGAGTCCCGCGTCCTGTCCATGCGGTGAACCGAGAAGAACTCGGCTGGATTGTATGGCATGGTCTGGCACCGCTGGGTTCAGCCATGTCTCGGTGAAGCAGAGAAGGTTGCAGTCCCGAATGTCTCTCTGGAACTTTATCCTGGCCCTGAGGACATCAAGTTTGTTCTCCAGTGACTGGACGTTGGTGAGCAGGATACTAGGCAGAGGTGTGCGGTGTGCACGGGTTCTCAGCCGGTTCCTCACCGCAGCTCGTCTCCCTCGGGTCCGTCGCTTCGCGTGGCGTCCATTGTTCTCCCGCAGGATCTCACTCGGCCAGCTCGGATCCGGAGTTAAAAACGTCGAATTGTGAGTACATTGTATAACAATAGAAACAAGAGTGTCTCTATCATACCTAATGTACTCAATGGTGATGATTTTGCCGATTTTAAAACACTGAAAACTAACTTAAATAACAAAAACAAAGAAAAGGTGGTCGGAGCAGTCGTGACGGCAGCCGACCTCACCGGCGCCATCTTGGATTCAAAACACACTTTAGATTTACTCATCAGTAAAGGTCTAAACATCTCATCCATTGTTATTAAGGATGTAGCACTATCTGATCACTTCTGCATTTTGTTTGATATATTGATCTCTGTTACCACTGAATCTAGATCTGTCTCTGTCAGAAAGAGATGCATTAATGAGAACACAAGTGCACTATTTATGAAGGCTTTATCTTTAACACCAAGCATTTATGCAGACTCTGTTGATCTTCTCCTTGATTCTTTTAACGCAAAAGTTAGGAATGTTATTGATGATATTGCTCCGGAAAAGGTCCGAAAGACGGGCGGTCAGAAATCACCAAATTTCTGAAAATAGACAGCAGTTCGGTGTATGAAAAGCCAATGCCTGTAAGTGCCATATCGTACTTGTTATGAATTTGTTGTTGTGTTTATTTTATTTTACTTGCTGTTATTTCATTTATTCTACCTTGTTCTATTCATTAGTAATGCATTAAGCATTAAGTTTGTTACATAAGCCATAAGCTTTACATTTCTTAGTCATGCATCCATTTTGACAATCGTAAGTTGGTCTGTGATGGCATTTTACTATTACATGCATTTGTGTGACTGTCATATTCAATTCAATTCAATTCAATTTTATTTATATAGCGCTTTTAACAATGGTCATTGTCTCAAAGCAGCTTCACAAAAATTAAAGAAATTTAACAAATCATAATAATAATAAATAAATGAATAAAATAATAATAATAATAATAGAAAATAAATAAATGAAAACAAATAATAATAATAATTATAGAAAAGAAAATAATTGGAAGTGTGGATGTGTGAGAAAAATGTGCAGATAATAATGAGACGAATGAATGAAATTTCTCTGATGAGCAAGCCAAGGGTGACGGCGACGGTGGCAAGGAAAAACTCCCTGAGATGGCATTAGGAAGAAACCTTGAGAGGAACCAGACTCAACAGGGAACCCATCCTCATTTGGGCGACAACAGATAGAAATGATATAACATCTTGTGTGTTGTGCAGGTGAAAATTCAATATGACAGAAATTATTTAAATTGACATGAAGACCAGTTCAGCATAGGGATGAGTCAGTAGGTGCAGAGGGCAGATGAGGTCTGGATCACTGGAAGCACAGGAGCAGCATGTGTAGCTCCAACCATCATAAAGCTGAATCCAGCTGGAGCTGGACCTTCTCTGGATGCCTCAGGAACCTCGCAGGGTCGGCCTTTGTCTACTGAAGCTGGCAAAATCTCCCGATGCCTCGGGATGGGTAGAGAAATACAGAACAGATGGGGAGAATTAGCGTAGTTGCCATTCGGTATAGGTGTACTGGAGTATGAGTACTGGGATGAGTTATGTGTATGCCTGATTAAAAAGATGCGTCTTGAGTCTACTTTTGAACTGAGAAACCGTGTCTGCTCCCCGAACACTGTCTGGAAGGCTGTTTCAAAGCTTTGGAGCTAAATATGAAAAAGCCCTACCCCCTTTTGTAGATTTTGAAATTCTGGGAACTACCAGAAGTCCAGAAGTCATATGATAGAGTTCAGTTTAGATGCGGAAGGCTACGGAAACACAAGCTTTTGACCGTAAGCTCGTAAGCTGTCAGAGATTTGCAAGATGCAGCAACTGGTGTCTGTAATCACAGTGGATTTACTCAAGTCGACTGTATGAAGTGTTGATTCCTTGATGCTGACAAAATAAACTACAAGAGACAAAGAGATCGGACTTCTGTAGTGTGAGTGAAACTTTAAGACAAAGCTACGTGTCAAAACTAGTGAAATAATATGACCGCATCTACATAAAGTCAAAAGCTTTTCCACTGTTTGAACGAAAACAAGTGAACGCTGAAAGGGAAAGTGAAAGAGAATAGCCGTCGAACTTCACCATGCCGAACAACGAGGACAACGCTCCCAGCACTTGGCTGGGGAGCCTAACGGCGCTCCACGAGATGAACAGAAAGAACCTCAACGAGGCCTGGATGCAAGAAAAGGCAAGCGAATTCGACTGAATGCAAGGTCTACTGCATTAAAGACACCTATGAACTATGCACGTAAGTTAGACATCGTTGAAACTGAGTACAGAAGAGAGAACTTCATGAGAAGTAACGTTGATGTGCTTGTGTACACTCGTAAAGACGAACACAGACGCGATCAGGTCACTTGCGGCGCACCTGAGGCTCAAGGCCACACAGAATTCATAGCTAAGGTGGGTCGCTGGATAGCGGACACCAAGGACACTAAGGGCCACTCTGTGACGTCGCGAATACGCGGAGATGCCTCGCCGGGCGTCAGCGTGTCACTGATAACGGCAGCATCAAAAAGGTCTGTAACTTCTACATCATACTCAGCCCTACTAAAGAAAGAAGAAGCCGACAGAGCAGCTCTGTTGGCAAAGGCTGCAACCTTGGAAGAACGTCTCTAATTAGAAATCGAAAAAGTGCAACTAAAAGCAAAAAGAGAAAGACTGGAAACTGAAACGGCGCTTGCTATGCATGATGCCAAATTAAGAGTGCTTCAACGTCAAGATCGCAAATACGACAGCCGATCGCCCAAGCCACGAGAGCGCACTCATTGAATCGAGCAGCGCGTGCCCGAGCAGCGCGCACTCTCACCATTCCAACTCAACATGCAACAGCCGAGCGCAGCCTGCGAACGAGAGCGCAGTCACTGAATCGAGCAACGCGCACCTGAGCAGCACGCACTCTACAGACCTGGACGCCGCAATCAGCGACGGAAAACCCTGTCACACATCCCTTCAAGGACCCAAACAAAGGGGCCAAGGAAAACCTAGGGTCAGCGTCACAACCGACGTCAGACAGGTTGGTAGAATTCACAAAGACTCAATTACAACGAAGAATGCCGGCATGTTAGCCTTTAGCGCTTTCACTAAACCGTGCGCACATTGCAAAGGGGAGCATATCTTAGACGATTGCTTCCAATTTAATGATAAGACATACAAAGACAAAGTAGAATTCTTAAAAAGAAACGGATTCTGTTTCGGATGTTTAACAAAGGGTCATTTGTGGAAAGACTGTACCAAAAAAATTACATGTTCATTGTGTTCAAAGCCACATCCAAGCATGCTACACATAGCAGTGCCAGACATGGCGCAGTCAGTTACGAGCGCCCGTAGAAACGAAACTGAAAGTGACACAACAAGCACACCACATGCAGTGAGTCACGAATCAAATGCGCTCACTGGGGCTGGAGGTAATTGCATCCTCCCCATAGTACCTGCTAAAACAAAGTCCAAGAAAAAGGGCACAGTAGAAGCCACGTATTATCACGTGAAAGTCCCCGAGAAGGACACAGATCTGCTGCGCTTCCTATGGTGGTCGAATGGAGATGTGAACCAAGACTTAGTTGAATACAAAATGGTAGTTCATCTGTTCGGTGCAAAATCTTCACCTAGTGTTGCTAACATCGCCCTCAGAATGACAGCAGAAGAAATCCGCAGCAATGCATCTGCTGTGGCAGTCAATACAGTGCCTAAAAACTTTTATGTAGACGACTGCCTGAAATCTGTTTCGAGTCATGACCAAGCAGTCGCCCTATACAATGATCTCACAAGTCTCTGTACAAGCGGAGGGTCTAACCTCACTAAATGGGCAAGCAACAGCCGTGCCCTATTGACTGTCATTCCCGAGAGTGAAAGGATCAAAGACATGAGAGACTTAGACTTGAGAAAAGATGCACTGCCCATAGAGAGAGCTCTGGGGGTGCTGTGGTGCATTGATTCAGACATGTTCAAGTTTAAGATTAGTTTAAAGGAACGACCTGTGACAAGAAGAGGAATTCTGTCAGTCACTGGCTCAACATATGACCCGTTAGGCTTTCTCCCACCTGCCATACTGCCAGCTACAATCCCAATGCAACAGCTATGTAAAGAAAAACTAGCCTGCGATGACGACAATCCCGAGCAGTTTGCAACGGCATGGAAAACCTGGCTGCAAGAGCTGCACAGACTGTCCGAGTTCAGCATAGCAAGGTGCATAAAACCAGCCGACTTCGGAGTTACAGCTACAGCACAACTCCACCACTTCTCGGATGCAAGTGAAATGGGATACGGAGCTGTCTCATACCTCAGGTTAGTAAACGCTGATGGACTTACACATTGTGCATTCATGATGGGGAATTCCCATGGAGCACCCTTGAAACAAACCACCATTCCATGAATGGAACTGACTGCGGCAGTGGCCGCTGTAAAAAATGACAAAATGTTGAAAGAACAGCTAGAATTGAAATTGCTGGACTCTATGTTTTGGACTGACAGTACAACTGTTTTGAGATACATTGATAACGAAACACTTCGTTTTAAAACCTTTGTGGCCAACAGAATCGCCACTATAAGAGAGTCAACCAAGTCACAGCAATGGAGGTACGTCAATACCTCAAAAAACCCAGCTGACTCTCACAGGCAATCCTGTGAAAAGTTTATGAAAAATGTTAACTGGATCCATGGTCGCTCCCTTCTCAAAGAAGCAGAGTGCAAATGGCCTGAAAATATTCACGACACATCAATAAAAGAAAATGCTGATGAAGTTAAGCTCTCAGCTTTAGTGAATATTGTGAGCGTTACAAAATGCACAGACGCAGTGAGTAAACTGATTAATCATCATTCCGATTGGCACAAGTTAAAAAGATCCGTTGCCTGGATCCTTCGCATCAGAGACATGCTCAAACAAAAAACAGAAAGGGTTAAAACACAAGTAGATGACCCAAAGACAGAAAATCACAAGTGCCTAAAAGCTCAAGACCTAACAAGAGCAGAAAACAAAATCATTAAGTTCACACAAAGACAAAATTTTAAGGAAGAACTTCTCACGTTGCAAAAGGGTAAAGCAGCAGCAGAATTCAAACAGGGAATTCCCACACAGCAAAAACGAAAGGCATCTGTGAAAAGAAACAGCTGCTCGCCCAAACTGGAACCTCTGACACCAAACCACCTGCTGCTGATGAAAAAACAGCCAAACCTGCCCTCTGGATTCTTCAAAAAGGAAGACATCTATGCACGTCGCAGGGAGAAGCAGATTTAGTACATATCAGACCTGCTCTGGAAGTGATGGGTGCGTGAATACTTGCCCTTGCTCCAGGAACGGCAAAAATGGTTTCAAAACAAAAAAACCTCTCGCTTGGAGATATAGTGTTAATAACTGATGAGTCTTCTCCAAGAAATTCATGGGTTATTGGATAAATCACGAAAGTGTTCCCAGAGACGTGTGTTAGTTAAAACTAAGACCAACACTCTGGAAAGACCCATCGACAAGCTGTGCCTCATATGTGAAATGGACTGTTAAATGTGTGGTAATATGTTGTGAAATTTGATATGCAAATATATACACCTGAGATAAATATTACACACTTAAAAGATTTAAAACGTTTTAGAAGGTTAAGAATGTTTGATTTCATGGCTTTATCAAAAAATAAAAATAAAACACAAAATTGTAATTGTCAGTCTCCATGCCTGTCAATTAGGGGCTGGAATGTACGTGCCATATCGTACTTATGAATTTGTTGTTGTGTTTATTTTATTTTATTTTACTTGCTGTTATTTCATTTATTCTACCTTGTTCTATTCATTAGTAATGCATTAAGCATTAAGTTTGTTACATAAGCCATAAGCTTTATATTTCTTAGTCATGCATCCATTTTGACAATCGTAAGTTGGTCTGTGATGTCATTCTACTATTACATGCATTTGTGTGACTGTCATATGATAGAGAGTTCAGTTTAGATGCTGAAAGCTACGGAAACACAAGCTTTTGACCGTAAGCTCGTAAGCTGGGAATGTAAGATACAACAACTAGGTTGTTCTAACCATCAGCTAAAGAGAGCTCCCGGTAAGCTAAGAATGTAAGATACAGCAACTAGGTTGTTGTAACCGTAAGCTCCCGTAAGTGGATATATACAGCAAGAGTGTTGTTATATTCGTAAGCTAAGACTGTAATTTACAAGATACAGCAAACAGTTTGTTGTAAAAGTCAGAGATTTGCAAGATGCAGCAACTGGTGTCTGTAATCACAGTGGATTTACTCAAGACGACTGTATGAAGTGTTGATTCTTTGATGCTGACAAAATAAACTACAAGAGACAAACAAGAGACAAAGAGATCGGACTTCTGTCGTGTGAGTGAAACTTTAAGACAAAGCTACGCGTCAAAACTAGTGAAATAATATGACCGCATCTACAATGCCGAAAAGCTGAGCGGATGTGGCGGAAGACGAAACTTGAAATTCACTAGAGCATCTATAAAGACAGCCTTCATGCTTTCAATTTGAAACTAGCCACAGCTAGACAGACATTTTTCTCAAACATTATAAACAGCAACAAACAACACACGCACTCTTTTTGCTACTGTTGAGAGACTGACAAACCCACCAAGTCAGATTTAGAAGTAAAATCTTAGATCACACCGTAACTTTAGATGGCATTTCTGTTCCGTCAAGTGCAACAGTAAAAGACCTCGGCGTGATTATAGATTCCAGCCTTTCATTTGAAGCTCATGTAGATAATATCACCAGGATAGCATTCTTTCACCTCAGAAATATCACCAAAATAAGAAATATATTGTCGCTAAACGATGCAGAAAAACTAATTCATGCTTTTATCACTTCTAGGTTGGACTATTGTAATGCCTTACTGTCTGGTTGTTCAGTTAGGTGCATAAACAAGCTTCAGTTAGTCCAGAATGCAGCAGCGAGAGTCCTCACTAGAACCAGAAGATATGAGCACATCACCCCTATCCTATCTTCACTGCATTGGCTCCCTGTGAAATTTCACATTGATTTTAAAATACTACTCTTGACATATAAGGCATTAAATGGTCTCGCCCCGCAGTATCTGAGCGAACTGCTAGTGTCTTACGATCCGCCACGCCTACTTCGGTCAAAGGATGCAGGCTGCTTATCAGTACCGCGTATTATGAAAACTACAGCTGGGGGCAGAGCTTTTTCTTACAAAGCCTCAAAATTATGGAATAGTCTTCCAAATAGTGTTCGGGACTCAGACACAGTCTCAGTGTTTAAGTCTAGGCTCAAAACCTATTTATTTAGCCAAGCATTTTTTTAAATAGATCTGCCATAAGGTAAAGGACCAGATCTGGGGGACTCATGGACGTAGAGTATTATGGTGAACTGGTATGTTTAGATGCTATCTTCCTCAGTCTCATTTGATCACTCAGGTTTGTTGCCGGTGAGGTGATTGTTTGCTTTACATCTCAGGGAGCCCTCATGTTTGTGTTTCCTTCTGGCTCTCCCTTTTAGTTATGCTGTCATAGTTAGTCCTGCCGGAGTCCCTGCTTGCACTCTACAGTAAATATACATTCACATTAGACATTGTGACTGTGACCATACCTAATTGCAATCTCTCCTCCTCTTCTCTTCCTCCCCCTCTTTCTCTTTCCTCTCTCCCCCTGTCTCCCCCTTTCAGTCTTTCTCTCTCTCTCTCTGTTGAGCTACACATGTGGTTCCTGAGCTGCCAGTGATCCAGACTCCCTCTGCCCTCCGGACCTGTCTGATCCATCCTGGTGCCCGGTTTCTGGTTGGAGGTCTCATCGCATGGATGCCCCGTGTGTCTCTTTAGGATGCGCCTGGTGTCTGGGGATGATTCTATCTACTTTGAAGATGGTTCTGGCCTCGACTGGTGTTGTCAGCTGTTTCTCTGAGGACTTGACAATTCGATAGTTCAGGACTGGAACTTTCTACAAGTCTATCTGAGTCTCGAATAACTACTGGACTCCATTTTACATCAACTATTATAACATCAATTAACATCAACTATTATAGCTGAACCTAACACTGTATGAATGCAGATCATTTCCTGCTATCTGTTTCACCCAGATGAGGATGGGTTCCCTGTCGAGTCTGGTTCCTCTCAAGGTTTCTTCCTATTACCATCTCAGGGAGTTTTTCCTTGCCACTGTCGCCCTCGGGCTTGCTCACCAGGGACTATCCGAACATTTTGATTCATACACATTCACATTCCATACAAACTTAAATAATTCTTTTGATTGTGTAAAGCTGTTTTGAGACAATGTCAATTGTTAAAAGCACTATACAAATAAAACTGAATTGAATTGAATTGAATTGTACTGTGGGGGGGGGCATCTCATAAAAACCTGCCCGCTACTACAAGTAACTCAGCACACACCCCCACGCACCACCCAGTCATTTTGCATCAATGCTACCCTGTCTTATAATAATCATTTGGTTTCTGTTTCCCCCTTAATAGATTCCGGGTCGGCTGGGAATTTTATTTCATCCTCTCTCATTTCCTCGCTGCGCGCTCCAGTGTCGAAGCTTCTAAATCCGATCATGATTAAAGTTCTAGATGGCAACCCATTAGGTCAATCGCCGGTTAACATGATCTCCGTGCCCCTACGGTTAACTTTCCCGAATCACACTGAGGAATTAAAATTTTATGTGATTTCCCAGGTGAGTCAGTCCGTCGTGCTCGGCCTCCCATGGCTGCGTTCTCTCAACCCTAATTTCGATTGGGCCGGATTGCGTATCCTTTCCAGGTCCCCCCGATGCGCGAAATTCTGTACACCATCCTCATTGATGGTCCAAACGACCTCTGTTGAAAGCCCCAGCGCCCTAGTTTCTACGCTACTGCCATCAGAGTACGGAAATTTTAAAGACGTGTTTAGTATTAGGCCTGCCGCACGACTTCCCTCTCACCGCCCATGGGATTGCGCTATTGACCTCCTGCCGGGGAAAACACCGCCCTGCTCGCGAATTTACCCATTGTCCGTATCCGAGACCCGGGCAATGGAGGAATACGTGGGAGAGGCTCTCCAGCAGGGACTCATTAGTCGCTCCACGTCACCAGCCTCGGCAGGTTTCTTTTTTATCGAAAAGAAAGGGGGGGGGGGGCCTTAGGCCGTGTATTGATAATCGGGGACTCAATGCTATCACAGTAAAATATAAGCACCCACTGCTCTTGGTGCCGGCCGCGATCGACCTGCTCCGAGGTGCGTCCATCTTTACTAAACTTGACCTCCGCAGCGCATACAATCTCGTTCGTGTTCGCAAGGGCGATGAGTGGAAGACTGCGTTTAGCACGACATCAGGTCATTATCAGTATAATGTGATGGCCTATGGACTGGTAAACGCACCTGCGGTGTTTCAGGGGCTCATGAATGACGTGCTCCGACATATGTTAAACCGGTTTGTGATAGTATATCTAGATGACATCCTAATATACTCTCGGTCATACGAAGAGCACGTCCATCATGTGACCGCCGTCCACCGTCGGCTAAGGGAACATGGGCTCTATGTGAAGGCGGAGAAGTGTGAATTCCACAAAACGGAGGTAGCATTTCTGGGCTATCGCATAGGGCCACTGGGGGTCAAGATGGACACAGCCAAGGTCAGTGCGGTACAACAATGGCCGGAGCCCATATCAGTGAAGGCGCTACAAAGTTTCCTTGGGTTTGCCAATTTCTATAGGCGCTTTATTAGGGGCTACAGTACGTTGGCAGCGCCGCTCACTAGTTTATTGAAGGGAAAGCCACAGCGACTACGTAAGTTCACGCCGGAAGCACGTCTCACATTCCAGCGTCTAAAACGAGCTTTTACCTCCGCGCCTATATTAAAACTTCCCGATCCAAATAAGCCCTTCGTAGGTGAGGTCGATGCGTCGGAAGTAGGACTCGGAGCGGTGCTGTCACAGCGCCATGGCCACCCAGAGAAGCTGTACCCCTGCGCTTTCTTTTCGAGGAAATTGACACCTGCCGAGAGCAATTATGATATCGGAAACCGCGAACTGCTCGCAATAAAAGCGGCGTTAGAGGAGTGGAGGCATTGGTTGGAGGGAGCAGAACACCCATTTACGGTACTCACGGATCACAAGAACCTTGAGTACCTCCAACAAGCTAAAAGACTAAACCCCCGCCAAGCCTGCTGGGCACTGTTTTTCACTCGTTTTCATTTCAGTATTACATACCGGCCCGGCTCTAAGAACATAAAGGCGGACGCGCTCTCCCGCTGTTTCGCGTCGCAGGACCGAACCACGGCTCCTGAACCCATCCTGCCCCCGGCACTTGTGGTGGCCCCGATCACGTGGGACCTCGATGCGGAAATAGCCCAGGCGACACGGTCCGACCCCGTGCCGTCGGACTGCCCTCCGGACCGAACCTACGTACCGGGATCACTACGGGAACGAGTGACGGTTGAGGCCGACATCAACCTTTCATCTGGACACCCGGGCGAATTAAAAACACTTAAACTACTAGAACCTAGGTTCTGGTGGCCAAATATGCGGCAAACAGTGAAAACAGTCGTTTCGTCTTGTGCTACCTGTGCAACTACTAAAAGCCCCCGAGGGTTGCCAGTTGGTAAATTAATGCCCTTGCCCACCTTACACACCGTGGTCTCACCTAGCGGTGGACTTTGTGACGGACCTGCCTGTGTCAAAAGGGTACACGATAGTCCTAGTAGTGGTGGATTGGTTTTCTAAAGGCTGTCGATTCATTCCGTTCTGCGCTCTCCCAACCGCTTCTCAGGTAATGGAAACCCTATTCAACACAGTGTTTGTTGGTCTGGAGAGCTTTTTTCCAGAAGTTGGGGACCACTGTTAGTCTACCGTCAGGCGGAGTCTAATGGACAGGCAGAGCGGACTGTTCAGGATATCGGGAAGTTCCTTCGCGCATATTGTAGTAGTTGACAACATGAATGGGCAGACTATTTGCTCTGGGCGGAATATGCGCAAAACTCATTAAAACACTCCTCAACCGGCCTAACGCCGTTTCAATGTATGCTCGGACACCAGCCACCGCTCTGTCCCTGGGATGCCACTCCCACCGATATCCCCATGGTGGATGAGTGGTTAAAGAAAGCGGAAAAAGTATGGGAGGGGGCGCATGCCCATATCTCCCAAGCAGTTCGCCGCTTCAAAAGATTTGCCGATAGGCGGCGAAGAGAAAGTCCTCCGCTCCAGGTAGGAGATCGGGTTTGGCTCTCGACAAAGGACCTCTCTCTCAACCTCCCCTGTCGTAAACTTTCCCCCCGGTTCATCGGTCCCTTCCCCATCTTAGCTCAGATTAACCCCGTGTCATTTAAATTACAACTCCCCACACACATGCGCATTAACCCAATCTTTCACATCTCTCTTCTCAGGCCAGTAAAAAGGGGACCGCTGGACGGAGGTGTCGTGGACCCTTCGCTCCCCGGGGCTGTGGAAATCTAGGGCGCTCCGGCGTTTAGAGTCCAGCAACTGCTGGACTCCCGAAGGCGAGGAGGCTCACTCCAATATCTGGTGGAGTGGGAGGGTTATGGACCGGAGGAACGCAGCTGGGTCCCGGCAAAGGACATCCTGAGCCCAGAACTCATTTGCGAGTTCCACCGGGCTCGGCCGGATCATCCTGCGCCACGACCCCCGGGCCGACCCGCCCGCCGGCAGTTCCATCAGGTCGGTGGGTCACGACCCCCTTTGGTAACGCAAGGGGAGTGCCCACCTCCTCTTCAGGAAGCCGGTCCTGGGGAGGGGGGTAATGTAACATCCGAGCCGCCGCAGCCCCGGAGATCCGGTTCACCGGCTTACTGAGCCGTAGCTTTGTCTCCCCCTAGTGTGTCTGTGTATGTAGTTGTCTGCCCTTAATGATTGATGGAAATCACCTGTCTCTACCTCATGTGTCTCACTATTTAACCCAGCCGAACCCACACCACAGCGTCTGGTCTCCATTATGCTACAATACACACTAACTGTGCCTTTTCTCTGTCTCTCCCAAGGGCTAAGCGGTATCTGCAGGCGAGGTTGTGTGAAGCGAGACAGCTTCACATTCATGGACTGACACGGCCGTGGATCGGTATACAGTCACGTTTGTTTTTCCCTCGTTCTAGAAAGTATCTAGTTTTCTGTGTTTCCGCCTGCAGACCGTGCCTGGAGAAGCCACCCATGGGGTGGATGTTAAGTTGTGTTGTGTTTTTTTGTTTGTTGTGTTCAAATCAAAAAGGGACTAAGAAAGAATTAAGGACTGTCATTTCCTGTACCTGCAGCTGTGTGTGTGTGTATTACTAGGAGAGCATGACAAAGACCCTGCATTTTTCAACAAGTTAATGCCAGGCTCATTCTGCATCGATCACAACATCATGGCTGCGTAGGTGAAGGATCCGGGTACTGAAATGGCCAGTCTGCAGTCCAGATCTTTCCCCTATAGAGAACATTTGGCGCATCATAAAGATGAAGGTGCGACAAAGAAGACCCAAGACGATTGTACACCTTCACTCTGTCTCCCCTTCCTCTGTGAGTTCATGCACACTATCATCCCTCCCAGACCCAGACTTCTTCTCCTCTCTACCACTACAGACTCTGAATAAAACGTTCCTCTTCTCTCTCTCCTCATCCATAGATCATTTGCCCGCTGTCATCTAAACCAAGGAAGACGTCCTGTCCTGCTCTTTGGCTATCTGATGTACTATGCAACAACAGGAGAGAATTAAGAACTGCAAAGAGATGTAATTAATCGCAGCTTGATGAAGATCTTGTCTCTTACCAGACTCTTTGTCCAAATTCTCATGTGACATGACTTCTGCCAAAACTACCATCTACAGTATAGAGAAAAGCTGGAAGCCTCTGCACATGATCCTGGCAAACTCCACAACATCTTCTCCTCACTACTCAACCCATCGACTCCTCCTGCCTCTTCCTCTCTGTTGACGATTTTGCCACATTCTCAGATGGGAAAATTGCAGCAACCCGTCCATCCTTCACTCCGAACCAAACTCCTACAGCAGAACCTTCCCTTCTCTCCCTTAGCAGAATTCTCCAACATGGAGTAACATGGAGGGGATCTACATCTGCCCCACGTAGACTCTCTACTGGTGTCACGCAGGGCTCAGTACTTGGTCCTATTCTCCCTCTATACCCTGTCTCTTGGTAAGGTGATATCATCGCATGGATTTTCATACAATTGTTATGCAGCTGACACTTAACTTATTCTCTCCTTTTCTGCCTCTGACACTCAGGTTTCCACCCGGATCTCAGAATATCTGGCAGACATCTCATCCTGGATGGCTGAAGCTCAATCTGAGTAAAACCGAACTGTTGTTCATCCCTTGTGACTCATCCCCAGGTCAAGACCTTGTGATATCCCTGGACAACAATCAAATCACTCCTTCAGCCACCACCCGCAATTTTGGGGTAACCATGGACAATCATCTGTCATTTTCCCCACACATCGCTAACCTTACTCGCTCTTGTAGATTTCTTCTTTACAATATAAAATATAAAATAGCCGTGCAGACACGGTTTCTCAGTTCAAAAGTAGGCATCCAGAGAAGGACCAGCTCCAGCTGGATTCAGCTTTATGATGGTTGGAGCTACACATGCTGCTCCTGTGCTTCCAGTGATCCAGACCTCATCTGCCCTCTGCACCTACTGACTCGTCCCTATGCTGAACTGGTCTTCATGTCAATTTAAATAATTTCTGTCATATTGAATTTTCACCTGCACAACACACAAGATGTTATATCATTTCTATCTGTTATCGCCCAAATGAGGATGGGTTCCCTGTTGAGTCTGGTTCCTCTCAAGGTTTCTTCCTAATGCCATCTCAGGGAGTTTTTCCTTGCCACCGTCGCCGTCACCCTTGGCTTGCTCATCAGAGAAATTTCATTCATTCGTCTCATTATTATTATCTGCACATTTTTCTCACACATCCACACTTCCAATTATTTTCTTTTCTATAATTATTATTATTATTATTATTATTATTAATTTTTTGTTTTTTTTTGTTACATTTCTTTAATTTTTGTGAAGCTGCTTTGAGACAATGACCATTGTTAAAAGCGCTATATAAATAAAATTGAATTGAATTGAATTGAATATCAGAAGAATTCGCCCATTTCTTTCTTCACAGGTTACTAAGGTTTGTTCAGTCCCTTGTTATTTCAAGACTGGACTACTGCAACTCACTCCTGTCAACTCACTTCAATCAGCTGATGCTTGCCTACAAAGCTAAAAATGGCCCAACACCCACTTATCTCTCTGCTCTAATCACACCACACACTGCACCAGGTTCCCTCCGATACTCCAGCACTGCTCACCTCATCCCACCATCTCTCAGGGATCGAGGGCGGCATTCATTCAGACTTTTTTCTGTTCTGGCACCTAGGTGGTGGAACAAACTTCCTCTATATGTCCGCACAGCAGAGACGGTGCCCCATAAAAAAAAACAACTCTTTCCAGTTCTGTTTGACTATTGCCCCTTAGTTATTAACCTAGTTAACCAAGCTTAAGTATCTATCCAGTTATGTAAACTTTAAAGCACTTTTTGTAAGTCGCTCTGGATAAGAGTGTCTGCCAAATGCCTAAATGTAAATGTACTCGTGAGGCCACTTTACTGAGGGTGATTAAATCCCATCTAAATATTCACATGTTTTCTCTGGCATTTAAACCAACACGAGATGTTGATTTTATATATTGTGTTTGATTAGATATGTGTGTGATGTGATTTTAATTATGTCTCTTTATATTATTTTATGTGAAGCACTTTGGAGCAGGTTTGGGGCCATGACAAAAGATGTAAGAATGAAAATAAGAGGCCCTAGGAAGGGTTTTAGAAGGGGTCCGTGAAAAAGGAGTGTCTAAAAGTGCTTGTGAAACATACAGGAAGACCTTGTTGTTCTGAGATTAATACTATTTATTAAAGATTTATTAGTCCAGTCAGGACTAATCAGATTCATTAATATAGAGAATAAAATAAGCATTATTATTGTTCTTACCATTCAATTTACTGACCAAATGCCAATTTCAGAAATCATCACTTTCTCTGGTGTTTAAACCAACATGAGATGTTGATTTTATATATTGTGTTTGATTAGATATGTGTGTGGTATTATTTTAATTATGTCTTTTTATATTATTTGAAACACGCTTGTTGATAAAGTGTTATACAAATAAAGTTGAGTTGATTATTGTATGTTTTCATTTGTCTAGATTATGCCATTATCCATCCAGTCCGGGCAGTCCTGCTACACCTGTGTTTCTACTTCCACCCAAAGAAGACATCATCATCATTGATAGACTGCATATAAGCTGCAGTGGAAGTCAGCACCAGCAGCTTTGATGTTCATTTTAATTGCATTTGTTAGGGAAATTAGTTTTCTGGAACAGAGTCTTTGGCCTGGTTCCACCCTGAAATCCTCCTATTGTACAGTTGCCACCTGTCTTCATGTCTGCATGCTTTAGCAAGAAAGAAATAAAAACATCACTTGGAGTGAGCTTATTACTGATAGCTTTATTGTTGTTACGTGGCATAGGTTTGCAGCCATGACAAAAGATGTGTTTGACTAGATATGTGTGTGATGTGATTTTTTATTATGTCGTTTTATATTATTTTGTTATATGAAGCACTTTGGAGCATTCTTCAGTTTCAGTTTTTTTTCAGTTTTATTTGTATAGCGCTTTTAACAATTGACATTGTCTCAAAACAGCTTTACACAATCAAAAGAATTATTTAAGTTTGTATGGAATGTGAATGTGTATGAATCAAAATGTTCAGATATTCCCTGGCGAGCAAGCCCGAGGGCGACAGTGGCAAGGAAAAACTCCCTGAGACGGTAATAGGAAGAAACCTTGAGAGGAACCAGACTCGACAGGGAACCCATCCTCATCTGGGTGAAACAGATAGCAGGAAATGATCTGCATTTATACAGTGTTAAGTGTTAGGTTCAGCTATAATAGTTGATGTTAATTGATGTTATAATAGTTGATGTAAAATGGAGTCCAGTAGTTATTCGAGACTCAGATAGACTTGTAGAAAGTTCCAGTCCTGAACTATCGAATTGTCAAGTCCTCAGAGAAACAGCTGACAACACCAGTCGAGGCCAGAACCATCTTCTAAGTATAGAGAATCATCCCCAGACACCAGACGCATCCTAAAGAGACACACGGGGCATCCATGCGATGAGACCTCCAACCAGAAACCGGGCACCAGGATGGATCAGACAGGTCCGGAGGGCAGAGGGAGTCTGGATCACTGGCAGCTCAGGAACCACATGTGTAGCTCGACAGAGAGAGAGAGAGAGAAAGAGTGAAAGGGGGAGACAGGGGGAGAGAGGAAAGAGAAAGAGGGGGAGGAAGAGAAGAGGAGGAGAGATTGCAATTAGGTATGGTCACAGTCACAATGTCTAATGTGAATGTATATTTACTGTAGAGTGCAAGCAGGGACTCCGGCAGGACTAACTATGACAGCATAACTAAAAGGGAGAGCCAGAAGGAAACACAAACATGAGGGCTCCCTGAGATGTAAAGCAAACAATCACCTCACCGTCAACAAACCTTCAGAAAACATTCTTGTTGTGCTATACAAATAAATTTGAGTTGAGTTGATTATTGTACGTTTTCATTTGTCTAGAATATACCATTCTCAATCCAGTCCGGGCAGTCCTGCTACACCTGTGTTTCTACTTCCACCCAAAGAAGACATCATCATCATTGAGAGACTGCATATAAGCTGCAGTGGAAGCCAGCACCAGCAGCTTTGATGGTCATTTTAATTGCATTTGTTTTGGTGTTCTTATCCATTGCATGTTTACTCTGTTGCTTTGAATTGTGAACTGTACTTGTGGGTGTGTTCTTTGCTTTTGTTAGGGAAATTAGCTTTCTGGAACAGAGTCTTTGGCCTGGTTCCATCCTGAAATCCTCCTATTGTACAGTTGCCACCTGTCTTCATGTCTGCAAGCTTTAGCAAGAAATAAATAAAAACATCACTTGGAGTGAGCTTATTACTAATAGATTTATTGTTGTTACGCGGTGTAATAGACCACCTACTATTATTTAAAACAGTAACTAACTGTTAGCAGAATTAATCGGTAAGCACCACCAGAAAGATCACTTATACTGTTAATCGTGTATATACATTTAATATCGTGCTACAAGTTAAACCACTCACACACCTGCCATTCGTATCACACCCACACAGTCCATAATGTTATGAAAGACTTAGAGTCCTTTCTCTCTTTAACCCAAGTCCATATATACAAAACAAAACCCAGAGAATGTCCCCCTCCTCTTCAAATTCAAATAAAAATTTTATTTGTCACATACACAGTATTACACAGTACGATATGCAGTGAAATGCATAGACAACTGCTCATGACCTTAAAATAAAGTACTAGGAATAGGAAATAAATATGAAAAATAAAATAAAGGGTAAATTTATCTAGGAAAGAATGAAATAAAATAACTGTACGACAAAAATACACAATATAGAAAATATATGAATATATGAAGAAGTATAGATCAATATGAGCAGCTGTACGAGTAGGTATATATTTATGTAATTTTTGTGTGGAATGGAGTTAGAATAAATGGTAATAAAAAAAATGGTAATGTCCAAGGTTGTGCAATCCACATATTTAAAGTGTCTTGTGCAGTGCAAATATGCTCAAAAGTGATTTATTTAAAGTGACTTGTGATAGTGATTTGATGACCACGAAGGGTAGTTGTGCCATGGCCACTAGTGTAGACGAATGTCCAGAATGTCCAGAGTGTGTGTAAAAACCATATGTGTGAGTCAGAACTGTGTGGTGGTGTGATTGAGAGACCGTATCAGTAGATTCTCGGTGAGGATGGTGCGCTCTGCTGATCGCACCACCCTCTGTAGAGCTCGTCTGTCCTGCATTGTGCTGTTCCCGAACCAGGTTGTTATGTTTCCCGTCAGGATGCCCTCTATGGTGCAGGAGTAGAAGTTGCTAAGCACCTTGTAGGGCAGTCTGAAGTCTCTCAAGCGTCTGAGGTGGTAGAGACGCGGCCGGGCCTTTTTCACCACGGTGTTGATGTGACAGGACCATGACAGGTCCTGCGTGATGTGAACACCGAGGTATCTGAAGCTGTCCCCTCTCTCCACTGGGCTGTCATTGATGATGGGGGTCTGGTAGTTCCTCCCCTGCTTAGTGCTGAAGTCCACTATCAACTCCTTTGTCTTAGTGATGTTTAGAATGAGGTTGTTCCTCTGGCAGCAGTTCTCCAGATTCCTAATCTCCTTCAGGTAGGCCATCTCGTTGTTATCAGAGATCAGGCCCACCATGATGGTGTCGTCAGCAAACTTAATGATGATGGTGGAGCTGGTAGTGGCCACACAGTCATATGTGTACAAAGAGTACATCAGGGGGCTCAGAACACACCCCTGGGGGGCTCCAGTGCTGAGGGTGATGGAGGCTGAGACGTGTCCGCTCATCCTTACTGCCTGTGGTCTGCCAGTTAGGAAGTTGGAGATCCACTGACACATAGATGAGCTGAGTCCCAATTGCTCCAGCTTGGTGGTGAGTGTGGAGGGAATTATGGTATTAAATGCAGAGCTGTAGTCGATGAAGAGAATTTTAACATAATTCCCTTTCCTAGTGTCCAGGTGAGTGAGTGATCTGTGGAGGAGATGTGAGATTGCATCGTCTGTGGAGCGGTTTGGACAGTAAGCAAACTTTACTGGGTCCAGTGTGTCCGGTAGTGAAGAAATGATGAAGTCTCTGACCAGGCGCGCAAAGCACTTCATCACTATTGAGGTGAGGGCTATAGGGCGATAGTCATTGAGAGAAGCAGGATGTGGTTTCTTCGGGACAGGAACAATGATGGTCTCTTTGAAGCATGTGGGGATCACCGACTGAGATAAAGAGATGTTGAATATCTCAGTGAACACAGGTGCTAGCTGGCTCCCGACATCCTTCGGGCGCAGGCGTCCCTTAAATGGCAGCGCGGTTGCAGCCGATTACTTGGTCACACCGCGCACACTCCCCGGATACAACCGGCAATGCATTAATCGTTAATAGTGAACAGCTGACACACACACCAACACTCAGGAAAACACATACAAAAACAAACACACAAACCCTCGTGCGTATTTACTAAACATTAATCTTTAGCTTTTACCTTTTTAGCTCTGGCTGTGAATTGGCTGCAGTTACCTAGCCCAGCCTCTCTTCTTCTTTTATTGGTTTAACACAAACAGCTCCCCATAGTGCCCCTTCTGGCTGGGAGCCTGTAACCAGGTAACCACCTGACACAGTGCCACAAATTTGGGCCATGACAAAAGATGTAAAAATGAAAACAAGAGCTCCTAGGAAGGGTTTCAGATTGAGTCAGTGAAAAAGGAGTATGTAAATATGCTTGTAAAACATACGCGAAGACCTTCTTGTTCTGTGATTAAAAATATAGAGCTTTTTAGCTCTGGCTTCGAAGTGGCTGCAGTTACCTAGCCCAGCCTCTCTTCTTCTTTTATTGGTTTAACACAAACTGCTCCCCAGGCAACCGCCTGTTACACCCCATCCCCCTCGGAAGAAGGCTTTATATTAACTACGTGGACTGTGAATGTTCCAGCTTGATTAAATCAATTCCACCTGATAGTTAACCTTATAAAGAACCTTGGTGATTTTAACTGTCCTTTCCATTTTGGAGCTAACTTGGCCATATGCGAGTTCCGCCCGAGACTGAGGAAAAGCACGAACCCACACGAGGTCGCCCACGTTGTACGTGACAGCCTGTCATCTGAGGTTACTTCTCCTGGTACTCCTGGGCACAGGCTATGTTGCTCCAGATGACCAGAAACAGAGCTTCCTGACACTCCACTGTGACATAGGCAGGATGATCAGGTGGGATGGTTTGATAGATCATTCTCTCTAGTGGTCCCTTTAGCTTGTGTCCAAGTGCTATCTCTGCATGGTTGAAACCAGTGCTTTCCTGCCAGGCCGTTTTGATAGAAAACCAGAACTCTGGAAGCCATTGACCCACTGCTTGTGATTTTCTTTGATGAATGCAGCGATCATGAATTTTAATGTCAGGTTAGTACGTTCTGTGATGTTAGTTTGTAGATGGTAGGCTGTGGTGAGCTTTTGGGTTACACCCCAGTGCCAGCAGATGGTGTTGAGTAGATGGGAAGTGAACTGCGGACCCCTATCAGAAACCAGGTAAGCTTGTGTGCCCCACTGTGTAAAAATCTCCCTACTTAAGAGTTGGATATGTTGTGAGCTTTGGCTGTCCTTAAAAGAAACATCTTGACCCATTTGCTGCAGTAATCGATGACCCCCAACAGATGGTCGTTGAGCCGGGATGAACGGAAAAATGGACCAATGAGATCTACCCCCAACATGAAACCAGGTTCCACCACAGGTGTGCTTTGTAGTAAACCTGCCAGCTTACAAATACGTGGTTTATATTTCTAAAATGTGATGCAGTTTTTACAATATTCCCAGACATCCCGGCGTATCTCCGGCCAGTAGGCGACCTCCAGCAGCCTCCTCAGGCTCATCAGTGTGTAGTAGGACCCACTCATAAAGCAGGTCACACTTTAGATTTAATAATATTTTTCGGATTAAGCATAAGAAATGTATTCACAATTCCACTGTCTGAAGTTATATCAGATCACTATCTTGTCTCAATTAAAGTGTGTTATAATGATAATGTACACACAGCACAGCGCTACCACATTAAACGTAAATTCGCATCAAATACCACACAGAGCTTTACCAGTAATCTCCAAGAGTTAAGAACTTTGATTGGATCACCGTCTAACCCCACAGAACTCAATCAGGCAACTGAATATTTAGAGTCGACATTTCGTTATACCTTAGATAATGTAGCTCCAGTTAAAAGAAAAATTATTAGAGATAAGAAACTCCCTCCCTGGTATGACGACCACACACGCACTTTAAAGCAGACAGCTTGGAAATTAGAATGTAAACTGCTACTGTCTTACGATCCGCCATGCCTACTTCGATCAAAGGATGCAGGCTGCTTGTCAGTACCACATATTATGAAAACTACAGCTGGGGGCAGAGCTTTTTCTTATAAAGCCCCAAAATTATGGAATAGTCTTCCAAATAGTGTTCGGGACTCAGACACAGTCTCAGTGTTTAAGTCCAGGCTAAAAACCTATTTATTTAATCAAGGATTTTTTATAAATATATTTGTTTTGGGTAAAGGGCCAGATCTGGTGGACACATGGACGTAGAGTATTATGGTGAACTAGTATGTTTAGATGTTGTCTTCCCCACTCTCATTGATCACTCAGGTTTGTTGACAGTGTGGTGATTGTTTGCTTTACATCTCAGGGAGCCCTCATGCCTGTGTTTTCTTCTGGTTGTAACTTTTAGTTATGCTGTTATAGTTAGTCCTGCCGGAGTCTCTGCTTGCACTCAACACTAAACATACATTCACATTATACATTATTAGATTAGATTAGATTAGATTCCACACACACACACACACACACACAAACATTATCACTCAGCTTAACTCAACGACCTCAAAACATTGAGACTGGACTGACTAATCAACACAAGCGCAAACACACTGACCTACACCACCAAACTATCGTACACACCAACCTGTAAATGCTCTTTTGCACAATATTATTACTGGACTTTTTGCACTAACTTCTTTACCTCCTAATTTTTGCTGCTACACTAAGGAATGTTTACTGTTTCTCCACTATCTCAACTCATCACCACAACATTTTATTATTATGTTAAGTTGTGTTTTTATCGCACTGTCACTTTGTTGCTTTTGTTTTGCTATTTGCACATGCACTTTGTTGTCTGCTGTCTGTTTATCCATCCATCCATCCATTTTCTTCCACTTATCCAAAAAAACCCTGTAGATAAAAAAGTCTTCATTAGATAGTTAGATTTTGTAAATTTATGTTGTAATTTATGTTAGGTCTATCTGTCTTGTCTCTGCTAGCCAGCTAACTAGGTCTCTTTAGTTAGCTAGTTTAGTGTTTCTGTTAATTTATGTTGTAAATTTATGTTGCATGTAGTACCTTGGTCCTGGAGGAACCTTGTTTCGTTTCACTGTGTACTAACTGTATATGGGTGAAATGACAATAAAGCCTTTGAACTTGAACTTGAACCTTTCTCTCTTTAACCCAAGCCCATATATACAAAACACAACCCAGAGAACATCCCTTCAATGGCGGCGCGGTTGCAGCTGATGAATCGGTCCCGCGCACACTCCCGGACACCGCCAGTGATGCACACACCATCACTCGGGAAAACACATACAAAAACTAACTCAAAACAAAAAAACCTCGTCCGTATCAGATAAGGATATCCCACACTCGGGTTTACTAAACATTAATCTTTAGCTTTTAGCTTTTTAGCTAAAAAAGTGGCTGCAGTTACCTAGCCCAGCCTCTCTTCTTCTTTTATTGGGTTAGGGTTAGGTTTAACACAAACAGCTCCCCACAGCGCCCCTGCTGGCTGGGAGCCCGTAACCAGGCAACTACCTGTCACAGTGCCACAAGTTCATCACTAATGACAAGGCCATGACAAAAGATGTAAAAATTAAAATAAGAGCTCCTAGGAAGGATTTCAGATGGGGTCAGTGAAAAAAGAGTGTGTAAAAATGCTTGTGAAACATACGGGAAGACCTTCTTGTTCTGTGATTAATAAAATTTATTAAAAATGCTTTAGTCCAGTCTGGGCTAATCAGATTCATTAATATAGAGAATAAAATGAACAGATTATTATTGTTCTTATCATTTAATTAACCGATCAAATGGCAATTTCAGAAATCATCACTTTCTCTGACGTTTAAACCAACCAGAGATGTTGATTTTGTATCTTGTGTTTGATTAGATATGTGAGTGATGTGATTTTAATTATGTCTTTTTAGATTATTTTGTTATATGAAGCACTTTGGAGCATTCTTGTTGTTAAAGTGCTATACAAATAAAGTTGAGTTGAGTTGATTATTGTACATTTTTCATTTGTCTAGATTATGCCATTCTCAATCCAATCCGGGCAGTCCTGCTACACCTGTGTTTCTGCTTCCGCCCAAAGAAGACATCATCATCATTGAGAGACTGCATATAAGCTGCAGTGGAAGCCAGCCCCAGCAGCTTTGATGGTCATTTTAAATGCATTTGTTTTGGTGTTTTTATCCATTGCATGTTTACTCTGTTGCTTTGACTTGTGAACTGTACTTGTGGGTGTGTTCTTTGCTTTTGTTAGGGAAATTAGCTTTCTGGAAAAGAGTCGTTGGCCTGGTTCCACCCTTTGACATCCTCCTATTGTACAGTTGCCACCTGTCTGCGTGTGTGTGGGTGTGTGTTTTTACAAGCAGTAACAGGTTCACAGTTTCTTCACCAGGAACATGAAATGGCGTCAATGGCAGGTAGGAGTTAAATTTTAGCTTAAACTAATGCAAACACCAGAGTTGTGTGTTACATTATGTGGCATTATGTGATATCTTAATTGGTGTGTAATGTTTAAAAATGTGTGAGGTAGGTTGTAACAAAGAGTAGTTAACGTCTTTTTTGTCGGTAGACCAGGCCGCCATCTTATTGTTTCTTTTCTTATATTATAGCCTAACATCTTTACAGTTCAGTGGCAGCTACAGTGTGTGTGGTGCCCTCGGGCTGCCCTTTTCATTAAAAAAAAGATTAAAAATGAACACTTTATTTAAATAAATAAGAAACAACACACATAAAACAGAGTCCATATTCACAAAACTTCTTAAGCCTATAAGTTGGTCCTAGTGATGAAACTCTAAGAAAACTCTTAGAAGTATGACATTTTATTATAATTGCCGCTTAAATTTAGGACTAAATCTTAGTAAAGATAAAAATGATTCATGAAACATCTTATCCCAAAAACAGCTGGTAAGTTAAACATTTTTAAGAGAAGAGAGGAGGACTTTTAGGAGGCTTAATTCAGTTTTATTTATTTGTATAGCACTTTTAACAATTGACATGGTCTCAAAACAGCTATAATTCAATTCAATTCAGTTTTATTTGTATAGCGTTTTTAACAATTGACATTGTCTCAAAACAGCTTTACACAATCAAAAGAATTATTTAAGTTGTATGGAATGTGAATGTGTATGAATCAAAATGTTCAGATATTCCTTGGTGAGCAAGCCCGAGGGCGACAGTGGCAAGGAAAAACTCCTTTTGAGATGCTAATAGGAAGAAACCTTGAGAGGAACCAGACTCGACAGGGAACCCATCCTCATCTGGGTGAAACAGATAGCAGGAAATGATCTGCATTTATACAGTGTTAAGTGTTAGGTTCAGCTATAATAGTTGATGTTAATTGATGTTATAATAGTTGATGTAAAATGGAGTCCAGTAGTTATTCGAGACTCAGATAGACTTGTAGAAAGTTCCAGTCCTGAACTATCGAATTGTCAAGTCCTCAGAGAAACAGCTGACAACACCAGTCGAGGCCAGAACCGTCTTCTAAGTAGATAGAATCATCCCCAGACACCAGGTGCATCCTAAAGAGACACACGGGGCATCCATGCGATGAGACCTCCAACCAGAAACCGGGCACCAGGATGGATCAGACAGGTCCGGAGGGCAGAGGGAGTCTGAATCACTGGCAGCTCAGGAACCACATGTGTAGCTCGACAGAGAGAGAGAGAGAAAGAGTGAAAGGGGGAGACAGGGGGAGAGAGGAAAGAGAAAGAGGGGGAGGAAGAGAAGAGGAGGAGAGATTGCAATTAGGTATGGTCACAGTCACAATGTCTAATGTGAATGTATATTTACTGTAGAGTGCAAGCAGGGACTCCGGCAGGACTAACTATGACAGCATAACTAAAAGGGAGAGCCAGAAGTAAACACAAACATGAGGGCTCCCTGAGATGTAAAGCAAACAATCACCTCACCGTCAACAAACCTGAGTGATCAAATGAGACTGAGGAAGACAGCATCTAAACATACCAGTTCACCATAATACTCTACGTCCATGAGTCCCCCAGATCTGCTCCTTTACCTTATGGCAAATCTATTCATAAAAATGCTTGGCTAAATAAATAGGTTATGAGCCTAGACTTAAACACTGAGACTGTGTCTGAGTCCCGAACACTATTTGGAAGACTATTCCATAATTTTGGGGCTTTGTAAGAAAAAGCTCTGCCCCCAGCTGTAGTTTTCATAATACGCGGTACTGATAAGCAGCCTGCATCCTTTGACCGAAGTAGGCGTGGCGGATCGTAAGACACTAGCAGTTCGCTCAGATACTGCGGGGCGAGACCATTTAATGCCTTATATGTCAATTTCACAGGGAGCCAATGCAGTGAAGATAGGATAGGGGTGATGTGCTCATATCTTCTGGTTCTAGTGAGGACTCTCGCTGCTGCATTCTGGACTAGCTGAAGCTTGTTTATGCACCTGACTGAACAAGCAGACAGTAAGGCATTACAATAGTCCAACCTAGAAGTGATAAAAGCATGAACTAATTTTTCTGCATTGTTTAGCGACAATATATTTCTTATTTTGGCGATATTTCTGAGGTGAAAGAATGCTAACGTGGTGATATTATCTACATGAGCTTCAAATGAAAGGCTGGAATCTATAATCACGCCGAGGTCTTTTACTGTTGCACTTGACGGAACAGAAAGGCCATCTAAAGTTACGGTGTGATCTAAGATTTTACTTCTAGCTGTATGCGGTCCTATGACTAGAACTTCTGTCTTATCCGGATTAAGCAGAAGGAAGTTAATTAGCATCCAATTTCTTATGTCCTGCACACATTGCTCAACTTTAGTAAGATGGTTTTTCTCATCAGGTTTTGCTGAGACGTATAGCTGTGTGTCGTCAGCATAACAATGAAAACTAATACCATGCTTACGGATTATGTTGCCCAGAGGAAGCATGTAAAGGGAAAAAAGCAGTGGGCCTAAAACTGAACCCTGCGGAACGCCAAACTCCACTAGAGAACATGCAGAATAATCACCATTTAAGTCTACATACTGATAACGATCAGTCAAATAGGATCTAAGCCAGGAGAGGGCTGTACCCTTAATTCCTACTACATTTTCTAATCTGTGAAGAAGAATAGCATGATCAATAGTGTCAAAAGCTACACTGAGGTCGAGTAATACAAGCATAGTTACACAACCCTGATCAGAGGCCAATAGGAGGACATTTACTACTTTAACGAGTGCTGTTTCTGTGCTGTGATGAGGCCTAAATCCTGACTGATACAGTTCATGTATGCCATTTCTATGTAGGTATGAGCATAGCTGCTCCGCTACTATCTTTTCCAGAATCTTAGAGATAAAGGGGAGGTTTGATATTGGCCTGTAATTGGACAGCTGACAGGGGTCGAGGTCAGGTTTCTTAATTATTGGTTTAATAACTGCTACTTTAAAAGATTTTGAAACATAACCAATGCTGAGTGAGAAATTAATTATTCTCAACAGCGGTTCTGTTATTACTGTTACTATCTGTTTAAGAAAATGTGTCGGTATAGGATCTAATATACAGGTTGATGAATTTGCAGAAGAGATGAGTGAAATTAGTTCATTCTCTTCAAGAGGAGTAAAGTATTCTAGGTTTGAATCTGACATGGCTAGGTTAACATCTGTATCAATTACATTGTTTGATTTCAAAGCCTCAATTTTATGCCTGATATTTACAATTTTATTATTAAAAAAGTTCATGAAGTCCTCACTATTGCATGATGTTGTTGTGGGTATTTCTGTAGTGGTCTTATTTCTGGTTAATTTGGCTACGGTATTAAATAAAAATCTAGGATTATTTTTATTTTCTTCTATAAGAGTGGAGAGATACGTTGATCTAGCTACACTAAGAGCTTTCCTATAGTTCAGGATGCTCTCTTTCCATGCTATTTGAAATACCAACAATTTAGTTTGACGCCATTTACGCTCTAATTTCCGAGCAGTCTGTTTTAAAGTGCGCGTGTGATCGTTATACCAGGGAGAGAGTTTCTTATCTCTAATAATTTTTCTTTTAGCTGGAGCTACATTATCTAATGTACAACGAAGTGTCGACTCTAAATATTCAGTCGTCTGATCAAGTTCTGTGGGGTCAGACGGTGGCCTAATCGAAGTTGGGAACTCTGGGAGATTACTGATAAAACTCTGCGTGGTAGTCGATGTGAATGTACGTTTAATACGGTAGTGCGGTGCTGTACTTACATTATCACTGTGACACACTTGAATGGAGACAAGATAGTGATCTGAGATAATTTCAGACAGTGGAATTGTGAATACATTTCTTATAATTAATCCGAAGAATATTACTAAATCTAAAGTGTGACCTGCTTTATGAGTGGGTCCTACTACACACTGATTTACGCCTACAGTGTCCAGTATGGATATAAATGCTGTTCTCAGAGGGTCTTCTGGATTCTCAAAATGAATGTTAAAATCTCCAGCAATTAACACTTTGTCTACAGAAACGACCAGGTCTGAGATGAAATCCGCAAATTCACTAAGAAATTCAGAATACGGCCCTGGAGGTCTGTAAATTATAATTAGTGGAATCGACTGAGCTGATTTAATATACTTAAATAGACTTTATGTTACTATAGAGAATTTCAAATGAGTTAAATTTGTGTCCATGTTTTTGTACGATAGACAGATTATCATTATGAATAACTGCGACGCCTCTTCCTCTACCAGTTAACCGAGGCTGGTGTATGTAGCTGTATGCAGGAGGACTAGCTTCATTTAGAGCTACATACTCATCCTGTTTAACCCATGTTTCAGTTAAACAGAGTATATTAAACGCCTGATCTGTGATAATTTCATTAACAATAACTGCTTTTGATGCGAGAGATCTAATATTTAACAATCCTAGCTTCAGATCAGAGGTGCCGGCTGCGCATTCAGTATGATCGGAGTTTGTGGTCTTTATGTTAATTAAATTATTGAAACAGACTTTCTGAGTCTTTCTACATTTTTGCTTAGATCGGGGAACAGACACAGTCTCAATAAGGTGAACCCTGAGTGACGACTCTATGCAGCTAGCAGACGGTTGGTTTAACCTGTCTGTCTGCTCCCTGGCCTGGGCTCTGGATTGTCACCGATTAACTAGACCTCTACTGAGACTATGAGCTAGACTACAGGAAATGAGAGCAGCACCTTCCCGAGTGGGATGGACACCGTCCCGCCCTAACAGGCCAGCTTTGCCCTCAAAGGTCTTCCAATTCTCTATGTAGCCCACATTATTTTTGGCGCACCACCTGGACATCCAGCGGTTCAGCGACCATAACCTGATGTAAGCTATGTCGACACGTCTCATTGGGATGGGACCAGAGCATATTACTTCATCGGACATCACCTTCGCTAATTTAAACACCTCTGTAAAGTTACTCTTACTAACCTCTGACTGACGAAGGCGTATATTGTTAGCTCCAGCATGTACCACTATCTTAGAGAACCTGTGCTGTCCTAGAGCCCTAAGATTACCTGCTATGTCCGGTGCTCTGGCTCCCGGGATACACCTAACCACTGCCGCTGGCGCCCCTAAAGGTCTAGCTAATGTCACGTGCCTCAGTATAGAGTCTCCTATACCCAGAGCTCTTTCAGGTTTCTCAGCGGGTGCATCACTGAGGAGAGCAAACCTGTTGGACACGTGACGCGCAGAGGAGGTGTGCTCCGGTGGGCTCGCCTTAGCGTTAGCTTTGGCTGAACGAGTATGCCGCCGAGTCGTCAACCACTCGCCCCGCTGTGAGGGCTCTAATGCCGGAGTTGGGGGCTGATTATCTCTGCCTGTGGCACCCAGACTGTCCGCTACGGGAATAACACTGCTCCAGAACCATAGGAGGACATTTACTACTTTAACGAGTGCTGTTTCTGTGCTGTGATGAGGCCTAAATCCTGACTGATACAGCTCATGTATGCCATTTCTATGTAGATATGAGCATAGCTTCTCCGCTACTATCTTTTCCAGAATCGTTAGCAGTTAACCCTTTGTAGCATGGATGGTAATCCCAAACGTTGAAATAACACAAGTAGGCAGGATAACCACAAGATTGTTTTAAGGACTCTCTCATATGGGGAGCAAGGGAAAAACACAATTTAACCCGTGTCCTATTGGCAAACATTCAATCTGGAAGTAAACCCAAGAAAGTGAGTTCTCACGAAACGGCTGTTGAAGCGTCAGAAACGACATGGGCGAACACAATGACTGAGCGATGTGCCGCACCATCTTGTCTCCTTTTATGCTTCCTGGTTCGCGACCGTATTACTTCTGGGTCCTAGTGCCGGTCGCGGACCAAGTGTGCATGACAGTACCGGCTCCTGATGGTCCTGGGGTGGAGGATACCCGGTGATGAATAAGCTCGGGGTCGAGGATGAAGCATGCCGGGATCCAAGATCATTCCTTGAGGCCGTAGCCTTCCCAATCGACCAGGTACTGAGTGCCTCTGCCCCGAGAGCACGAGTTGAGGATCCGTCGCACGGTGTATGTGGGACCACCGTCAATTATTTGGGGAGGAGGAGCAGGGGGGGCTGGGTGTAACCATATGTGATGTAGTGAAGGGTTTTAATTGGGATGTATGAAATATTGAATGGATCCGGAATGCTGCAGGCAGCTGGAGCCGGTAGCTGACAGGGTTGATCCGTAGCGTGATGCGTTATGGGCCGAAGAACCTGGGTGAGAGTTTTTGGGATTCGTTGTGCACATGCAGGTTTTTTGTTGAGAGCCATACCTTGTCACCTACTTTGTACAACCGTCCTGGAGGGTGTCGACGGCGATGCTGGGCGAAATAGCTGGTGTTGGCATGTCGAATGGCGAGGTTGGCCTGTTCCCACAGCCACCGACTGTTGGGCCGATGGTACACCACCTCCGGTTCTTGATGGTCGAAGATCTGTGCTTAGGGCTTAGGTTAGTGGCAGAGGAAACATGGCGGTTTTTAGATAGTTCTGCCCATGTGAGGTAGCGGGCCCAGGAGTGCTGGCGATCAGCAACAAAACACCTCAGGTAGCGCTCCAGCTGTTGGTTGGTCCGTTCCGTCTGACTATTAGTCTGAGGGTGGTATCCGGAGGACAGACTACTGGTGGAAATGATCAGATGGCAGAAGGCCTTCAAGAACTGGGCGGTGAACTGGGGCCCTCTGTCCAAGACGATGTCTTCTGGGAACCCATGCAGGTGGACTACGTGCTCTAAGATAAGCTCAGCTGTGTTTTTTGCTAATGGAAGTCCGGTGAGGGCCACCAGGTGCACTGCCTTGGAGAACCGGTTGACGATTGTTATGATGGTGTTCTTTCCTTCAGCAACCGACAGGCCCGTGATGAAATCCAGGGCGATGTGCGTCCAGGGCTGTCAAGGAACAGGAAGTGGTTGGAGTTCTCCTGGGGTTGAAGTCCTTGGCCCTGGCGCACACCGGAGACGCCTGAATGAACTCATTGACATGGAGGGTCACCAGAAGGCCCGTTTGATAAATTGAAGGGTGCATCAGGTCCCGGGATGTCCTGCGATGGCCGAGGAGTGGCCTCACTGAATGACCTCGATCTTATGGGCTGGGGCACAGAGTCGTCCAGGCGGCACGCCTTCCAGCCCGGCCTCCGCAGACTGTGCCTGGCGAACCCTCGGCTCTAAAGCCCAGTGGAGGCGTGCGATAATCCGGGATGGTGGGATGACAGGCACGGGGTCCGTCTGGGGGACGTCTTCCTCATATTGTCAGGAGAGGTTTACACTACGGTCAAGGACGGCTACAAGGCACACTCTCGTCCACTGTTTCGGAAATCCGACCATGCCGTCATCTTCCTCATGCCAAAATACAAACAAAGGCTGAAACAGGAAGTTCTGGTTCAGAGGGAGGTCGCGCGCTGGACGGACCAATCGGTGGCCACGTTACAGGATGCACTTGATGACGCAGACTGAGACATGTTCAGAAACAGCTCCGATGATGACGTCAGCATGTTTACGGAAGCGGTTGTGGGATTCATCGGGAAGCTAGCGGATGATACCATGGAGAAAAAGACTATCACAACATTTCCCAACCAGAAGCCGTGGTTGGATAAAACCATCCAACACTCTGAGATCTCGCACCACTGCCTACAACACGAGACTTGCGTTGGGGGACATGGAACCATACAAGGCTGCAGCATAAAACGTGCGGAAAGTGGTGAAAGAGGCGAAGCAGCGCAATGGATGAAAACTAGAGTCACAACTCCAACAGAGTGACTCTAGGAGCCTGTGGCAGGGACTAAGAACAATAACGGACTATAAAGCACCAACAACCGGTATGATGCACGCGGATGTGACTCTGGCAGACGAGCTGAACACTTTCTATGCTCATTTCGAGGCTGCAGCTAAAGACGCTAACGATGCTAATGATAGCGGCGCTAACGTCTGCAGACAGGAAGACACTGCCAGCACCAGAAACGCGTTCATCATCTCCTAGCATGACGTGAGGACAGCCTTCAAGAGAGTGAACACCAGGAAAGGAGGACCAGACTGCATCTCAGGCCATATTCAAGCCTGCGCAGACCAGCTAGCACCTGTTTTCACAGAGATATTCAACATCTCTTTATCTCAGTCAGTGATCCCCACATGCTTCAAGGAGTCCATCATTGTTCCTGTCCCAAAGAAACCCTATCCTGCTTCTCTCAATGACTATCGCCCTGTAGCAATCACCTCATTAGTGATGAAGTGCTTTGAGGGGATGGTCAAGAACTTCATCATTTCTTTTCTACCAGACACACTGGACCCACTACAGTTCGCTTATCGTCCAAATCGTTCTACTGATGATGCCATCTCTCATCTCCTCCACACATCACTTACTCACTAAGACACTAGAAGGGGCAATTATGTTAAAATGCTCTTCATCGACTACAGCTCTGCATTTAATACCATAATTCCCTCCACACTCACCACCAAGCTGGAGGACCTGGCACTCAGCTCATCTCTGTGTCAGTGGATCTCCAACTTCCTAACTGGCAGACCACAGGCAGTAAGGATGGGCGGACATGTCTCAGCGTCCATTACTCTCAGCACTGGAGCCCCCCAGGGGTGTGTTCTGAGCCCCCTGCTGTATTCTTTGTACACATATGACTGTGTGGCCACTACAAGCTCCACCACCATCAAGTTTGCTGATGACACCGTCGTGGTGGGCCTGATCTCTGACAACAATGAGACGGCCTACCTGAAGGAGATTAGGAATCTGGAGAACTGGTTCCAGAGGAACAACCTCCTTCTAAACATCAGTAAGACAAAGGAGTTGATAGTGGACTTCAGCACTAAGCAGGAGAGGAACTACCAATTCAATTCAATTTTATTTGTATAGCGCTTTTAACAATTGTCATTGCCTCAAAGCAGCTTTACACAATCAAAAGAATTATTTAAGTTTGTATGGAATGTGAATGCGTATGAATCAAAATGGTCAGTTTGCCCTTGGTGAGCAAGCCGAGGGCGACAGTGGCAAGGAAAAACTCCTTCAGATGGTAATAGGAAGAAACCTTTAGAGGAACCAGACTCAACAGGGAACCCATCCTCAAGTTCAAGTTCAAGTTCAAAGGCTTTTATTGTCATTTCAACCATATACAGTTAGTACACAGTGAAACGAAACAACGTTCCTCTAGGACCAAGGTGCTACATGCAACATAAATTTCAACATAAATTAACAGAAACACTAAACTAGCTAACTAAAGAGGCCTAGCAGAGACAAGACAGATAGACCTATCATAAATTACAACATAAATTTACAAAAACTAACTAGCTAAGTAAGACATGTGCAAACAAGAGCAAAAACAAAGTGACAGCGCAGCGAACACGACATAACATAACAGAATACTATGGTGTTGAGGTAGTGAAAAACTGTAAAACATTCCTTAATCATAGCAGCAAGAATTGAGGAATTAGTGCAAAAAGTAGTCCAGTAATGATTATTGTGCAAAAGAGATAAACAGTGAAGCATTTACAGATTGGTGTGTATGATAGTTTGGTAGTGTAGGTCAGTGTGTCTGCGCTTGTGTTGATTTGTCAGTCCAGTCCCAGTATTTTGAGGTAGTTGAGTTAAGCTGAGTGTGTTGTGTGTGTGTGTGTGTGTGTGTGTGTGTGTGTGTATATGTTTATCAGTCCAGTCCCTTTTTGTTGAGGAGACGGATGGCTTGTGGAAAAAAACTGTTGCACAGTCTGGATGTGTGTGCCTGAATGCTTCGGTACCTTTTTCCAGATGGCAGGAGTGTGAAGAGTGTGTTAGAGGGGTGTGTCCGATCAGCCACAATGCTTGTGGCTTTACGGATGCAGCGTGTGGTGTAGATTTCTTCATTAGAGGGGAGAGAGACCCCGATGATCCTCTTTGCTGTCCTAACTATCCGCTGTAGGGTCTTGCGGTCCGATATGGTACAATTCCCAAACCAGACAGTGATGCAGCCACTCAGGATGCTCTCGATAGTTCCTCTATAGAAGGTAGTAAGGATCGGTGATGGAAGCTGGGCCTTCCTCAGTCTTCTCAGAAAGAAGAGACGTTGTTGGGCTTTCTTGTGTAGGGAGCTGGTGCTGAGGGACCAACTGAGGTCCTTCTCCAGGTGGACGACCAGGAATTTGGTGCTTTCGATGATCTCCACAGAGGAGCCGTCGATGCTCAGCGGAGAATGGTCGCCTTGTGTCCTCCTAAAGTCACCAACCATCTCCTTTGTCTTGTCAACATTCAGAGATAGGTTGTTGTCTTTACACCAGTCCGTTAGCCTCTGCACTTCCTCTCTGTACGCTGACTCATTGTTCTTGCTAATGAGACCCAATGTGATTCGAACTGTGTGTTGCTACACAGTCGTGAGTCAGCAGTGTGAACAGCAGGGGACTGAGCACACAGCCTTGTGGGGCCCCAGTGCTCAGTGTGGTGGTGCTGGAGGTGAAGTTCCCGATCCGTACTGACTGAGGCCTTCCGGTCAGAAAGTCCAGGATCCAGTTGCAGAGGCAGGTGTTCAGGCCCAACTGGCTCAGCTTCCCAGTTGTTGTTCTCAGTTGTTGGGGGATGATAGTGTTGAATGCTGAGCTAAAATCTATTTGCAGCATTCGAACATATGTGTCCTTCTTGTCCAAGTGTGTGAGGGCAAGATGGAGTGTAGTGGAGATGGCGTCGTCCGTTTAGCGGTTAGTATGGTACGCAAATTGAAGTGAGTCCAGTGAGGGGGGCAACATGGTCTTGATGTGTCTCATGATGAGCCGCTCGAAGCACTTCATGATGGTGGGTGTAAGTGCAACGGGACGGTAGTCATTGAGACAGGACACAGTAGACTTCATGGGCATGGGGACGATGGTGGTGGCTTTGAAGCATGTGGGAACGATAGCGCTGCTCAGAGAGATGTTGAAGATGTCGGTGAGAACATCTGCCAGCTGTTCAGCACATTCTCTGAGCACTCTGCCTGGGATGTTGTCTGCTCCAGCAGCTTTACGTGGGTTGACTCTGCGTAGAGTTTTCCTCACCTTAGCTGTAGTGAGACACAGCACCTGGTCATTCGGAGGAGGGGTGGACTTCCTCGCCACCACATCGTTCTGCCTGTCGAACCGAGCGTAGAAGTTGTTCAGTGAATCTGGGAGGGAGCCGTCACCGTCACAGGCAGGTGATGTCGTCCTGTAGTTAGTGATGGCTTGTAAGCCCTGCCACATGCGCCGTGTGTCGCCGCTGTCCGTGAAGTGGTTGTGGATTCTCTGGGCATATGCACACTTCACCTCTCTGATGGCCTGAGAAAGTTCGGCCCTTGCTCTTCTAAGCGCCACCTTGTCTCCCGCTTTGAAGGCAGAGTCTCGGGTCCTCAGTTTCTGGTTGGGTCGTGAGATGATGTTCTTGGAGACAGTGACATCATCGGTGCACTTGTTGATGTAGCTGGTCACTGATGACGTGTACTCCTCCAAGTCAGTGAGATCTCGTTAAACAAACTAGTCAGAAACTCTACTGCCACCTCTCCTAAGCACTTCCACACCTCCACAGATATGTCATCAGGACCAACAGCCTTTCTACTCTTCATCCTCTTCAATGCCCTTCTCACCTCACTTTTACTAATATTTGCTACTTCCTGTTCCACAACAGTCACCTCTTCTACTCTTTGTTCTCTTTCGTTTTCCTCATTCATCAACTCCTCAAAGTACTCCTTCCATCTTCCCATCACCCTCCTTGCATCTGTCAGTACATTTGCATCTCTATCTTTAATCACTCTAACCTGCTGCACATCCTTCCCATCTCTATCTCTTTGACTCACCAACCTGTACAGATCCACCTCTCCCTCTTTACTGTCCAGCCTAGCATACAAGTCCTCATATGGTCTTTGTTTGGCCTTTGTCACCTCTACCTTCACCTTACGGTGCATCTCCCTGTACTCCTGTTTACTCTCTTCAGTCCTCTCAGTGTCCCACTTCTTCTTAGCTAGCCTCTTTCCCTGTATACACTCCTGGACTTCCTCATTCCACCACCAAGTCTCCTTATCCACTTTTCCCTTACCTGATGATACACCAAGTATCCTTCTACCCATCTCCCTGATCATATTGGCTGTAGTTGTCCAGTCAACTGAAAGCACCTCCTGACCACCCATAGCCTGTCTCAACTCCTCCCTAAAGACTACACAGCATTCTTCCTTTCTCAGCTTCCACCACTTTGCCCTCTGCTCTGCCTTTGTCCTCTTCACCTTCCTCACCACCAGGGTTATTTTATACACCACCATTCTGTGTTGTCTGGCTATGCTCTCCCCTACCAACACTTTGCAGTCATTGACCTCTTTCAGATTACAACGTCGAAGCAAGATGTAGTCCACCTGAGTGCTTCTGCCTCCACTCTTATATGTCACTTTTATATGTCAAGAATAGTATTTTAAAATCAATGCAAAATTTCGCAGGGAGCCAATGAAGTGAAGATAAGATAGGGGTGATGAGCTCTTATCTTCTGGTTCTAGTGAGGACTCTTTCTGCTGCATTGTGGTCTAACTGAAGCTTGTTTATGCACCTAGCTGAACAACCAGACAGTAAGGCATTACAATAGTCGAACCTAGACGTGATAAAAGCACGAACTAGTTTTTCTGCATCGTTTAGCAACAATATATTTCTTATCTTGGCAATATTTCTGAGGTGAAAGAATGCTATCCTGGTAATATTATCTACATGAGCTTCAAATGAAAGGCTGGAATCTATAATCACACCGAAGTCTATCAGACCCCCGTCATCAATGACAGCCCAGTGGTGAAAAAGGCCCGGCAGCGTCTGTACCTCCTCAGACGCTTGAGAGACTTCAGACTGCCCTACAAGGTGCTTAGGAACTTCTACTCCTGCACCATAGAGAGCATCCTGACGGGAAACATCACAACATGGTTCAGGAACAGCACCATAAAGGACAGACGAGCTCTACAGAGTGTGGTGCGATCAGCAGAGCGCACCATCCACACCGAGGTCCCTGACCTGCACTCAATCTACAGCAGGCGGTGCTGGACCAAGGCCAGGAAGACCATGAAGGACCTCAGCCATCCCAAAAATGGACTGTTCTCTCTGTTGAGGTCAGGAAAACGATTCCACTCCCTGAAGGCCAACACAGAGAGACTGAGGAGGAGCTTCTTCCTGCAGGCGATACGGTCTCTTAATCAATACACCACACAGTACTGACCCACACATGGATTTAACACTCATTCTGTACATTCGTTTACACTAGTGGCCACTGCACAACTACACTTCGTGGTCATTAGTTAGCTAAATCACTCCATCACAAGTCACTTTAAATAAATCACTTTTAAGCATATTTGCACTGCACAACTTTAAATATGTGGATTGCACAACCCTGGACATTACCAATTTTTTTTATTACCATTTATTCTAACTCCATTCCACACAAAAATGACATAAATATATACCTACTTGTACAGCTGTTCTTATTGTTCTATATTTCTTCATACAAACCGGATTCCAAAAAAGTTGGGACACTAAACAAATTGTGAATAAAAACTGAATGCAATGATGTGGAGATGGCAAATGTCAATATTTTATTCAGAATAGAACATAAATCATGGAACAAAAGTTTAAACTGAGAAAATTTATAATTTTAAGAGAAAAATATGGTGAATCAAAATGTCATGGTGTCAACATATCCCAAAAACGTTTGGACAAGGCCATTTTCACCACTGTGTGGCATCTCCCCTTCTTCTTACAACACTCAACAGACGTCTGGGGACCGAGAAGACCAGTTTCTCAAGTTTAGAAATAGGAATGCTCTCCCATTCTTTTCTAATACAGGCCTCTAACTGTTCAATCGTCTTGGGCCTTCTTTGTCGCACCTTCCTCTTTATGATGCGCCAAATGTTCTCTATAGGGGAAAGATCTGGACTGCAGACTGGCCATTTCAGTACCCGGAATTCAGTTTCCTTCTCCTATGCAGCCATGATGTTGTGATTGATGCAGAATGTGGTCTGGCATTATCTTGTTGAAAAATGCAGGGTCTTCCCTGAAAGAGATGACTAGATGTTGTTCTAGAACCTGAATATATTTTTCTGCATTGATGGTGCCTTTCCAGACATGCAAGCTGCCCATGCCACACGCACTCATGCAACCCCATACCATCAGAGATGCAGGCTTCTGAACTGAGCATTGATAACAACTTGGGTTGTCCTTGTCCTCTTTGGTCCAGATGACATGGCGTCCCACATTTCCAACAAGAACTTCGAATCGTGACTCGTCTGACCACAGAACAGTCTTCCATTTTGCCACACTCCATTTTAAATGATCCCTGGCCCAATGAAAATGCCTGTGCTTGTGGATCTTGCTTAGAAATGGCTTCTTCTTTGCACTGTAGAGTTTCAGCTGGCAACGGCAGATGGCACGGTGGATTGTGTTCACTGACAATGGTTTCTGGAAGTATTCCTGAGCCCATTCTGTGATTTCCTTTACAGTAGCATTCCTGTTTGTGGTGGAGTGTTGTTTAAGGGCCCGGAGATCACGGGCATCCAGTATGGTTTTACGCCCTTGACCCTTACGCACAGAGATTGTTCCAGATTCTCTGAATCTTCGGATAATATTATGCACAGTTGATGATGATAACTGCAAAGTCTTTGCAATTTTTCGTTGGGTAACACCTTTCTGATATTGCTCCACTATCTTTCTGCGCAACCTTGTGGGAATTGGTGATCCTCTACCCATCTTGGCTTCTGAGAGACACTGCCACTCTGAGAAGCTCTTTTTATACCCAATCATGTTGCTAATTAACCTAATTACTGTTAATTGGTTTTCCAGCTCTTCGTTATCCTCAAATTTACTTTTTCCAGCCTCTTATTGCTACTTGTCCCAACTTTTTTGGGATTTGTTGACACCATGAAATTTGCAATCAACCTATTTTTCCTTTGAAATTATACATTTTCTCGTATTAAACTTTTGATCTGTCATCTATGTTCTATTCTGAATAAAATATTGACATTTGCCATCTCCACATCATTGCATTCAGTTTTTATTCACAATTTGTTTATTGTCCCAACTTTTTTTCAATCCGGTTTGTATATTCTTCATATATTTTCTATATTGTGTATTTTTGTTGTACGGTTATTTTATTTTAACTTTAATTTTATATTTTATTTTATTCTTTCCTAGTTAAATTTAACATTTATTTATTCCTATTCATACTCTTTTAAGGTCACAAGCAGTTGTCTAAGCATTTCACTGCATATCGTACTGTGTAGAAGATAGGGAGTCCAATGCATTTATGTGATTTAAATTAAAAGTTATTATATGGATATGAAGCTTTACTCATTTTTTTTCAACACACTGCTATTATTTTGAAGACCACTGTAATTGAGTTTGTGAATTACAGTATGTTTTGTGCTTTTTGTTTTTGCACAGCTCCATCAGACTATAGTAGAAGGAAAAGGAACAGTATGGGCTCACCATCCATAAGTAAGTTAAATTGTTTTTATTTGCATACTATTAAAACTAGACTGGCTCATAAGTCTTAAGACAAAATAGCTTCAGCTTTGTTAAAAACAAATCCGGTAGTTTTGCGGTTAGCATTGTTGCCTTGCACCTCCACGGTCTGAGCTCAATTCAATTCAATTTTATTTATATAGCACTTTTAACAATTGTCATTGCTAATGGATAGCAGGGATTGATCTGCAGTCATACTGTGTGTTAGGCGGTTGGCAGGTCAATATAATTGTTGATGTCTTTAACTTAAAATCCAGCCGAGTTTGTTATTGGAGGCTCACGTAGTGGGGAACACAGCATCTAAACATACCAGTTCACCATAATACTCTATGTCCATGAGATCTGGGCCTTTACCTAAGACAAATCTATTTACAAAAATGCTTGGCTAGATGAATAGGTTTTTTAGCCTAGACTTAAACAGAGACTGTGCCTGAGTCCCAACCATTAATTTTAAGGCTATTCCATAACTTTAGGACTTTGTTAATACTAGAAGCGCCGAGCACCAGTCATTTGACTGCATTGGGTTAAACAAAAACAACTTCACACTCGATCAAATTCCAGGACCCTCCTTTCATGACTTTTCCTAGATCTATGAGCTTAATCACCCTGCATGCTTACGTTTTGAAAATCGCATCAGTAAAAGCCAGTATAAAGCTATTTTGCTCTTATTTACGTGAAATTTCTGACAGCTGCAAGGCGGCATGCTGTTTCCTGCCTTTTCCAACCTGCGATTCTCATTTCTCTCAACAGATGGCGAAAGGGATTGCACATACTATCTATGTGTCATTCAGTGTGTATATGTAACTACAAACCGGATTCCAAAAATGTTGGGACACTAAACAAATTGTGAATAAAAACTGAATGCAATGATGTGGAGATGGCAAATGTCAATATTTTATTCAGAATAGAACATAAATCATGGAACAAAAGTTTAAACTGAGAAAATGTATCATTTTAAGGGAAAAAATTGGTGAATCAAAATGTCATGGTGTCAACAAATCCCAAAAAGCTGGGACAAGGCTATTTTCGCCACTGTGTGGCATCTCCCCTTCTTCTTACAACACTCAACAGACGTCTGGGGGCCGAGGAGACCAGTTTCTCAAGTTTAGAAATAGGAATGCTCTCCCATTCTTGTCCCATTCTTTGTCGCACCTTCCTCTTTATGATGCGCCAAATGTTCTCTATAGGGGAAAGATCTGGACTGCAGACTGGCCATTTCAGTACCCGGATCCTTCTCCTATGCAGCCATGATGTTGTGATTGATGCAGAATGTGGTCTGGCATTATCTTGTTGAAAAATGCAGGGTCTTCCCTGAAAGAGATTATGTTTGGATGGGAGCATATGTTGTTCTAGAACCTGAATATATTTTTCTGCATTGATGGTGCCTTTCCAGACATGCAAGCTGCCCATGCCACACGCACTCATGCAACCCCATACCATCAGAGATGCAGGCTTCTGAACTGAGCGTTGATAACAACTTGGGTTGTCCTTGTCCTCTTTGGTCCGGGTGACATGGCGTCCCACATTTCCAACAAGAACTTCGAATCATGACTCGTCTGACCACAGAACAGTCTTCCATTTTGCCACACTCCATTTTAAATGATCCCTGGCCCAATGAAAATGCCTGTGCTTATGGATTTTGCTTAGAAATGGCCTCTTCTTTGCACTGTACAGTTTCAGCTGGCAACGGCGGATGGCACTGTTACGATATCGGATGTATTTGTTTTTCTATGTCTGGTTATGCTTGCTTTGTCTCTGCTTTGTCTCTGCTGGTGGTGGGATAGGGTGTGTCTCCCCTTGTTTCAGGTTCCACCCTCTTCAGTGTGCCTGTAAATCTATTGGCTGCTGCTCTGCCTGTCCTTTGTTGGTCCCGCCTCCTCCCAGCTGATTGGTACTCCAGGACACCCAGAGGCCTACTTAAGGCCTTCAGACCACCATGCTACAGACTGTGTTTTTGCTTACTGTTTATCTTATGCTTGATCCTAAATGTTACTCTGTGTATGACCCTTTTGCTACGTTTCTGACTACTCTTAGATTTTCCCCTTTTGATAATTGCTTGGTTTTTGATTGCCTATTCCGTGTATGACCCTTTTGCTTGTTTTGACTATGCTTTTGTGTTTGTCCTCTTTGTTTTGTTGGCTTGGTTTGTAAATACTTTTGTATACATTTGTTGAGTGGCTTAGTAGGGAGTCGATGCCATTTTTGTTTGCCCTTTGTTTTTCTTGGTTTCTGGTTAGTTACGGAGTAAGGGAAGAATTGTGTATTTCTGTTTCTTTATTTTTGGTGCAGCTTGGTTGTTTCTCTGTTGTACTAGGTAGAGGGAAATTTGTTTATTGTTTTGGCCTTGTCGGCTTCTGAAGCTTACAGCCACCATTTTGGGATTTGCTTATTCACTTTATTGTAAATAAACACTAAGCAAACGCACTTTTGGTCTCACCCCCTTTTTCTTCTTTTTTTTTTCACTCCTGTTATGGCCCGACCTAGACCAGGGCGTAACATAATTGGGGGCTCGTCCATTGCTTTTCCTTGCTCCGTCCCGTTTGTTTGTGTGCCTGTGTTTGTCTGGCGGCATTTGTCTTTGTAGTAGGGGAGTGTTTGTTATTCTTAGATATGGCTACAAAGTTTAACTTGGACCAGTTTACTATTTGCACCACGGTAGAGCAGTTTGAGAAGTGCCGTAAGGATGACTTATTGTTGCTCGCCGATTTCTATCGGATTTCAGTGTCATGGAGTGCTACTAAGCGCGATATTAAGAAGCTGCAGTACGCTGAGTTGTTTGAACAGCATTATTTGTGAGCATCCCGAGGCGGGTGTTGCAACTCACTCAGGTGATCCAGAGGATTTGGCTGCAGCGGAGGCTGGCGCCAGGCCCAAGGTTCCCGCATGCATAGATCCCACTGTAGGAAGCTCACCATTAGAGGACCCCATGATAGCGCTGCAATTAAAACAGCTGAACTTGGAGTTAAGTCGGCAGCAGTACAAAGCTCAGCAGCTACAGTTCCAAACTTTGGAGCTGGAAACTAAGTAGGAGATAAGGCTGAAAGAGCTGGAGTTGGCCTCAAGGTTTGGGCCCACCAGTGCATCTGTGTCTCCTGTACCTGTTTGCGCATCCTCGCCTGTGCCTTCGCCTGTGCCTGCACCCATGCCTGTATCTGAGTCGTCACCTGTGCTAGGACCCATCCCGTCAGTTAGTTCTGGACTTGATGTAAGTAATTGCTTTGGTGCCTATGTTCAGAGAAAGTGAGGTAGATACTTATTTCCCTGTGTTTGAGCGTATCGCTGCCACTCTGCAGTGGCCTAGGAGTATTTGGTCCTTACTTTTACAGTGCAAGTTTGTGGGTAAAGCTCAGGAAGTATGTTCTGCCTTAACACTTGAACAAAGTGTTGATTATGAAACTGTTAAGTCAGCTGTGTTACGGGCATATGAACTTGTCCCCGAAGCTTATCGACAGAAGTTTAGAAAACATGCCAAATCTGCCAGCCAAACATTTGTAGAACTTGCCCATGAAAAATGCGCTTTGTTTGACAAGTGGTGTGCAGGAAGTAAAGTCACCACCTTTGACCAGTTAAAAGAATTGATACTTTTTGAAGAGTTCAAAGACTGTATTTCTGACAAAATAGTTGTTTATTTAAATGAACAAAAAGTCTCATCACTTGCTGATGCTGCCGTTTTGGCTGAGGAGTTTGTGCTCACTCACAAAACTGTGTTTTCGCCTCCGCGCCGTGATAAGGCAAATCGTAGCCCTAAAGTTTCCGCTAGCGCATCTAAGAATGGTACTGATTCCCGTGAATGTTTCTATTGTGGGGCCAGGGGTAGCTCAGTGGTTAAGGCATTGGACTATGGTTCGGAAGATCCCAGGTTCAAACCCCACAACTACCAAGTTGCCACTGTTGGGCCCTTAAGCAAGGCCCTTAACCCTCAACTGCTCAGATGTGTAATGAGATAAAAATAAGAGCGTCTGCCAAATGTAAATGTAATGTAAATGTATTGTCATGAATCTGGACATTTCATAGCTACCTGTCCTACGTTATCTCTATAAGAACCGTCGTAAAGCGGCGCGCTAGGACGCAGCGGCCACACCGGGTCCAAACCATGGTGCAATATTCGTGTTTAATTTATGTTTAATTTATGTTTGGATGGTTTGTTTAAGTTACAATGTCCATTGGAACAACGAACAAACATGTCTACAACCGTAAACAACTTTTGGAAATTGGAAAATGCTATTTTCATCCAGATGGCGACACACTGGAGACACTACGCTGTTACAGCATTCTGCGAGCTCCGGGAGGACATAGCGCGACATCACCGAGACCCTGTGCCCGCCCGGAAGTTCATCGAAAGTGGTGTGCGAGGAGGCGGAAGCGCGGTAAGAGAGCCGGGATACATGCTAGGCTAAAAGCTAACTGTAGCCGACCCGCGCTTCCATCACTTCTCCTATCCAATGTGCGCTCTTTGGACAATAAACTGGACTGCTTAAGACTGCTCCTGACTTCCCAAAAAGAGATAGAACAATGCTGTGTTCTTATTTTCACTGAAACATGGCTGCATGAAGGCATCGGTGACTCCGGAATCCAGCTAGACGGGCTAGCCAGCTACCGCGCCGACAGAGATACCACAGCTGCCGGTAAGACTCGGGGCGGGGGACTGTGTGTTTATATCAACAACAGCTGGTGTAGGAACGCAGCGATCGTCTCTGTACACTGTTCAGAACTAGTGGAGGTTTTAGCAGTCAGATGCAGACCATTTTACATCCCGAGGGAGTTTACTGTGGTGATCATTGTGGCTGTTTACATTCCACCTAGCGCTAAAGCTAACGGGGCACTCAGTGAACTCTACTCTATCATCAGCGACCTACAAACAGTCCACCCTGATGGCTTCTTTATCATCGCCGGGGATTTTAATAAAGCTTCACTCAAGTCAGTACTACCAAAATTTCATCAGAACATTGACTTTGCAACAAGAGGGGACAACATGTTAGACCTTGTTTATACAAACATCCAGCATGCATACAAGGCTGCACCCCTCCCCCACCTTGGACAATCAGACCACATCTCCATACTTCTCACTCCAGCCTATAGACCAATAAACAAACAGTTCAGACCAGCCATGAAAGAGGTGAGAACGTGGCCACGGGGAGCCATGTCTGCCCTTCAGGACTGCTTTGATTGCACAGAATGGGACATGTTCAGAGAAGCAGCCACCTATGAACATTCAGTCGATCTGGAAGAGTACGCAGCCTCAGTGACTAGTTACATCAGCAAGTGCGTTGAGGATGTTACTGTCTCAAAGACTGTTGTCACCCGGGCAAACCATAAACCCTGGTTCTCTGCAAAGCTGCGCAGCCTGGTGAAAATCAGGGACAGAGCCTTCAAGTCCAAAGACAGGGAAGCTTACATCACAGCCAGAGCCAACCTGTCACGGGCCATCAAAGAGGCAAAGCAGGCGTATGCAGAGAAGATTAGCAACCACTTCTCAAGCTCAAGAGACACGCGGCGCATGTGGCAGGGCATCCAGACCATCACGGGCTACAAACCAACACAATTGGAATGTAGCAGTGATCCCTCCCTACCAGATGAGCTGAATAACTTTTTTGCACGATTTGAGGCAGAGAATGAGGCACCAGCGAGGAAGATGACCACCTTCCCCAACGACCAGGTACTACATCTATCCACAGCAGACGTCAGGTCGACTCTCCGCAGAGTGAACCCACGAAAAGCTGCAGGACCAGACAACATACCTGGCCGGGTGCTCCGGGAATGTGCTGATCAGCTTGCGGTCATCTTTGCAGACATCTTCAACTCATCACTGAGCTCTGCTGTTATACCTACATGCCTGAAGACCACCAAAATCGTCCCAGTGCCAAAAAAGTCAACTGTGTCTTGTCTTAACGACTACCGCCCCATAGCACTCACATCTATCATCATGAAGTGCTTTGAGAGGCTGGTACTGAGTCACATGAAGTCTAAGCTCTCACATACTCTGGACCCGTTACAATTCGCATATCGACCAAACCGCTCCACAGATGACGCCATCTCATCTGCTCTTCAACTTACCCTCTCCCATCTCGACAGAAAGGACACTTACGTCAGAATGCTGTTTATCGACTTCAGCTCAGCATTCAATACAATAATTCCCCAAAGGCTGGTAAGGAAGTTGGACTTTCTAGGTATAGACACTCCTCTTTGTAATTGGATCCTGGACTTCCTCACTGACAGGCCGCAGACTGTCTTCATAGGCAACAACTCTTCCGGGGTCCTCAGACTGAGCACAGGCTCCCCACAGGGCTGTGTGCTTAGCCCACTGCTTTTCACTCTGCTAACGCACGACTGTGCTGCACAGCACAGTTCAAATCACATCATAAAGTTTGCAGACGATACAACAGTAGTGGGTCTCATCACCAACGACGATGAGTCTGCGTACAGAGAGGAGGTAAAACATCTGGTGGACTGGTGTCAAAATAACAACCTGTCTCTTAATGTTCAGAAGACTAAAGAGATGGTTGTTAACTTCAGGAAGAGCCCGAAGGCCTACGCCCCACTGTACATAAACGGATCTGCTGTCGAGATTGTCAGCAGTGTGAAGTTTCTGGGGGTGCACATGGCAGATGATCTTTCCTGGAACCTGAACACCACCACCATCACCAAGAAAGCACAACAACGTCTTCACTTTCTTCGGAAACTGAAGAAGGCCAGTCTTCCACCTCCCATCCTCACCTCATTCTATCAAGGGACCATCGAGAGTGTTCTCTGCTGTTACATCACCGTCTGGTACGGAAACTGCACCACCGCTGAAAAGAAGTCCTTGCAGCGGATAGTGAAGACAGCAGAGAGAATCATCGGGGTCCCTCTCCCAGCCATCTCCCAACTCTACGACAAACACCTGATCCGCCGTGCGAGCAGCATAGTGAAAGACTCTTTTCACCCCTCACATGCACTGTTCTCCCTCCTCCCATCAGGCAGACGGTTCCGCAGCATCAGAACTGTGACTGCCAGACACTGCAAGAGCTTCTTTCCACAAGCAGTAAGGGCTCTCAACTTACTGACAACATAGAACTGAACAAACATACGAAACACACACTCAACATAAACACATAATGGACTCCTATATTTATAAACTCACCTAAACAACTAAACCCTCATACAATATGCTACATGTACACCAAAGACAAAAACACACAAATTGGACTGTGGTACAACACACATATTGTACACCCTGTATTGCATACTGTATTTTTGTCCAAGAAATTTTCTACCTCATGCTGATTTGCACTAGTCGCAATTTGCACATGTCTTGTCTTGTCTCGTCTCGTCCAATACTCCTACAATAACTTGAACCCGCACACTGTACTCTGAACCAATTGCACATGTTCACTTTGTATCATTGCACTGTATTGTCTTCCTGTCCTGTTAGTGTACAGATAGTTTATTTAAAAATAGTCACTTAGTTAGTTTAGCTTAGTTAGATATAATTTAGTTGTAATTTCTTGTTTTCTATTTCTTTCTTATTAAGGCACCACGGAGGGCCTGTGTGAAACGGCATTTCAATACAATGTATACTGTGTATATTGCTGTATTGACAATAAACCTCTCTTGAATCTTGAATCTCTAAAGCACAGAACACTAAGAGTGTGGCTTTAGTTAATGTACCACCGCAGCCAGCAGAAAGTTCAACTTCGCTTTCTTCAGTGGACGCTGTTTTTAACCCATTTATCTTGGATGGAATGGTTTCACTTTCGGATGCAGATTCTGAGCCTATGCCACTTCGTATTCTGAGAGACACTGGCACCGCTCAGTCATTTATTTTGGAAGGTGTCTTGCCTTTATCTAACCAGTCTAGTTGTGGTGCAGATGTTTTAGTTCAGGGAATTGAACTTGGAGTGGTGAAAGCTCCATTACATATGAATTATCTTAAATGTGATATCGTGTCTGGCTTTAAGGTTGCAGTTCATCCTCAGTTGCCAATTAAAGGATTTTCTCTTATATTGGGTAACGATTTAGCTGGTGGTAAGGTATTTCACTTGCCTGTTGTAACGGATGCTCCTGAAGTGCATGAAAGTGACGCGCTGTCACGAGAGTTTCCCTCTGTTTTAAGTACCTGTGTGGTGACGCGCACTCACGCTCGTAAAATGAAGGATGTTGACGATCTTTCTAATTCGTTTATGTGTAGTGATAACCCAGTATTTGAAGACGAGAATGTGTCTGCCAGTCCACATGTGTCACCGGAGGATAAGGCCTTCTCCGTACAAGATGATGTCGCTACATGCGGTGTTGGGCGAGAGCAGCTCGTTGTCGCTCAGAAATCCGACACGTCTCTCTCTCGTTGTATTGCTGCAGCTGTAGATAGTGCTGAGTTACCTCAACACTCAATGGCATACTTCTTTGACAATGATGTTTTAATGCGAAAGTGGTCACCCTTTGATGTTAAGCATGAGTCAAAGGCTGTTTTCCAGGTTGTGGTTCCAAAACCATATAGAACACAAGTTTTGCATATTGCCCATGACCATGATCTCGCTGGTCACCTTGGTGTAAGGAAGACCCACCTCTGCATTTTAAATAATTTCTTTTGGCCTGCCATGAAGTCTGATGTTGCTAAGTACTGTCGGTCATGTCATGTTTGTCAAATTGCAGGGAAACATAACCAGGTTATTCCCCCTGCTCCACTTAAACCTATCCCTGTTCTGGGAGAGCCTTTTGTTAATTGTGTTGGTCCTCTTCCTGCTGCTACTAGATACCCTGAAGTCATACCTCTGCGTAGCATTAAATCTTGATGCCATGATTATAATTGTGAACAGGGTGTTCACTCTTAAGGGAGGGAGTGTTACGATATCGGATGTATTTGTTTTTTGTATGTCTGGTTATGCTTGCTTTGTCTCTGCTGGTGGTGGGATAGAGTGTGTCTCCCCTTTTGGGATTTGCTTATCCACCTTATTGTAAATAAATACTAAGCAAATGCACTTTTGGTCTCACCCCCTTTCTCTTCTTTTTTTTTTTTTTTTTTTTTTCACTCCTGTTACGGCCCGACCTAGACCGGGGCGTAACAGGCACGGTGGATTGTGTTCACTGACAATGGTTTCTGGAAGTATTCCTGAGCCCATTCTGTGATTTCCTTTACAGTAGCATTCCTGTTTGTGGTGGAGTGTTTAAGGGCCCGGAGATCACGGGCATTGAGTATGGTTTTACGCCCTTGACCCTTACACACAGAGATTGTTCCAGATTCACAACACAGTTGATGATGATAACTGCAAAGTCTTTGCAATTTTTCCCTGGGTAACACCTTTCTGATATTGCTCCACTATCTTTCTGCGCAACATTGTGGGAATTGGTGATCCTCTACCCATCTTGGCTTCTGAGAGACACTGCCACTCTGAGAAGCTCTTTTTATACCCAATCATGTTGCCAATTAACCTAATTACTGTTAATTGGTCTTCCAGCTCTTCGTTATGCTCAAATTTACTTTTTCCAGCCTCTTATTGCTACTTGTCCCAACTTTTTTGGCATTTGTTGACACCGTGAAATTCGGACTCAACATATTTTTCCTTTAAAATGATACATTTTCTCAGATTAAACTTTTGATCTGTCATTTATGTTCTATTCTGAATAAAATATTGACATTTGCCATCTCCATCATTGCATTCAGTTTTTATTCACAATTTGTTTAGTGTCCCAACTTTTTTGGAATCTGGTTTGTACAGCTGTGGTACTTTTCCTGTAGTTGGCACGTTGACTGAATTTGGCCTGAGTCACAAGCAGCTTTGGTTAAAGAGGGCTACCTTGTTAGCTTACATGCAGCAGTTAATGGTGACGTATTAGCATACTTGCCAAAGGGGGAAAGGTGTAAAATATTGTTATAACTCGGGAGAAATGCGAGAGAATTTTGACCGCGGAGTAAATTATTAGCTAGTGAAAATCGGGAGGGTTAGCAGGTCTGCATATTTGTGAAAGGGTCAGTGTTTTGTAACACCCCAGCATTTTTTTCTCTCAAGCAGTGAGCTTAATAAAGTTCTAATGTTAATGTGGTTGCTAACGCTAGCAACCTATCTAAGTGCCTGCATCATGCTAGCGTTACAAATACAGTTTCTAAGTTTTCTGTAAATAACCCAGAAAAATTACCCAACCGAGGCACCTAAGCATTTTTTAGTGTGTAGTATTATATAGGCTTGTAATCTGTAAAAAAAATAAAAAAATTAAATAAATACATCTCCGTACATCTTGTAAATGAATCGAATCATTTTCAATAAGTTATAAACATTTCAATACGTTATATACTTTTAAATGGTATTAGTTTTTGTTTCAATAAATATTCTATATTTAATATCCGTAGCGTAATATTTCCACAACAGCAGTAACAGGTATCCGAGGTGCTTACAGTATGTTACCTTAATGGAAAAGTAAAGTTGTTCAGCTGTTTAGTGTCACCATGCAGATGTTACACCCAGTGTAGTTACCAAAATCTTTGGTTTAGTTCTCATTGAGTGGCCACACATCACTTCCACTTTTCCACATTCCCGAATAGGCGTGTGGTCCGTTGTCTAGCAACACCGAAAGAAACGAGGCATAATCATGGTGTTTGCTTCGGTTATGACATAGCATAGTTTATTATCTGCTGTGGTAGATCTGATTTATTCAAACACAATAATAAAGCTTTATATCCTCAGGAGGGGTCATTATATTGTTTTAGCGATAATTTCACGGATGCAAGTTCAGAACTAAATCGCTGCTCATGCCCCATCTAAAGCACTTTCACACTAAAAAAAAAAAATCTGAGAAGTTCAGAAGCTTCAAATAGAATGAACGAACTAATGAATTTTCTCAAAACTTTATAAAATTAAGTAGACACTTAGTGACTCCCCTTAGAGACTCTGTAGTAGGTTTTCTCAGTTGAATATAAAAAAAAATACTGCTGATTATCAGCGTGGGAATGAATGGCACATTGCCCAAGTGCATGTTTATCTTAGAGCTAAACTATTTGCATTGGGTGAAAGCGCCATCTAGCGATCATTGTGTATCAGTGACAGCTTCCCATTCCAAACAATATGCGGTCAAATGACCGGTGAACTGTGTTAAAAGTAGGTGACAGTGGCGCGGCGCTTCTAGTGTTAAAAAAGCTCGACCCCATGCTGAAGGTTCGATCTTTGGCCAGGTTTGATTTCTGCCTGTGTTATATTGGACACTGATGTGACTATGATCATAGATTATATGTCTTATTCTATTTCACAGTGTCAAAACTGAGGATTGTTCTGCTGGGGAAAAGTCATTTTAAGAACAGTCAAGTTGCAAACTCTATCCTGCGCAGATCTGTGTTTAAGACTCAAGAACATGCATATACAGGAGATCTTCACTGTGAGAGTCTAGAAGGACATGTGGATGGAAGATATATCACCCTCATTAACACAACTCATTTCTTTGACCCAAATCTGTCTAATGAGGACTTATCTCAGAGAATACGTGTGTGTGTGTCACTTTCTAAACCTGGACCTCATGCATTTTTACTTGTGGTGGAGTCTCATGACTTTACAGAAAAGGACAGAACTCGACTGACATACATACTAAGCTCCTTCAGTGAAGAAGCCATAAATTACTCTGTTGTGATAAATGCAGACAGTGAGGATAATACTTTAGCAAATAAAGGACAGAACACTGTTATTGAAAAGATAACAGAAGATTGTGATGGGAGGCATCACATTTTTTCACAGTTACATCACTGGAGTGAGGACTCCATTTGTCAGCTGTTTGAGAAGATTGACCAAATAGTGAAAGATAATGGAGGGGGATATCTTGTATGTGAGATATTTGAAGATGCAGAACAGACTTTTAAACTTGGTGAAGAGCCTGCAGCAAAAAAACTGAAAATATCTACAGGTTCTCCTGAAGACAAAATCAAGACAAACCAATTAAATGTCGTAGGACATGTGAAAAGAACAGGTAAGACCTCACATTGCTATATTCAATTAAATTCAAGTCAATTTTACTTGTATAGTGTATATTTTAACAATTGTCATAGTCACAGAGCAGCTTTACACAATCAAAAAAAATAAGAAAGTTTGTATAAAATGTGAAAGTGTATGAATAAAAATGATCAGATTGTCCCTGATGAGCAAGCCAGGGGTGACAGTGGCAAGGAAAAACTCCCTAAGATGGCAATAGAAAGAAAACCTTGAGAGGGACCAGACTCAAAAAGGAACCCATCCTCATTTGGGTGATAACAGCTGGCTGGGATTGATCTGCAGTCATACTGTGTATTAGGCGGCTGGCAGTATATATAACAGTTATAACAATATAACAGTTGATGTCTTTAAGTTATCCCGTTCATTAATGGAGGCTCAGGTATACGTTCTATATATTTTTTACAAGTATGCTTTAAATTTGTTCTATCCTGGATTTATTCTATACTGGTACAGCAGGATTTTGACTCTTTGTATTATCACCTAAACTCAGTTGTATGTAGAATTGTTGTTTCCATAGTGTTGTTTGCAGTGTCTGATGGTACATGTTGTTTTTTATTGTGTAATCAGCTGTGAGGTAATTTGGCACAAACTGCTTATAACATCCCTTCTACTCAACATTTTGATTTCATTTCTGGTGCAGTTTTAACATGAGGCAGGTACGTAAATAGTGCCAAAGTTCCATTAGATTAATTTCATCCTCAAATTACCTTCTATCCTTACCTATCTACCTGTTTTGTGTGATAAAATTCTGTTTCTCTCCTTAAAATTAGCCAATTAGTAACATGAGTCATCCCATAAACATAACCTCACCAAACTCTAATCTGTCATGTCTTCCATAAGGATGGGAACGCAGATGCAGGGTGAAATATAATAGTTTTATTTAGAGTTCAATATCACCAAAAAACAAACAAGGGAAAAAACAAAATAAAGACACTCTGGTCGCTCTCCCAGGCTGGGTCTGCAGGGGGGCTATCTGTAACACATGAGAAATAGTGCAACACTCTTTCCTTGAAATGAACAGCGAGCTGATAGTCCTTCAGTCTCTGCCTTGACCTTGGTAAAGGTTCTTTCCACACACTGAGCCCACGCCTGCAGACACTGATCAGTCCTGGGAGGAAGATAAAGCACACACACGGGGTTAGGAACAGAAACATAAAGGTGCACAACAGTTAACAGATGAGGTGCTATGGGTTCAACTGGAATAAACAGTGACACACGGGGTAGACACAGGTGAACTTGATTTACAGTGGTTACAAAATTGGAGCGTCGTATGTAACGTCGCCGCCGCATTACGGCATGTGCATTTGCTGTGCATTTGCTGGCTTTTACCACTGAGTGGCGCTATATAACTACAGACTGACGCCTCATGCCTTAGTTCATTCTCTGCCTCAATAATACACGTAGTAGCCGATAACATCAAGTGAAACACTGTAGTTGACCAAATTCATAATCACAGTACTATAATTACAGTACAAATGTAGAATTCAAATAAAATCAAATCTTATTAAGATCAAATTTAAGCACAATAAATATTAACACAGTGAGCCTTTAGATTTTATCACGTGTAATTAGAAAAGAAGTGTGTAGGGTTTTATTTAAATATAAATTTCTAAACCAATAAGATCAAATAACACCAAGTTATTATTATAACAGGCTTACTTCGTCACTTATCAAAGAAGTACACTTGCTTTCAAAGAAGTCGAGTGGCTTATTAACGTCTCTGGGGTGCATTGTTTCTAAGTGGCCGCTTGGTGTAGCGGTTAGAACGCTCAACCAGTGATCTACAAAGCGCCGGTTCGAATCCCGAGTGATGATGTTTTAAAATTGTTTTATTTTAAAACTAAATAAAATGTTTTAAGTGCGCTTAAGGTAGAATCTTATAAAGGCTATGTAGACTTATATAGTTTTATTATATATTTTTTGCACATTAATCTGAGTCCTCATCTGTTAGATCTGTTTAGTTTTTTTTTTCCTGCCGGCACGAATGCGCGGTTCCATCCCTTTCCCGCCTATTCAGGGAGCCTACGGAGTGAGCGATTAACCATAGTCGAATCGATTGGTGTGCATCCAACTCACGTTACTCGTGTGCTATTCATGCCGGCTGGTGATAATTAACGTTAATATGATCTCGGGCTTGCTCACGATGCTCAACATCTATAAAAATAGCAAAGTATTGTGTGATAGAGTATAGAGTGATAAAAAAACTATCTAACGCATGTTAGAAAACATCATTTCCTGCATTTTTTTCTGCTTCAGGAGTCAGTCTGTTCTGAGACAGTGAGAGTAGAGGAAGAGGCAGATTCAGAACCAGGGAGGGAGCCGGAGACAGCAGAACAAAGAGATGATATTGCCAGCACCAGCACAGGGAGCACAGTTTTTAGTTTAGATCTCATGTTTACATTTTATTGTATGTTGATGGCTTGACTGTAAACAACATAAACAATGCAATAAATTTATAAAAATATATATTTATTGTCCCCCCTGCTGTTAAATGAAATTTGCGTTATTTTACGTTAATGTTACGTTATTACATTATTAACGTCGACAGAATAAAGTAAAGTTTTATTTCTGGAATTCATGGACGGGCTTCATCTTAGGCTTTTTTTTTTCTTTCGGTTTTTTCGTTTCTCAGCGCCGGACTGTTAATATCTCTTTCCAGGACCAGGCATATCGTTCAATTATTATAATTCTTTTGGCCAAATACTGTAGGCTGCCGTAACAGAGGTGAGGGCGCGCGCGTCATCACGTGTGCTTAGCCGACTCTGCGTTCACCGTAAACTTCAATATAGACGTTTATATTTTTGTTTATTTGTATTCAATTCAATTGAATTCAATTCAGTTTTATTTATATAGCGCTTTTAACAATGGTCATTGTCTCAAAGCAGCTTCACAAAAATTTTAGAAATTTAACAAAAAAAAAAAAAAAAAAACATTTTATATATATATATATATATATAGAATAATTATATATAAAGTAATAAATAAATAAATAAATAAAATTATAATAGAAAATAAATAAATAAAAACAAATAATAATAATAATTATAGAAAAGAAAATAATTGGAAGTGTGGATGTGTGAGAAAAATGTGCAGATAATAATGAGATGAATGAATGAAATGTCTCTGATGAGCAAGCCAAGGGTGACGGCGACGGTGGCAAGGAAAAACTCCCTGAGATGGCATTAGGAAGAAACCTTGAGAGGAACCAGACTCAACAGGGAACCCATCCTCATTTGGGCGATAACAGATAGAAATGATATAACATCTTGTGTGTTGTGCAGGTGAAAATTCAATATGACAGAAATTATTTAAATTGTCATGAAGACCAGTTCAGCATAGGGACGAGTCAGTAGGTGCAGAGGGCAGATGAGGTCTGGATCACTGGAAGCACAGGAGCAGCATGTGTAGCTCCAACCATCATAAAGCTGAATCCAGTTGGAGCTGGTCCTTCTCTGGATGCCTCAGGAACCTCGCAGGGTCGGCCTTTGTCTACTGAAGCTGGCAAAATCTCCCGATGCCTCGGGATGGGTAGAGAAATACAGAACAGATGGGGAGAATTAGCGTAGTTGCCATTCGGTATAGGTGTACTGGAGTATGAGTACTGGGATGAGTTATGTGTATGCCAGATTAAAAAGATGCGTCTTGAGTCTACTTTTGAACTGAGAAACCGTGTCTGCTCCCCGAACACTGTCTGGAAGGCTATTCCAAAGCTTTGGAGCTAAATATGAAAAAGCCCTACCCCCTTTTGTAGATTTTGAAATTCTGGGAACTACCAGAAGTCCGGAGTTTTGTGATCTTAAGGCGCGTGGTGGATTGTAGCGTATCAGAAGACTGGTTAGGTATGTGGGAGCTAAACCATTTAAAGCCTTGTATGTAAGTAATACTATTTTGTAATTTATTCTAAACTGAACAGGTAGCCAGTGCAGGGATGATAATATTGGGGTTATATGATCATATTTTCTGGATCTAGTGAGAACCCTGGCAGCTGCATTTTGGATTAACTGAAGCTTGTTTATTGAGGATGCAGGACAACCACCTAGTAATGCATTACAATAGTCCAGTCTGGAGGTCATGAATGCATGAACTAGTTTTTCTGCATCAGATACGGATAAGATGTTCCTAAGTTTAGCAATATTTCGAAGATGGAAAAAGGCTGTTTTTGTGAATTTGAGCTGATACCACTTTTTCTAGTATTTTTGATATGAACGGAAGGTTTGAGATCGGTCTGTAATTTTTTATTTCATTCGCGTCCAAATTAGATTTTTTAAGAAGCGGCTTAATAACTGCTAACTTGAAAGGTTTAGGGACGTGACCTAGATGTAATGAAGAATTAATAATGTTTAGGAGTGGCTCTCCAACCGTAAGCATCACTTCTTTTAAAAATCTGGTTGGGATTGGGTCTAACAGGCACGTTGTTGATTTAGCCGAGGTGATGAGTTTATACAGCTCTTCCTGTCCTATACCTGTAAAGCAGTGAAAATCTAAATGTGAAGCTATAGGCTGAACTGGATCGTGAGATACTATTAGAGGTTGAACCTCCATTATTTTCTTCCTGATATTATTGATTTTTTCATTAAAGAAGTCCATAAAGTCTTCAATTCTAAACTGTGATGGGATACTCTCTGCGGGCATCTTAGGTTTTGTTAAGCGAGCCACTGTACTAAATAAGAACCTGGGATTGTTTTGGTTTCTTGCTATCAGTTGGCTAAGATGCTCGGTCCTAGCAGTTTTTAGAGCCTGTCTATAGCTGCACATACTGTCTTTATACGCAATTCGAAAAACTTCTAATTTAGTTTTCCTCCATTTTCGCTCGAGGTTACGGGTTGCTCTCTTTAGGGCGCGAGTATGACTGTTGTACCACGGTGCCAATGTTTTATCTCTGACTTTTTTTAATCTGATGGGAGCAACAGTGTCTAATGTACTGGTAAAAATAGTGCCCATGCTGCTAGTCACTTCATCTAGATCATCTGCATTTAGGGGTCTAATAAGAAATTGGGACAGATCCGGCAGATTACTTGTGAATCTGTCTTTAGTGGTGGGATTCATATTTCTAACAGATTGATAGCGTGGGGAGACACAGCTAATCTGTTCTACGGGTAGAGTATATGTCAGGAGGTGATGATCTGTGATATCATCACTTTGAGGTATGATCTCTATATTAGAGACATCTATACCATGGGATATAATTAAATCTAGCGTATGATTAAAGCGGTGAGTTGCTCCAATTATATTTTGCTTAACCCCAAAGGAATTTAGTAAATCCATAAATGTGAGTGCTAAAGCGTCGTTAGCATCATCTACATGAATGTTAAAGTCTCCTACTATCAATACTTTGTCAGAGTTAACCAATAGGTCTGATAGCAGATGTCCAAATTCTTTAAGAAAATCGCCATATGGCCCCGGGGGTCTGTACACGGTGGCCAAGGTAAAATATAGCAAGGGTTTATTACGTATTTCATTTAGTGCAACATTAATGATAAGCACTTCAAATGAATTAAACCTGGGCCTTATTTTCTGGGTAACAGTGAGTACATCATTGTAGATAGTGGCGACACCACCGCCGCGACCAATTAGACGGGGCTCGTGCTTATAGAAATATCCTGACGGAGTAGACTCATTCAGACCAAAATATTCATTTGGTTTAAGCCAGGTTTCAGTGAGACAGAGTGCGTCAAGGCAATAATCTGAGATAATTTCATTAACAATAAGTGCTTTAGGCGCAAGGGATCTAATGTTGAGTAGTCCAAACTTTAGAGGTGGATTTTGACTACTTATTTTGCCTTTTTCTGGTTTTATGGTTATCAGATTGTTTCGGGCAAATTTAACAAATTTATTCTTTTTTCTCAGTATTCGGGGAACAGACACAGTTTCTATAGGACAAGCTATGTGTGTGCGTCTATCACTACGGTGAGTTGTGATGTGGCTAATATGTTTGGAATCTACAGTATGACTTACCGCCAGTCAGATGGTTCGTAGTGTTCTGGAGATGTTGTCAGAGAGGACCGCTGCTCCAGCTCTGCTAGGGTGTAGGCCATCGGTGTGATAGAGCCTAGGACGCTCCCAGAAAACATTCCAGTTATCAACAAAGCGTAATTTCTGTTGTTGACACCAAGATTGTAACCATTCATTAAAAGCAAATAATCTACTGAACTTCTCGATTCCTCGCTGAAATGTGGGAAGCGGTCCAGATACGATGATCATTGTCGTGGGTGATGTGCTGCGGACCTTCTCGACCAGGCTCCTGAAGTCCTTCTTTAGGATCTCCGTCTGCCTCAGCCTGGTGTCGTTCGTGCCGGCATGAAGAACCACAGCTCCAATGTTCCTCCTCAGGGCAGCAGGCACCTGTGCAGCAACATCAAGAACACGTGCACCAGGTAAACAGCGTGTGTGCACCTTACCTTTAGCCGTGGTAGCACGCACGTGACGAACGATGGAGTCTCCGATGACCAGGACGTCGTGTGCCATCTCGCGGAGAGGAGCGAAGCGGTTTTGGGTCGAGATGTCGAAGACGGGTGGTGGTGGTGGAGAGGTCCTCGCCCGGGGCTTGGCGTGCTTCTTCCGCTGCTGCTGTATCCAGGGTCCGTGATGTCCCGGCGCCGGGGTGTAGGAACACTGGGCGGGATGCGTCCTTGGTGTGTTGGACCTGGGCAGAGAAACACGCGGGGTTGAGGTTGTAGGAGAATTCTCATGCCGAGAATTTACCTGGGACAGGTGAGTGTCGGTCTGCGTCGATTCCAACGTGGCTTTCCGCTGCTGTAACCGGGCCAGCTTCACCTGTAGCTCACGGATCAGCTTCTCCACGGCCTCCACCTCCAAATCCACCGAGTGCAGCTCTAATGTCTCCTCACCTGCACTCAGAGGCAGAATCACAACCGACATGGTGTCTAAATACGGAAAATAATCGGTGTGAGGAAGCGAAAACAAACTTTAGAAACAAACAAACAAACGTGATAGCCGGGCTAGCGATGCTAATGCTAATTAGCGATGCTAATGCCGGCTAAAAGCGGTGTGCTGCAAAACAATTAAAACTTAACGATATAACACGCGTTTCGAGTAAATATATTATAAGATACTTATCCGTTTTATGTACACTCTTCGTAAGGGGACGAAAAAGTTTAAAAGTTGGTCAGTATGGTGGAGCTCGGAAAAAAGCAGCTTCTCAGTGTCCTCGTACGGAGGAAGTCAAGAGTAGTATTTTATATGTCAAGAGTAGTATTTTAAAATCAATACGAAATTTCACAGGGACCCAATGTAGTGAAGATAGGATAGGGGTGATGTGCTCATATCTTCTGGTTCTAGTGAGGACTCTCGCTGCTGCATTCTGGACTAGCTGAAGCTTGTTTATGCACCTAACAGAACAACCAGACAGTAAGACATTACAATAGTCCAACCTAGAAGTGATAAAAGCATGAACTAGTTTTTCTGCATCGTTTACTGACAATATAATTCTTATCTTGGCAATATTTCTGAGGTGAAAGAATGCTATCCTGGTGATATTATCTACATGAGCTTCAAATGAAAGGCTGGAATCTATAATCACGCTGAGGTCTTTTATTGTTGCTCTTGATGGAACAGAAAGGCCAGCTAAAGTTACGGTGTGATCTAAGATTTCACTTCTAGCTGTATGCGGTCCTATGACTAGAACTTCTGTCTTATCCGGATTAAGCAGAAGGAAGTTAATTAGCATCCAATTTCTTATGTCCTGCACACATTGCTCAACTTTACTAAGCTGTTTTTTCTCATCAGGTTTTGTTGAGACGTATAGCTGTGTGTCGTCAGCATAACAATGAAAACTAATACCATGCTTACGGATTATGTTGCCCAGAGGAAGCATGTAAAGGGAGAAAAGCAGTGGGCCTAAAACTGAACCCTGCGGAACGCCAAACTCCACTAGAGAACATGCAGAATAATCACCATTTAAGTCTACATACTGATAACGATCGGTCAAATAGGATCTGAGCCAGGAGAGGGCTGTACCCTTAATTCCTACTACATTTTCTAATCTGTGAAGAAGAAGAGCATGATCAATGGTGTCAAAAGCTGCACTGAGGTTTATTGAACAATTATTGTTATTGAACAATCCAATTCAATAAAACAAATTTTACGGAGCACTTTTAACAATGGTCATTGTCTCAAAGCAGCTTCACAAAAATTAAAGAAATTTGAAAAAAGAAAATTTTATAAAAGTGTGTATGTGTGAGAAAAATGTGTGTAGATATTAATGAGATGAATTAATGAAATGTCTTTGATGAGCAAGCAAAGGGTGATGGTGACAGTGGCAAGGAAAAATTCCCTGAGATGGCAATAGGAAGAAACCTTGAGAAGAACCTGCCTCAATCAGGGAATCCATCCTCATTTGATTGATAACAGATAGAAATCACACAAACATCATGTCTGTTATGCAGCTGAAAGTTCAATATAACAGAAGTTCTTTAAATTAATATGAATAATTTTAATTATAAAATTTTTTATAAAGCATTAATACATGCGCAGTCAGTGTGTGTGTGTGTGTGTGTGTGAAGCCCCTCTGTCCCGAGAGAGAGTGTATGAACCGGCATGGTGTTAAATTATGCGTGCACACACATAAGAGAGGCTGCGGGAGAAAATCGATTTTTAACTTTCTAATGAGACTTTATTAAACAGTAAACCTTTCTTATTTGAATTTCACATAAACACACATTAACTGAAAGACTGTTTTGTCTGAAAAATCCGAAAGGGACATCGCTAATGACACTTGTGTGAGCGGTTAATAACGGAATCACTGCTGTAAAGTAAAACAAACAAACAAATGAACCGCACATTACATTTGAAAAGAATCGCGAGAGTTCAGAGTTTCTGTGAGGAGCAGAGCGTGTGTGTGTGTTTGTATGTGTGTATGAAACACCCCTTCTCTGATTCACACACACACACACACGTCATGTGTGTGTGAGACCCCCCCTCCCCCGGCAAATTACGCACAAGCACACACATAAGCTCACAAGTTTCACAAGCTGAAACAGAGAGGGAGAGCGAAAATGGATTTTTAACTCCATTTTAAGACTTTTTTTTGCTTTACACGCGCACACGTGTGTTATAAGAAACAGTATACACATGCTATACACACACGCTTACAAACACAAAATAAAATATGTTTTACACACACACATTGTCACAGCTTTATAGTAAACAATACACGCGTGCACGGAAGTTGATTATACCAGTAAGAGACGAGCACTAAGACCCAGCAGGTGATCTTAGCAGACGATTACCCACAATTCCGCAGCACAAGAGAGAGAAAAACGGTTGGCCCAGTTGTGATCATGTGACGCTCGGCGCATGCGTGATTCATCGCTCCAAAGACACCTGTTAACAATCGCTGATCATCACTACTCTCTATTTAACATGCCATCAGACATCAGCTCTCTGCCAGATTATTGTGTGCTATCCATGCCCAGTATTCCAGCGTTTCATTCTGACCACACTCTGGTTTCACGATCTCGACTTCATCTCACGTTACGGATTTCCTGCCTTATCAAAATTACTGTTGCCGACTATTGGATTTATTTTTCGACCACGAGTTTGGATCACAGACTTTTCTCATTTCTCCAGTTCAAACCTCTGCCTGTTCCTTGAATGTGTGCTACTCCACGCTAACTCCACGCTGCATTGGAGCCCATTCACAGAAACAGCGAGCGCTCCTCACAGCACTTCCGCATTCCCGGAGTTCATTGATTAAGAGTGCTGCACCCTCTATACATAAACACACCGGTCTTGCACTTTCTAACCTGCGGAGCACTTTTCAGAAACTTTAAAACACCTTCTCTGCACTTGGATCCTTCAACTTCACCTGGATCTTTGACACATGTCTTCGAATAATTGTAAAATCTTTTAAAACTTGCACAATGCACAATAATGAGACTGTTTTGGATCATAATTTCCTAGAAAGCTGTTCAAGCTCAATAACATTTTAAAACTTTTTTAATTGAAAAGTCCTTTTTATGACATGCCACAACATCTCATCTGGCTTAAGAGTAGAACCCTGACTTTTCAACCATTATTTACTTAATTTAATGGTGTGCTTTGACTCATTGCCTTGTTGAATTGCTCATACTCTTTTAAGCTTGCACTGCTGTCTTAAATTCAAATTCAATTCAAGATTCAAAGAACTTTATTCATCCCAAAGGGAAATTACTACTGTAAAATGTCAGTTGGGTATTTTAGCCTCAGGTCTTGGAAAGTTTTCCAGGACCTGGGCAATGACAAAACAACAAATTCCATGCATCATGCTTCACAAATGAAATGAGACTTTATTGTAAGCATGCAGTGCATTTTTTTCTTCAAGCACTGCTTCAAATATTTTGTCAAAGTTCCACTTTTGTTTTATTTGACTTTGGACAGCAGTGGTTTAATCTGTGGTGTCTTTTCGATAACACCATGTCAAATCAAATTCAAATTCAAATTTTATTGGTCACATACACAATCATACACAGTATAATATGCAGTGAAATGCTTTATACGACCGCCAGTGACCTTAAAAAAAGAAAATAAAATCTTGTACGTAAAATAAATAATCAATAAAAAGTAAATACTAAAGAAATAATTTTAACTAGTAAAATTAACTGTGCATAAGGCATAATAAAATATTGCAAAAATATATGATTAAAGTGTCAGTGGTTGTGCAAATATGCATGGAGGTGACATGTGCAATTGTCCAGATGTATGAGTATTTAGTGCAAGTGTGTATGAATGTGTCCATGATTGTTCAGTCAGTGTTGTGAGCTTAAAAGAAGTTATTAGTCCTGTGTGGTGTAGTGATGATTGAGAGACCTTATCGCCTGCGGGAAGAAGCTCCTCCTCAGTCTCTCTGTGTTGGCCTTTAGAGAGCGGAATCTCTTCCCAGACCGCAACAAAGAGAACAGTCCATTACTGGGGTGACTGAGGTCCTTCATGATCTTCCTGGCCTTAGTCCAGCACCGCTTGCTGTAGATGGAGTGTAGGTCAGGGAGCTCAGTGCGGATGATGCGCTCGGCTGATCGCACCACCCTCTGTAGAGCTCGTCTGTCCTGCATGGTGCTGTTCCCGAACCAGGTCGTGATGTTTCCCGTCAGGATGCTCTCTATGGTGCAGGAGTAGAAGTTCCTGAGCACCTTGGAGGGCAGTCTAAAGTCTCTCAAGCGTCTGAGGTGGTAGAGACGCTGCCGGGGTTTTTTCACCACGGTGCTGATGTGACAGGACCATGATAGGGCCTGCGTGATGTGAACACCGAGGTATCTGAAGCTGTCCACTCTCTCCACTGGGCTCCTGTTGATGACGGGGGTCTGGTAGTTCGTCTCCTGCTTTGTACTAAAGTCCACTATCAGCTCCTTTGTCTTACTGACGTTCAGGAGGAGATTGTTCCTCTGGCACCAGTTCTCCAGATTTCCAATCTCCTCTAAGTAGTCCGACTCATCATTGTTGGTGATCAGTCCGACCACGACGGTGTCGTCAGCAAACTTGATGATGGAGGTGGAGTTGGTAGTGGCCACGCAGTCGTGGGTGTACAAAGAGTACAGCAGGGGGCTCAGAACACAACCTTGGGGGGCTCCAGTGCTAAGAGTGAGTGTGGCTGAGACATGTCCGCCCATCCTTACTGCCTGTGGTCTGCCAGTCAGAAAATTGGAGATCCACTGACATATAGATGAGCTGAGTCCCAGGTGCTCCAGCTTGGTGGTGAGTGTGGAGGGAATTATTGTGTTAAAAGCAGAGCTGTAGTCGATGAAGAGCATTTTAACATAATTCCCTTTCCTAGTGTCCAGGTGAGTGAGTGAGTGATGTGTGGAGGAGATGAGAGATTGCATCGTCTGTGGAGCGGTTCTGACGGTATGCAAACTGTAGTGGGTCCAGTGTGTCGGGTAGTGAAGAAATGATGAAGTCTCTGATAAGGCGTTCAAAGCACTTCATCACTACTGAGGTGAGAGCTACAGGGCGATAGTCATTGAGAGAAGCAGGATGTGGTTTCTTTGGAACAGGAACAATGATGGACTCTTTGAAGCATGTGGGGATCACCGACTGAGATAAAGAGATGTTGAATATCTCAGTGAACACAGGTGCTAGCTGGTCTGCGCAGGCTCTGAGGATACGGCCTGAGATGCCGTCTGGTCCTGCTGCTTTCCTGGTGTTCACTCTCTTGAAGGCTCTCCTCACGTCATGCTCGGAGATGATGAGCGCGTTCCCGGTGCTGGCTGTGTCTTCCTGTCTGCAGCCGTTAGCGCCTCTAGCATTAGCGCCGTTAGCATTAGCACCGTTAGCATTAGCATCGCTAGCGTCTTTAGCTGCAGCCTCGAAGCGAGCATAGAAGATGTTGAGCTCGTCTGCCAGAGTCGCGTCCGCGTTCGTCATACCGGATGCTGGTGCTTTGTAGTCCGTTATTGTTCTCAGTCCCTGCCACAGGCTCCTAGAGTCACTCTGTTGAAGCTGTGACTCTAGTTTTCTCCCGTAGCGCTGCTTCGCCTCTTTCACCGCCTTCCGGATGTTATATGACGCAGCCTTGTACGGTTCCATGTCCCCCGATGCAAGTCCCGTGTTGTAGGCAGCTGTGCGAGATCTCAGAGCGTCGCGGATGGTTTTATCCACCCACGGCTTCTGGTTGGGAAACGTTCTGATAGTCTTTTTCTCTACCGTATCGTCTACCAGCTTTTCAATAAATCCCACAACCGCTTCCGTAAACACGCTGACGTCATCATCGGAGCTGTTTCTGAACATGTCCCAGTCTGCGTCATCGAGTGCGTCCTGTAACGCGGCCACCGATTGGTCCGTCCAGCGCGCGACCTCCCTCTGAACCGGAACTTCCTGTTTCAGCCTTTGTTTATATTTTGGCATAAGGAAGATGGCGGCGTGGTCGGATTTACCAAACGCTGGACGAGATTGTGCCTTGTAACCGTCTTTGACCGTGGTATAACAGTGGTCCAGTGTCCTTTCGCCCCTGGTGGGGCAGGTGATGTGCTGATAAAAGTTCGGCCCTGCGCGTTTGAGGTTGGCATTATTAAAATCCCCCGCCACAATGAGCGCAGCGTCCCGGTGTTGTGTCTGGTGCTGTGTGAGCGCCTCATGCAGCTCGCATAAGGCAGTGTTAGTGTCTGCTTGTGGAGGAATGTAAACGGCACTGATTATGACCGATGTGAACTCCCGTGGAAGATAAAATGGACGACACATGATGGACAGTAGTTCCAGGTTTGAGGAAAGAGGAACAACGCTCGCGCTGTTGCACCAGCTGTTGTTCACCATTAAGCACACGCCGCCACCCCTTGACTTCCCTGAGTCCCGCGTCCTGTCCATGCGGTGAACCGAGAAGAACTCGGCCGGCTGTATGGCGTGGTCTGGCACCGCTGGGTTCAGCCATGTCTCGGTGAAGCAGAGGAGATTGCAGTCCCGAATGTCTCTCTGGAACTTTATCCTGGCCCTGAGGTCATCGAGCTTGTTCTCCAGTGACTGGACGTTGGCGAGCAGGATGCTAGGCAGAGGTGTCCGGTGTGCACGGGCCCTGAGCCGGTTCCTCACGCCAGCTCGTTTCCCTCAGGTTCGTCGCTTCGCGTCGCGTCCATTGTTCTCCCTCAGGATCTCACTCGGCCAGCTCGGATCTGGAGTTAAAACTGTCGAATTGTGAGTACATTGTATACCAATAGAAACAAGAGTGTCTCTGTCATACCTAATGTACTCAATGGTGGTGATTTTGCCGATTTTAAAACACTGAAAACTAACTTAAAGAACAAAAACAAAGAAAAGGAGGTCGGAGCAGTCGTGACGGCAGCCGACCTCACCGGCGCCATCTTGGAATCCATGTTTTGATCAATGTGTTTCTTTTAAGATAGTGGACACAGATAACAAACACCTTTTACAGTTTGTGAGTTTTCTACATGTATTTTGTGGTTACTCTTGGATGATTGAGATTGAAAAATTAGTATGAACCCAAGAAAAAAAAAAACTGACATATCCACGTGATGAGAACTCCAACTAGGTTGTTGGGCATCATAATGATCAGGCCTGACGAGAACAGAAATTAACTCCCCTCTGTGCAATATCTAAGTGCCGCCCCCCAGTGTCTAACTGATGAGGAAAGTCACAAACAACAATCCTGCAGCAATTACTGGTATATGCCCTGTGTTTAAGTGGCTGAAGTTATATGTTGCTGGGACACAGTGTATAACATCCAGGAAGGAGGGCATTTCATGGTAAACAGCTGTGCCACGAAATGCCCCCCCCCCTGTCTAACTCTGATTAGAAAAAGCTCACAGACACCAAACCTGCAGCACTTTTGATGGAGTTCTTAAACCCCAAAACATTTATTTATACTGAGAAAAAATGATTACGGGAACAGAAAATAATAGTAGGCTGGTAGGCACGTTGTTTTTTATATAACTTAAACAGCTGAATGAAGTTAAATATACACAATAAATTAATAATTGCGTTTGCTTTACATTTGAGCACTCGTGTGTAAATAGCTTTTTCATTGCATATACTACCATATCATATAGTTGTGTCTAATAATATTTTATGCATATAGGATAAATGTTCTTTTTGTGATACGTTAAATGAATCTCTGATTCATTTGTTTGTTGAGTGTGAGAAAACAAAAAAATTCTTAACTCTTTTAACACTAGAATTATCAACTTTTTTATTTTCTGGTGCAAGGCCAGAGGTGTTATTCACTCCTGCTGAGATTTTCACAGGTCTTCAGCATGATTAGGATGCCAGGATTAGGAATCCTGGCTAAACCAAAACATCCCGGATTCGGGCTTTCAAATTGATGGCTTTCGGTTTTTCCACGCGGACCGCGAACACTGGTCGGGGAAAAAAAACGGAGGTTACCTCTGTGTGTATGTGAATGAAGGTTGGTGTACAAGTAGTAGTTTGGATAAAGTCACTGCTCCGAGTCGATAGAGTTCATGACAACAAAGTGTCAGCCATTCTACCTACCGTGGGAGTTTAATGTTATGTACGTCACCATTGTTTACATCCCGCCGGGTGCTAATGCTAACGTAGCGTTGCAGGAGCTTCATGATTCCATCAGCTCGCTGCAGACTAAACACCCAGAGGCATTTTACGTGGTTGTGGGAGACTTTAATCACGTGAAACTGACGGACATTCTGCCCAAATTTGACCCACATGTGAAAATTCCAACACGGGGAGAAAATACTCTGGACTCTGTGTATACAAACATCCGCGGTACATACAGAGCTCTCCCCCGCCCCCATCTTAGCCCTTCTGATCACATATCCATTCTGCTGGCTCCAGCCTATCACCCCCTGCTGAGGAGGACAACACACACAAAGAAAACGATCACTGTATGGCCCAGTGATGCAGCTATTGTTCTCCAGGACTGCTTTCAGTGTACTGACTGGCAGATCTTCAAAGAAGCAGCCACTTACGGGGATAAGCTGGACCTGGATGAATACACGTCTTCCGTCCTCGGCTTCATATCCAAATGTGCTGATGATGTAACCACCACCAATACAATTACCTGCTTCTCTAATCAGAAGCCCTGGCTGAATGCTGAAGTAAAGGCTCTGCTGAAAACCAGGGATGCTGCATTTAGGGTAGGTGATGCATCAGCACTAAAGATGGTGAGGAAACAACTGACGGCAGGCGTTGGGAGGGCTAAAGCCACATACACCCAGAAAATCCAGGGACACCTTACATCCAACAATCCGCGGAGTATGTGGAATGGCATTAAATGCATCACTGACTACAACACCAATAATCCACAATGCCCTAGGGACCCCTCCCTGCCAGATACACTTAACTCATTCTATGCCGGCTTTGAGGAACACAACAACCCTCCACCCTGTACTAAGCTCAAAACACTTCCTGATGACACACCCCTTAGAGTAACAACAGCCGACGTGGAAAGGATTTTAAAAAGAATTAACCCCCATAAAGCTGCAGGCCCTGATAACATACCAGGGAGGGTACTTAAGGACTGTGCTCACCAGCTGTCAGAAGTGTTAACTGACATATTTAACACCTCTCTGTCAACTGCATCTGTTCCCACCTGCCTGAAGACTGCCACCATTGTTCCAGTCCCTAACTGCTCTACAGTGACTTGTTTGAATGCCTACCGACCCATAGCTTTAACCCCTGAAGTCATGAAGTGCTTCGAGAGGCTGGTCATGACCCACATCAAAGCCTCCATCGACACCACTGTGGACCCCCATCAGTACGCATACAAGTCAAATCGCTCCGCAGACGACGCCATCTCGTCAGTAATCCACACAGCCCTTAAACACCTGGAGAATAAGAACTCCTACATCCGCCTGCTTTTCCTGGATTTTTCCTCTGCCTTTAACACCATCTCTCCACAGACGCTAGTACTTAAGCTCTCCTCTCTTGGATTAAGCCCTACAGTGGGGAACTGGGTCCTCGACTTCCTGACCAACAGACCTCAAACTGTCAGGATCCACGATACCATCTCCTCCTCCATCACTCTCAGCACAGGCTCGCCTCAAGGTTGCGTGCTGAGCCCCCTACTGTTCACTCTATTGACGTATGACTGCATAGCGAGACACTCCAGCTGCCATATAGTCAAATTCGCAGATGACACAGCAGTAGTGGGATGCATCACTAACAATGATGAATCCTATTACAGAGAGGAGGTGGAACAACTGGTACAGTGGTGTAGGGATAACAACCTCTGCATCAATGTAAAAAAGACCAAAGAGATGGTGGTGGACTTCAGGAAGGACAAGCGAACTCCTCTCCCCCTACACATTGATGGAGCTGCTGTGGAAGTGGTCCCCAGCTTCAAGTATCTGGTTGTCCACATAGCTAAGGACGTAACTTGGACAATTAACACCTTGGGCCTGATTAAAAAGGCCCACCAGCGCCTCTACTTCCTCAGGAAGCTAAAACGAGCTGGGCTTGGGAGCCTGGTTCTGAAGAGTTTCTATCTAGGTGCGGTAGAAAGCATCGTCAGCTCCTACATCACTGTGTGGCACGGCAACAGCACCGCAGCTGAGGGGAAAGCACTGCAGAGAGTAGTTAAGGCTGCACAGAGAACAGTGGGGAGCAGGCTCCCCTCTATCACTGAACTGTACACTGAAAGATGCAGAGGAAGAGGTCTCCGCATCATTAAGGACTCCACTCACCCTGCACAACCTCTTCCCTCAGGCAGAAGACTGAGGAGCCTTCAATGCAAGACCACCAGGCTCAAAAACAGCTTCTACCCTGAAGCTATTAGACTGCTGAACTCTAGTCGTGCTTTGTAGGTCCTCTCCCATCAAACAGAATCATACACAATCACAAGCTGCTAACAATAGATAGTATTTAATTACTGTATATCTACATTTTTTTTAGTGCAATATATAATCCTATGGTGCAATACATTTTTAACTCTATAGCCCAATGTACAAAGTGTAAAATATAGTTTCTGTAAATGTGCAATACACTATACAGTATATAGCTTACATCTCACTTCTTGCATAATATATCCTACTGCTCTTATTTATATTAATGTATATACACATTGTATGGATGCGGGAAGTAGAAGTCGGACGTCGCATGGGTTGATTAACTTGGTTATTGTGAATGGACCGATGAAACGTGGAGAGAGCTTGCGTGAGAATGTCTTTAAGGGGATGTCCCTGGTGGCGAGCATGACTCTGTCTCCTAAGTGATACCTGGGGGCCTTGGAGCGATGGCGGTCAGCCTGTCTCTTGTAAGACCTGGACGCTTGCAGTATGGATCATTTGGCTCGTAACCACGTCCGTTTGCAGCGGCGGACGAAGAGTTGCGCTGTGGGAACTTCTACCTCCTCCTCCTGAGTGGGAAACAGCGGTGGTTGGTACAGTGAATTGGTTGGTTGTGAATGCCCTTTGCACGCCGTAATCCTCCCTCCCTTGTTTGCCAGAAAGGCGTGTCAAGATTTCACAGTAAACACGCCCATTCAAGTCCTATTTATTCATTTACCTCGTGCCACCACTAGATGGCGCTTCGTTCTCAAGAAGACGTTAAAACAAGCCAGCTGCGCTGAGTTGCAATCACGTGATTTTAACAACCCGCCTCCACCCCCGCCGTACTGACGCTGCCAAACTACAGAGATGAAGATGGCGGCTTAACGGACTATTCGTGGTAAGTGATGTTTTATTTTATAAAATGTGTTTGGGGTAGTTTACAGTTTATTTCCCAGTTTAGTTTTTTATTGGCCGTTTTAAATATCACTGGCAGCACCAGCAGCGGTCAGATGTGACTTTAGATAACTTAATGTTCTGTTTACCAAGTCTGGAGTTAATATTACAGCTTACTGTCATTGTCACACACTCACAGTGTCACTCCACTTTAACTCAAAAACATGCTCAAGCTTCGAAAATACTATTAATGTCCCTATTACAAGAGCTGCACTACCCGATGAAGAGTGTTTGTGTTCTCTGTAAATACTGAGAGAATCTCACCGCGTGTTGTCTGGATAAATTCAGTGGTTATTTATTCTTTGGTTAAGAGTTAATCTGCAGGTTATTTCTGTGACTGTAATATAATGTGATGGAGTTGATGAGGGACAAAGACTGAGTGGAGCTGTACAGGAGCAGGTAACGCTCATAACCGGGTTTATATTTTATACAGTTTGGCCGTGACTTTCCGCGGTAGTTATAGTTTGGCCTCAGAGATGAACTAATGCTAATATAAGTTATAGTTTGGCCTCAGAGATGAAGTAATTCTCATATACGAGTGTTATATCACTTAACTTATTTGTATGAGAAGCGCATTAAGTAAATTCTCGCTTAATTTAATTCAGACGATAATACAGACAGACCTGGTTAACACTAACACTGTTCACTGGTTAACATTAGCACAGGCAGTTTATTTACATTCCAGAAACCCCCAAACAGTATTTTACACACTCTGTGGTAAATAGATTTATTAATATATTTTATTTTTATTAGAACTATATGTTCTGTAAAGTTTATTTATCTTTGTCTTCACTAAATTCTCCTGTTGTCTTTAAGCAGAGCTCCGCTGTGGAGGATTGGGGGGTCAGACGGCTGACGGCTGGACTTTTGGAGCTACAGGACTGGAGGAGCCTGAACAAGCTGTTGAGGGAGCTGTAGGAGGGATGACGTCACAGTCCGACAGCTTTAGAATGATGTTTGGTCAGGTCTACTGTATATTCTGAACATAGAACTGCAAAATGTCTGATACAGTACTTTCGAAGAAACAAAGACTTAAACTGTTCCATGTTTAATAGTTTTGATATTTTAAAAATTTAAATTTTAATATAAAAGACCTATAGATAGAGACTTAAGCAGCTGGTGTATCCGGGTAGTTTAATTTAAAACTTAAACTTTAAGCAAAAAGACAACATGTATTCACCTGTTTTATACAAATTACTGTTTTAACTTTGACTAGTTTTGGAAGAATAAATTGAATTGGTAAAGTCATGTTTGCGTGTTTTACTTGTTGGGGGATTGTTTGGGTATTTAAAAAACGTTTAGTTGAACCAACAACTTCAATGGGCAAAAAATGGGACACAACTTTGTTTTAAATAGTCAAAGAGTTGGGCTGAAAATCATAATAATAATAATTATTGGTCATAGAAACAAATGAAAACAGTTAAACACTTGATTATATGTATTTGTGTTTGTGATTATGTGACCCATAATAATTTTTTCTCAGTATAAATAAATGTTTTGGGTTTTAAGAACTCCAAAAGAGCAACGACAAATTTAATAGTGGAAGGTGAGAAACCTCAATGGAGAATACTGAGTATGACATGTTGTTAATTGCTCTGTGTGTGTGTTTTTGGCGGGTGGATGGGTGTGCGTGTTAAAGCCAACGGAGAAATGCAGGAGAGCGCTCGCACGTATACACACACACACACACACACACACACACACACACCTCTCCATTCATCCATCATTGATTAAACCTATGAACACGGCTGTTCAGCAGTTCTAAACACAAGCGCAGGGTCTGTTTTTGTCCTTAACTAAAATACTTCAATACGTTAATAATGAATTTATTTTGCTGAATAAGGTAATAAGCGATATTTAAACCAAACCAGTAAGTTAAGTAAGTGTATACATTAAAGTACTGTGTATAACCAAGTGCCCTAGCAAACACAGTTACAGTTTACAGGACAAACAAAGTGTGTGCGCTGGGGGGATTGGAAGGTGACTGAGAATACTCATTTACAAGACAAAAGACGGTCAGAGGTAGGGCCGTTCTAGACCGGGGTGGGGGGGCAGTCAGAAATTTGAAGGGGGCATCATGTTCGAGCACTGTTTTTTCCCTGGGCTTATAGTAACAGTCTTGTCCTTGCTGAATTGTGTTGAGGCACGCAAACCCCCTGACCACAATAAGGTGGCAATCCCTCAGGGGGGAAACTAAGAAATAAAATAAAATATCCTTAATCCAGATTTTATCAATGACATAACATTTATCTAAGCTGGATGGTCAAATTCTCAAAAACGTTTAACCTAAAGTAAGACTTAACACACTATAACTAAAATATTAAAAAAACTGAAAGGTTGTCTTGTGAATAATAAAACATACAAACTAAATTAAAACAGATGGGCTATTGAACAGATCATAATATGTTTTATGTTTTCTGATTATAAATGATAGATGAGTTGATTTTAGAAAGGCTAAATGAAATAGCTAGTTTTGGTCCAGTAACTTTTGGAAAGAGAGCATCCTGAACTATAGGAAAGCTCTTAGTGTAGCTAGATCAACGTATCTCTCCACTCTTATAGAAGAAAATAAAAATAATCCTAGATTTTTATTTAATACCGTAGCCAAATTAACCAGAAATAAGACCACTACAGAAATCTCCACAACAACATCATGCAATAGTGAGGACTTCATGAACTTTTTTAATAATAAAATTGTAAATATCAGGCATAAAATTGAGGCTTTGAGGCCAAACAATGTAATTGATACTGATGTTGGCCTAGCCATGTCAGATTCAAACCTAGAATACTTTACTCCTCTTGAAGAGAATGAACTAATTTCACTCATCTCTTCTGCAAATTCATCAACCTGTATATTAGATCCTATACCGACACATTTTCTTAAACAGATAGTACCAGTAATAACAGAACCGATGTTGAGAATAATTAATTCCTCACTCAGCATTGGTTATGTTCCAAAATCTTTTAAAGTAGCAGTTATTAAACCAATAATTAAGAAACCTGACCTTGACCCCTGTCAGCTGTCCAATTACAGGCCAATATCAAACCTCCCCTTTATCTCTAAGATTCTGGAAAAGATAGTAGCGGAGCAGCTATGCTCATATCTACATAGAAATCGCATACATGAACTGTATCAGTCAGGATTTAGGCCTCATCACAGCACAGAAACAGCAGTCATTAAAGTAGTAAATGACCTCCTATTGGCCTCTGATCAGGGTTGTGTAACTATGCTTGTATTACTCGACCTCAGTGCAGCGTTTGATACCATTGATCATGCTATTCTTCTTCACAGATTAGAAAATTTAGTAGGAATTAAGGGTACAGCCCTCTCCTGGCTCAGATCCTATTTGACCGATCGTTATCAGTATGTAGACTTAAATGGTGATTATTCTGCATGTTCTCTAGTGGAGTTTGGCGTTCCGCAGGGTTCAGTTTTAGGCCCACTGCTTTTTTCCCTTTACATGCTTCCTTTGGGCAACATAATCCGTAAGCATGGTATTAGTTTTCATTGTTATGCTGACGACACACAGCTATACGTCTCAACAAAACCTGATGAGAAAAACCATCTTACTAAAGTTGAGCAATGTGTTCAGGACATAAGAAATTGGATGCTAATTAACTTCCTTCTGCTTAATCCGGATAAGACAGAAGTTCTAGTCATAGGACCGCATACAGCTAGAAGTAAAATCTTAGATCACACCGTAACTTTAGATGGCCTTTCCGTTCCGCCAAGTGCAACAGTAAAAGACCTCGGCGTGATTATAGATTCCAGCCTTTCATTTGAAGCTCATGTAGATAATATCACCAGGATAGCATTCTTTCACCTTAGAAATATCGCCAAAATAAGAAATATATTGTCGCTAAATGATGCAGAAAAACTAGTTCATGCTTTTATCACTTCTAGGTTGGACTATTGTAATGCCTTACTGTCTGGTTGTTCAGTTAGGTGCATAAACAAGCTTCAGCTAGTCCAAAATGCAGCAGCGAGAGTCCTCACTAGAACCAGAAGATATGAGCACATCACCCCTATCCTATCTTCACTGCATTGGCTCCCTGTGAAATTTCGCATTGATTTTAAAATACTACTCTTGACATATAAGCCATTAAATGGTCTCGCGCCGCAGTATCTGAGCGAACTGCTAGTGTCTTACGATCCGCCACGCCTACTTCGGTCAAAGGATGCAGGCTGCTTATCAGTACCGCGTATTATGAAAACTACAGCTGGGGGCAGAGCTTTTTCTTACAAAGCCCCAAAATTATGGAATAGTCTTCCAAATAGTGTTCGGGACTCAGACACAGTCTCAGTGTTTAAGTCTAGGCTAAAAACCTATTTATTTAACCAAGCATTTTATAAATAGATTTGCCATAAGGTAAAGGAGCAGATCTGGGGGACTCATGGACGTAGAGTATTATGGTGAACTGGTATGTTTAGATGCTGTCTTCCTCAGTCTCATTTGATCACTCAGGTTTGTTGACGGTGAGGTGATTGTTTGCTTTACATCTCAGGGAGCCCTCATGTTTGTGTTTCCTTCTGGCTCTCCCTTTTAGTTATGCTGTCATAATTAGTCCTGCCGGAGTCCCTGCTTGCACTCTACAGTAAATATACATTCACGTTAGACATTGTGACTGTGACCATACCTAATTGCAATCTCTCCTCCTCTTCTCTTCCTCCCCCTCTTTCTCTTTCCTCTCTCCCCCTGTCTCCCCCTTTCACTCTTTCTCTCTCTCTCTCTGTCGAGCTACACATGTGGTTCCTGAGCTGCCAGTGATCCAGACTCCCTCTGCCCTTCGGACCTGTCTGATCCATCCTGGTGCCCGGTTTCTGGTTGGAGGTCTCATCGCATGGATGCCCCGTGTGTCTCTTTAGGATGCGTCTGGTGTCTGGGGATGATTCTCTATACTTAGAAGATGGTTCTGGCCTCGACTGGTGTGGTCAGCTGTTTCTCTGAGGACTTGACAATTCGATAGTTCAGGACTGGAACTTTCTACAAGTCTATCTGAGTCTCGAATAACTACTGGACTCCATTTTACATCAAGTATTATAACATCAATTAACATCAACTATTATAGCTGAACCTAACACTTAACACTATATAAATGCAGATCATTTCCTGCTATCTGTTTCACCCAGATGAGGATGGGTTCCCTGTCGAGTCTGGTTCCTCTCAAGGTTTCTTCCTATTACCGTCTCAGGGAGTTTTTCCTTGCCACTGTCGCCCTCGGGCTTGCTCGCCAGGGAATATCTGAACATTTTGATTCATACACATTCACATTCCATACAAACTTAAATAATTCTTTTGATTGTGTAAAGCTGTTTTGAGACAATGTCAATTGTTAAAAGCGCTATACAAATAAAATTGAATTGAATTGAATTGAATTAACTATACTACGTAAACGTAATTATAATATGAATTAATTAAGGGCAGGACCTAACCTAATGTTAATAATTTACACCATGATAACATTAGTATTTATGTTTTTTGTATATATTTTTAAATCTTCAAATGAAAGTTTCAGAGTATATAATTTGTCGTGTCATCTGTGATTGAGACCCATGAGTTAAATTGAAATAATTTTTATGGGTAGTAAGCCAGGTTTTAGTAACCTTGGACAAATCACCATATAAGCCCTCTCTCGCGCACGCACTCTCACGCTATCTCTCGCACTCACACGACACACACACACACACACACACAAATAACACAGGAAATCGCGTAAAACCAAATGAAACTAGGGTAAAAAATATGAGCGGTAAAAATACAGTAGTATCCTGTAGGTGATTCCTGTCCTGTGATAACAGACACTAACACTCTAGAACTGTTTAGTTCTGTTAGAATTGTTTTTTCAAGTGTGAATGTTTATGGGGATTAAATCTGTCTCTGCTGTCACATCTATACATAGTTGTGATAATTCAATTCAATTCAATTCAGTTTTATTTGTATAGCGCTTTTAACAATTGACATTGTCTCAAAACAGCTTCACACAATCAAAAGAATTATTTAAGTTTGTATGGAATGTGAATGTGTATGAATCAAAATGTTCGGATATTCCCTGGCGAGCAAGCCCGAGGGCGACAGTGGCAAGGAAAAACTCCCTGAGACGGTAATAGGAAGAAACCTTGAGAGGAACCAGACTCGACAGGGAACCCATCCTCATCTGGGTGAAACAGATAGCAGGAAATGATCTGCATTTATACAGTGCAGGTTCAGCTATAATAGTTGATGTTAATTGATGTTATAATACTTGATGTAAAATGGAGTCCAGTAGTTATTGGAGACTCAGATAGACTTGTAGAAAGTTCCAGTCCTGAACTATCGAATTGTCAAGTCCTCAGAGAAACAGCTGACCACACCAGTCGAGGCCAGAACCATCTTCTAAGTAGAGAGAATCATCCCCAGACACCAGACGCATCCTAAAGAGACACACGGGGCATCCATGCGATGAGACCTCCAACCAGAAACCGGGCACCAGGATGGATCAGACAGGTCCGGAGGGCAGAGGGAGTCTGGATCACTGGCAGCTCAGGAACCACATGTGTAGCTCGACAGAGAGAGAGAGAGAGAGAAAGAGTGAAAGGGGGAGACAGGGGGAGAGAGGAAAGAGAAAGAGGGGGAGGAAGAGAAGAGGAGGAGAGATTGCAATTAGGTATGGTCACAGTCACAATGTCTAATGTGAATGTATATTTACTGTAGAGTGTAAGCAGGGACTCCGGCAGGACTAACTATGACAGCATAACTAAAAGGGAGAGCCAGAAGGAAACACAAACATGAGGGCTCCCTGAGATGTAAAGCAAACAATCACCTCACCGTCAACAAACCTGAGTGATCAAATGAGACTGAGGAAGACAGCATCTAAACATACCAGTTCACCATAATACTCTACGTCCATGAGTCCCCCAGATCTGCTCCTTTACCTTATGGCAAATCTATTTATAAAATGCTTGGTTAAATAAATAGGTTTTTAGCCTAGACTTAAACACTGAGACTGTGTCTGAGTCCCGAACACTATTTGGAAGACTATTCCATAATTTTGGGGCTTTGTAAGAAAAAGCTCTGCCCCCAGCTGTAGTTTTCATAATACGCGGTACTGACAAGCAGCCTGCATCCTTTGACCGAAGTAGGCGTGGCGGATCGTAAGACACTAGCAGTTCGCTCAGATACTGCGGCGCGAGACCATTTAATGCCTTATATGTCAAGAGTAGTATTTTAAAATCGATGCGAAATTTCACAGGGAGCCAATGCAGTGAAGATAGGATAGGGGTGATGTGCTCATATCTTCTGGTTCTAGTGAGGACTCTCGCTGCTGCATTTTGGACTAGCTGAAGCTTGTTTATGCACCTAACTGAACAACCAGACAGTAAGGCATTACAATAGTCCAACCTAGAAGTGATAAAAGCATGAACTAGTTTTTCTGCATCATTTAGCGACAATATATTTCTTATTTTGGTGATATTTCTAAGGTGAAAGAATGCTATCCTGGTGATATTATCTACATGAGCTTCAAATGAAAGGCTGGAATCTATAATCACGCCGAGGTCTTTTACTGTTGCACTTGACGGAACAGAAAGGCCATCTAAAGTTACGGTGTGATCTAAGATTTTACTTCTAGCCGTATGCGGTCCTATGACTAGAACTTCTGTCTTATCCGGATTAAGCAGAAGGAAGTTAATTAGCATCCAATTTCTCATGTCCTGAACACATTGCTCAACTTTAGTAAGATGGTTTTTCTCATCAGGTTTTGTTGAGACGTATAGCTGTGTGTCGTCAGCATAACAATGAAAACTAATACCATGCTTACGGATTATGTTGCCCAGAGGAAGCATGTAAAGGGAAAAAAGCAGTGGGCCTAAAACTGAACCCTGCGGAACGCCAAACTCCACTAGAGAACATGCAGAATAATCACCATTTAAGTCTACATACTGATAACGATCGGTCAAATAGGATCTGAGCCAGGAGAGGGTTGTACCCTTAATTCCTACTAAATTTTCTAATCTGTGAAGAAGAATAGCATGATCAATAGTGTCAAAAGCTGCACTGAGGTCGAGTAATACAAGCATAGTTACACAACCCTGATCAGAGGCCAATAGGAGGTCATTTACTACTTTAACGAGTGCTGTTTCTGTGCTGTGATGAGGCCTAAATCCTGACTGATACAGTTCATGTATGCCATTTCTATGTAGATATGAGCATAGCTGCTCCGCTACTATCTTTTCCAGAATCTTAGCGATAAAGGGGAGGTTTGATATTGGCCTGTAATTGGACAGCTGACAGGGGTCGAGGTCAGGTTTCTTAATTATTGGTTTAATAACTGCTACTTTAAAAGATTTTGGAACATAACCAATGCTGAGTGAGGAATTAATTATTCTCAACATCGGTTCTGTTATTACTGGTACTATCTGTTTAAGAAAATGTGTCGGTATAGGATCTAATATACAGGTTGATGAATTTGCAGAAGAGATGAGTGAAATTAGTTCATTCTCTTCAAGAGGAGTAAAGTATTCTAGGTTTGAATCTGACATGGCTAGGTTAACATCAGTATCAATTACATTGTTTGGTTTCAAAGCCTCAATTTTATGCCTGATATTTACAATTTTATTATTAAAAAAGTTCATGAAGTCCTCACTATTGCATGATGTTGTTGTGGAGATTTCTGTAGTGGTCTTATTTCTGGTTAATTTGGCTACGGTATTAAATAAAAATCTAGGATTATTTTTATTTTCTTCTATAAGAGTGGAGAGATACGTTGATCTAGCTACACTAAGAGCTTTCCTATAGTTCAGGATGCTCTCTTTCCATGCTATTTGAAATACCAACAATTTAGTTTGACGCCATTTACGCTCTAATTTCCGAGCAGTCTGTTTTAAAGTGCGCGTGTGATCGTTATACCAGGGAGCGAGTTTCTTATCTCTAATAATTTTTCTTTTAGCTGGAGCTACATTATCTAAGGTACAACGAAGTGTCGACTCTAAATATTCAGTCGCCTGATCGAGTTCTGTGGGGTCAGACGGTGGCCTAATCGAAGTTGGTAACTCTGGGAGATTACTGATAAAACTCTGTGTGGTAGTTGATGTGAATGTACGTTTAATACGGTAGCGCGGTACTGTGCGTACATTATCACTGTGAGACACTTGAATGGAGACAAGATAGTGATCTGAGATAATTTCAGACAGTGGAATTGTGAATACATTTCTTATAATTAATCCGAAGAATATTACTAAATCTAAAGTGTGACCTGCTTTATGAGTGGGTCCTACTACACACTGATTTACACCTACGGAGTCCAGTATGGACATAAATGCTGTTCTCAGAGGGTCTTCTGGATTCTCAAAATGAATGTTAAAATCTCCAGCAATTAACACTTTGTCTACAGAAATGACCAGGTCTGAGATGAAATCCGCAATTTCACTAAGAAATTCAGAATACGGCCCTGGAGGTCTGTAAATTATAATTAGTGGAATCGACTGAGCTGATTTAATATACTTAAATACACTTATGTTACTATAGAGAATTTCAAATGAGTTAAATTTGTGTCGGTGTTTTTGTACGATAGACAGATTATCATTATGAATAACTGCGACGCCTCCTCCTCTACCAGTTAACCGAGGCTGGTGTATGTAGCTGTATCCAGGAGGACTAGCTTCATTTAGAGCTACATACTCGTCCTGTTTAACCCATGTTTCAGTTAAACAGAGTATATCAAACGCCTGATCTGTGATAATTTCATTAACAATAACTGCTTTTGATGTGAGAGATCTAATATTTAACAATCCTAGCTTCAGATCAGAGGTGCCAGCTGCGCATTCAGTATGATCGGAGTTTGTGGACTTTATGTTAATTAGATTATTGAAACAGACTTTCTGGGTCTTTCTACATTTTTGCTTAGATCGGGGAACAGACACAGTCTCAATATGGTGAACCCTGAGTGACGACTCTATGCAGCTAGCAGACGGTTGGTTTAGCCTGTCTGTCTGCTCCCTGGCCTGGGCTCTGGATTGTCACCGATTAACTAGACCTCTACTGAGACTATGAGCTATACTACAGGAAATGAGAGCAGCACCTTCCCGAGTGGGATGGACACCGTCCCGCCCTAACAGGCCAGCTTTGCCCTCAAAGGTCTTCCAATTATCTATGTAGCCCACATTATTTTCGGAGCACCACCTGGACATCCAGCGGTTCAGCGACCATAACCTGCTGTAAGCTATGTCACCACGTCTCATTGGGATGGGACCAGAGCATATTACTTCATCGGACATCGCCTTCGCTAATTTAAACACCTCTGTAAAGTTACTCTTACTAACCTCTGACTGACGAAGGCGTATATCATTAGCTCCAGCATGTACCACTATCTTAGAGAACCTGTGCTGTCCTAGAGCCCTAAGATTACCTGCTATGTCCGGTGCTCTGGCTCCCGGGATACACCTAACCACTGCCGCTGGCGCCCCTAAAGGTCTAGCTAATGTCACGTGTCTCAGTATAGAGTCTCCTATAACCAGAGCTCTTTCAGGTTTCTCAGCGGGTGCTATGGAACGATATCGCGGACAATATTCAAATGCAATTGCAAATAGCATTTGCAATTGCGTTTCCCATATGTGGACGCACAAAGTGTGCCATAATTCAAATGCAATTGCAAACTTTGCATTACCGTTTGCTGTTTCGCCTTCGCGAGCGCACACTGACTGCCAAATTTCAAATGAAAAAGAAAAGTCCATTTGCATTTGTATTTCCCAGGTCTTACACGTCATGAACCTGTCATATTTAAATAGCTAAATCAATTATCACGTTTGCTTTTTCACTTTCTCTGCGCCGCGCGTCAAACCGGCCAAAATTCAAACGCAATCGCTAATCCATTTGCAATTGCATTTCCAACACGTTACACAGAAACCTGTCAATCAGCGTCAGGGGCGGGTCTATACTGTGGGGCGGGATTGTATGGGGAGTGACGTCACTCGCACTCGCCGACCAAGAGGGGGATATTTGAGCACTGGAGGTGAACCGAGATTATCTCATTTGTTTATCAAGAAATAAACACACAAAAATTACAAATCGCATATTTTCTTGCTCCGGAGTGGACAGAGAAGTTTTTACAAATAAAAATATTTTTAGATCTTCTCCTGTTACAGCCTGCTGGAGCTAAATCTTTCAGAAACGCTGCGTACCGGTGTTATGCCTCCCTGCCACGGATTGCCCCTCCAACATAACCTCTATCAAATATTATATTATAACATAAATTAATAGGTTTATGATGCACCAAACGAATTTGATTATAAAATAATCTATATAAAAAAAACACATGTAGTATATGGGGAAAATATATTAATTATATATTATTTTCATATACAACCCCTGGCAAAAAGTATGGAATCACCCCTCTCAGAAGATGTTCATTCAAATGTTTAATTGTGTAGAAAAAAAACAAGCACATACATGCCACAAAACTATTTTCACTCAACAATCCAAACTTCTGGCTGTATAAAACACTTTAAAAAAAAAAAGAAAGATAACTATAGTCAATGACAACTTTTTTGACAACTCAAACAGAGGAAAAAAATATGGAATCACACAAATCTGAGGGAAAAAATATGGAATCACCATGCACTTTGCATTTCTAAAACAAATACCTGTATCTGATTACAACTGCTAATTAGTCTACAGTTAAAAAAGAGTGCTTGCACACATTAGGGATGTGTTGAACCAAGATGATTGACATAACGCATAGCTCCAACATGAGAGATGTCAGTTGACAAAGGAGAGAATTATCAAACTTCCCAGTGATTCCATATTTTTTTCCTCTGTTTGAGTTGTCATAACAGTCGTCATTGACTATAGTTATCTTTCTTTGTTTTTTTTTTTAAGTGTTTTATACAGCCAGAAGTTTGGATTGTTGAGTGAAAATAGTTTTGTGGCATGTATGTGCTTGTTTTTTTTCTACACAATTAAACATTTGAATGAACATCTTCTGAGAGGGGTGATTCCATACTTTTTGCCAGGGGTTGTATATGAAAAAATTATATAATTAATATATTTCCCCCCTATACTACATGTGTTTTTTTTTTAATATAGATTATTTTATTATCAAATTCGTTTGGTGCAATTTGTAAATCATAAAGCTATTAATTTATGTTGTAATATAATATTTGATAGAGGTTATGTTGGGGGGGCAATCAGTGGCAGGGGGGCATTTTAGCACATCACACCGGTACTGAAACCGGTACCGGTTTCTGAAAGATTTAGCTCCAGCAGGCTGTAACAGGAGAAGATCTAAAAATATTTTTATTTGTAAAAACTTCTCTGTCCACTCCGGAGCAAGAAAATATGCGATTTGTAATTTTTGTGTGTTTATTTCTTGATAAACAAATGAGATAATCTCGGTTCACCTCCAGTGCTCAAATATCCCCCTCTTGGTCGGCGAGTGCGAGTGACGTCACTCCCCATACAATCCTGCCCCACAGTATAGACCCGCCCCTGACGCTGATTGACAGGTTTCTGTGTAACGTGTTGGAAATGCAATTGCAAATGGATTAGCGATTGCGTTTGAATTTTGGCCGGCTTGACGCGCGGCGCAGAGAAAGTGAAAAAGCAAACGTGATAATTGATTTTGCTATTTAAATATTCAATTCAATTCAATTTTATTTATATAGCGCTTTTAACAATGGTCATTGTCTCAAAGCAGCTTCACAAAAATTTTAGAAATTTAACACACAAAAAAAAAAAACAAAAAAAAAAAACCATATTATATATTATATATATATATATAGAATAATTATATATAAAGTAATAAATAAATAAATAAAATTATAATAGAAAATAAATAAATAAAAACAAATAATAATAATAATTATAGAAAAGAAAATAATTGGAAGTGTGGATGTGTGAGAGAAATGTGCAGATAATAATGAGATGAATGAATGAAATGTCTCTGATGAGCAAGCCAAGGGTGACGGCGACGGTGGCAAGGAAAAACTCCCTGAGATGGCATTAGGAAGAAACCTTGAGAGGAACCAGACTCAACAGGGAACCCATCCTCATTTGGGCGATAACAGATAGAAATGATATAACATCTTGTGTGTTGTGCAGGTGAAAATTCAATATGACAGAAATTATTTAAATTGTCATGAAGACCAGTTCAGCATAGGGACGAGTCAGTAGGTGCAGAGGGCAGATGAGGTCTGGATCACTGGAAGCACAGGAGCAGCATGTGTAGCTCCAACCATCATAAAGCTGAATCCAGTTGGAGCTGGTCCTTCTCTGGATGCCTCAGGAACCTCGCAGGGTCGGCCTTTGTCTACTGAAGCTGGCAAAATCTCCCGATGCCTCGGGATGGGTAGAGAAATACAGAACAGATGGGGAGAATTAGCGTAGTTGCCATTCGGTATAGGTGTACTGGAGTATGAGTACTGGGATGAGTTATGTGTATGCCAGATTAAAAAGATGCGTCTTGAGTCTACTTTTGAACTGAGAAACCGTGTCTGCTCCCCGAACACTGTCTGGAAGGCTATTCCAAAGCTTTGGAGCTAAATATGAAAAAGCCCTACCCCCTTTTGTAGATTTTGAAATTCTGGGAACTACCAGAAGTCCGGAGTTTTGTGATCTTAAGGCGCGTGGTGGATTGTAGCGTATCAGAAGACTGGTTAGGTATGTGGGAGCTAAACCATTTAAAGCCTTGTATGTAAGTAATACTATTTTGTAATTTATTCTAAACTGAACAGGTAGCCAGTGCAGGGATGATAATATTGGGGTTATATGATCATATTTTCTGGATCTAGTGAGAACCCTGGCAGCTGCATTTTGGATTAACTGGAGCTTGTTTATTGAGGATGCAGGACAAGATTCAAGATTCAATTCAAGATTCAAAGAACTTTATTAATCCCAAAGGGAAATTGCTTCAACCACCTAGTAATGCATTACAATAGTCCAGTCTGGAGGTCATGAATGCATGAACTAGTTTTTCTGCATCAGATACGGATAAGATGTTCCTAAGTTTAGCAATATTTCGAAGATGGAAAAAGGCTGTTTTTGTGATATTTGAAATGTGATTTTCAAAAGACAAGTTACTGTCTAATATTACTCCCAGATCTTTTACTGCTGAGCTGGTAATAACAGTACATCCTTCTAAGCGCAAGCTGAATTGTGAAAGCTGTTGTGTGCTGGTTTTTGGGCCAATAAGTAATATCTCTGTCTTATCTGAATTTAGTAAAAGAAAGTTATTGGTCATCCAATCTTTTATGTCCTGGACACACTCAGTTAATCTAGACAACTTAGGTATTTCGTCTGGTTTAGTTGAGATATATAATTGGGTATCATCAGCATAACAATGGAAACTAATCCCATGTCTTCTAATGATGTTACCCAAGGGAAGCATGTATATTGAGAACAACAGAGGTCCTAAAACTGACCCTTGTGGGACCCCATATTTCACTGGCATTATACCAGACGGTTCTCCATTTAGATCTACAAAATGGTAGCGATCAGACAGGTAAGATCTAAACCATTTTAGTGCCTGTCCCTGAATGCCTATATAATTTTGTAAGCGATCTATGAGAATATTATGATCTATAGTGTCGAATGCAGCACTAAGATCGAGCAGGACTAGCAATGAGATGCAGCCTTGGTCTGAAGCTAAAAACAAGTCATTTGTAATCTTAACTAGTGCAGTTTCTGTGCTATGATGGGGCCTGAAACCTGACTGAAATTCTTCAAGGATGTTGTTATCCTGCAAGAATGTGCAAATTTGAGCTGATACTACTTTTTCTAGTATTTTTGATATGAACGGGAGGTTTGAGATCGGTCTGTAATTTGTTATTTCATTCGCGTCCAAATTAGATTTTTTAAGAAGCGGCTTAATAACTGCTAACTTGAAAGGTTTAGGGACGTGACCTAGATGTAATGAAGAATTAATAATGTTTAGGAGTGGCTCTCCAACCGTAAGCATCACTTCTTTTAAAAATCTGGTTGGGATTGGGTCTAACAGGCACGTTGTTGATTTAGCCGAGGTGATGAGTTTATACAGCTCTTCCTGTCCTATACCTGTAAAGCAGTGAAAATCTAAATGTGAAGCTATAGGCTGAACTGGATCGTGAGATACTATTAGAGGTTGAACCTCCATTATTTTCTTCCTGATATTATTGATTTTTTCATTAAAGAAGTCCATAAAGTCTTCACTTCTAAACTGTGATGGGATACTCTCTGCGGGCATCTTAGGTTTTGTTAAGCGAGCCACTGTACTAAATAAGAACCTGGGATTGTTTTGGTTTCTTGCTATCAGTTGGCTAAGATGCTCGGTCCTAGCAGTTTTTAGAGCCTGTCTATAGCTGCACATACTGTCTTTATACACAATTCGAAAAACTTCTAATTTAGTTTTCCTCCATTTTCGCTCGAGGTTACGGGTTGCTCTCTTTAGGGCGCGAGTATGACTGTTGTACCACGGTGCCAATGTTTTATCTCTGACTTTTTTTAATCTGATGGGAGCAACAGTGTCTAATGTACTGGTAAAAATAGTGCCCATGCTGCTAGTCACTTCATCTAGATCATCTGCATTTAGGGGTCTAATAAGAAATTGGGACAGATCCGGCAGATTACTTGTGAATCTGTCTTTAGTGGTGGGATTCATATTTCTAACAGATTGATAGCGTGGGGAGACACAGCTAATCTGTTCTACGGGTAGAGTATATGTCAGGAGGTGATGATCTGTGATATCATCACTTTGAGGTATGATCTCTATATTAGAGACATCTATACCATGGGATATAATTAAATCTAGCGTATGATTAAAGCGGTGAGTTGCTCCAATTATATTTTGCTTAACCCCAAAGGAATTTAGTAAATCCATAAATGTGAGTGCTAAAGCGTCGTTAGCATCATCTACATGAATGTTAAAGTCTCCTACTATCAATACTTTGTCAGAGTTAACCAATAGGTCTGATAGCAGATGTCCAAATTCTTTAAGAAAATCGCCATATGGCCCCGGGGGTCTGTACACGGTGGCCAAGGTAAAATATAGCAAGGGTTTATTACGTATTTCATTTAGTGCAACATTAATGATAAGCACTTCAAATGAATTAAACCTGGGCCTTATTTTCTGGGTAACAGTGAATACATCATTGTAGATAGTGGCGACACCACCGCCGCGACCAATTAGACGGGGCTCGTGCTTATAGAAATATCCTGACGGAGTAGACTCATTCAGACCAAAATATTCATTTGGTTTAAGCCAGGTTTCAGTGAGACAGAGTGCGTCAAGGCAATAATCTGAGATAATTTCATTAACAATAAGTGCTTTAGGCGCAAGGGATCTAATGTTGAGTAGTCCAAACTTTAGAGGTGGATTTTGACTACTTATTTTGCCTTTTTCTGGTTTTATGGTTATCAGATTGTTTCGGGCAAATTTAACAAATTTATTCTTTTTTCTCAGTATTCGGGGAACAGACACAGTTTCTATAGGACAAGCTATGTGTGTGCGTCTATCACTACGGTGAGTTGTGATGTGGCTAATATGTTTGGAATCTACAGTATGACTTACCGCCAGTCAGATGGTTCGTAGTGTTCTGGAGATGTTGTCAGAGAGGACCGCTGCTCCAGCTCTGCTAGGGTGTAGGCCATCGGTGTGATAGAGCCTAGGACGCTCCCAGAAAACATTCCAGTTATCAACAAAGCGTAATTTCTGTTGTTGACACCAAGATTGTAACCATTCATTAAAAGCAAATAATCTACTGAACTTCTCGATTCCTCGCTGAAATGTGGGAAGCGGTCCAGATACGATGATCATTGTCGTGGGTGATGTGCTGCGGACCTTCTCGACCAGGCTCCTGAAGTCCTTCTTTAGGATCTCCGTCTGCCTCAGCCTGGTGTCGTTCGTGCCGGCATGAAGAACCACAGCTCCAAAGTTCCTCCTCAGGGCAGCAGGCACCTGTGCAGCAACATCAAGAACACGTGCACCAGGTAAACAGCGTGTGTGCACCTTACCTTTAGCCGTGGTAGCACGCACGTGACGAACGATGGAGTCTCCGATGACCAGGACGTCGTGTGCCATCTCGCGGAGAGGAGCGAAGCGGTTTTGGGTCGAGATGTCGAAGACGGGTGGTGGTGGTGGAGAGGTCCTCGCCCGGGGCTTGGCGTGCTTCTTCCGCTGCTGCTGTATCCAGGGTCCGTGATGTCCCGGCGCCGGGGTGTAGGAACACTGGGCGGGATGCGTCCTTGGTGTGTTGGACCTGGGCAGAGAAACACGCGGGGTTGAGGTTGTAGGAGAATTCTCATGCCGAGAATTTACCTGGGACAGGTGAGTGTCGGTCTGCGTCGATTCCAACGTGGCTTTCCGCTGCTGTAACCGGGCCAGCTTCACCTGTAGCTCACGGATCAGCTTCTCCACGGCCTCCACCTCCAAATCCACCGAGTGCAGCTCCAATGTCTCCTCACCTGCACTCAGAGGCAGAATCACAACCGACATGGTGTCTAAACACGGAAAATAATCGGTGTGAGGAAGCGAAAACAAACTTTAGAAACAAACAAACAAACAAACGTGATAGCCGGGCTAGCGATGCTAATGCTAATTAGCGATGCTAATGCCGGCTAAAAGCGGTGTGCTGCAAAACAATTAACACTTAACGATATAACACGCGTTTCGAGTAAATATATTATAAGATACTTATCCGTTTTATGTACACTCTTCGTAAGGGGACGAAAAAGTTTAAAAGTTGGTCAGTATGGTGGAGCTCGGAAAAAAGCAGCTTCTCAGTGTCCTCGTACGGAGGAATATGACAGGTTCATGACGTGTAAGACCTGGGAAATACAAATGCAAATGGACTTTTCTTTTTCATTTGAAATTTGGCAGTCAGTGTGCGCTCGCGAAGGCGAAACAGCAAACGGTAATGCAAAGTTTGCAATTGCATTTGAATTATGGCACACTTTGTGCGTCCACATATGGGAAACGCAATTGCAAATGCTATTTGCAATTGCATTTGAATATTGTCCGCGATATCGTTCCATAGGGTGCAGCACTGAGGAGAGCAAACCTGTTGGACACGTGAAGCGCAGAGGAGGTGTGCTCCGGTGGGCTAGCCTTAGCGTTAGCTTTGGCTGAACGAGTATGCCGCCGAGTCGTCACCCACTCGCCCCGCTGTGAGGGCTCTAATGCCGGAGTCGGGGGCTGTTTATCTCCGCCTGCGGCACCCAGACTGTCCGCTACAGGAATAACGCTGCTCTCACACTCTCTAAAGTCTGGATGCGCTCCTCTAATGCTGAAATCTTCTCCGTCAGAGTGCTCACTAACACACACCTATCACAAATAAAATTATCACTAATGACGGAGGAAGAATGTCTAAACATCCTGCACTCTACACACTGAACAAGCTGAACGGTAGACATTATAACGTACCTCTGTGTCGGAGTTTTAGTTGTTTAGTTGAGGAAACTCGCGCGTTGCGAAACTTTCGCGGCAACAATACGAAAACAGGAAGCTACGTCACCAACAGGATAAGTGATTTATGCCCCGTAAGATCTTTGATGTGGGACGTTATGCTGGTTAAATGACTAAAGACACACTGATCCGTATGGACAGATATTTGTTCCAGATATTATGCGCCATTAATCAATTTGTTATGCCAATTTGACTATCAGCGAAAACATCAAAAATATAACGAAAACAAACCCAAGCAGAAGGTAAATTTTAAGCTTTACTTTCAAATTAAAATTTGATTTGTCACATACACAGTGCGATATGCAGTAAAGTACTTTGGGTGCTTTAGGTGAGGCTCGAACTCGGCATTCCTTCACCTGGACTGCTTTATAAGTACCACGCGCTAACCGATTGCACCACGGGAGCCACACGGAAGTTACTCTTATCAGAGTATCCTCTCTCTCGTACACACACACACACACACACACAAAACACATGAAATTGCGTAAAACCAAACTAAATATAAACAGTAAAAAAATCTGTAAAAATACATTAGTATAACAGGCGCTAACAATCTGGAACATTTTTACTATTGTTTCCAAGTGTTTATGGGGATTTAATGTGTCTCTGCTGCCGCATCCATTCACAGTTGTGATAAGTGATTAATGCCCCATCAGATTTTTTGACGGGGGAACATTATGCATGATTAAATGACAAAAGAAATACTGATCCATATGGGCAGATATTTGTTCCAGGTTGCACACGCCATTAATTGCCTTTCTTATGCCACTTGTTGACTATCAGTGAAAAAAAAAACATCATCAAAAATATAACGAAAACAAACCCAAGCAGACGTTACATTTTGAGCTTTACTTTGCAGCAAAATATTATCTATCAGTATATTAAATGGAACTAGGATAAATACACCGTAATATAAAATACTGTACATAGCCCGCGTTTTATTCCGTACCTACAATGATCGGTATAGACAAATTACAGACGCTACCGTGTCTTTAAGGATAATTTCAGGATGTCTTAAAAAATATTTCACTAACTAGTTTTATTAAGTCATTATTAAATAATAAATAGCATAATCATCATGGGTTGTGTATTGAGTGATTTAACAAATCTGTTTTATTAATCGGTTTGCTGTTGTTTTTTACGTCATCTATTTATGAAACTATGTTGACAATACAAGAACTGTCTGTATATTAAAGATACGGTATTGGGTTTCCTGGACACTGCAGTTAACTGTGCCAGTCAATGCTCCATCTGGCGGAATTATACAGCATTGCAACCATCTTTTTAGAAAGCGCATGGGGCGTTTATGGGGTGGGGCATCGTTAACTGCGTCATCGCGGGGGATCACATTCTGTGCATGGACCATGCATTAACCCTTCATGATCCTGCCATGGATCCATCATGCTCCAGGCGGCTGTTTGACATGGCTCCCACTGTAGCCCAAACAGCAATGGAATGGAGAGAGCCCAGTGGCGGCTGACGGCAGAGAGTTGTGGGCATACTCGATCAACGGGAGGAACTTACTCCAGGTAGTAACATCCTGGGTGGTCATACACATTTACATTTACATTTAGGCATTTGGCAGATGCTCTTATCCAGAGTGACTTACATATATATTTTTTTAATTACACATCTGAGCATTTGAGGGTTAAGGGCCTAGCTCAAGGCCCCACCAGTGGCAACTTGGTAGTTGTGGGGTTTGAACCTGGGATCTTCCGAACCGTAGTCCAATGCCTTAACCATTGAGCTACCCCTGGCCCTGAGGACGATTTCCATAGCTTGGTTCTTTCGTTCTGTTTGACGGTTGGACTACAATTATAAATCAATAAAAAGTCCCCCCTGAAAGCCATAAATGTGGCTTTACTCAAATTTCCACAGTCCCGCCTATTTTATGCTTAAGGAGGAGCAAGTAAGATTTTATATAGATTATACACACATTTGTGAATACTCATATACAACATTGAATAACATATATTTCTTGAACCTTTAATGATTGCTGTTTTCTTTCCCTTTCTCGGATTGACCTTGTGGTCACTACCTTGTAATCAGGAGAAATTATAGCTAATCTTAGGTTCTCTGCTCAGGGTTAGGCGAAAAAAACTCATGGTCTAAAACTTGAGGAAGAATTCCTACCCTGCCAGTGTTTTATCACTCGACAATGCATTAGCATCTGGTCAGAGGACTTGGCAGTAATAAGGCAGTAATGATCTATAGAACATAAAAATGAACACATAAACATAAACAAAACATTAAAACAAAAATCAAAAACATAACCATAAATTGAAATCATTAATACAATATATCAAACTTAATTAAAGTATTAACAGAAATTACAATGAATCACATATTTTCTATTTGTTTATGGATCAGGAGTTCATGATTTTCAAAGTTGTTGGTAACGATAGCGTCTATGTATCCATGTTGGTAATGATATTGACAAGTTGCTTACGTGAGTTGACCAAATGTTTCTTATGCATCCACAGTCTGTTTTGTTTTTATCGCTAACCAGGCTTGTTGCTTTGGATTAGAGTTCCATAGCTCAAAATCATTGATTGAGAAAGAGACAACGTTAAAAGTTCGGTATTGAAGAATGTCCTCTGAGATTAAGTATCCTTGATAATTTTCTCATAACATTCAGAGACAGATAATGTTCGCAAGCTGTACCACTGAGTTGTAGTAATACACAGTTCAGGAGTGGTATCTGCAAAGTATTTTGTTTCAGTTTTGTCTTGTACCCACGTGTCTTGATTCAATATTAGATTTGAAAAGTCAAGTAGGAGTTCAGTAGGACAAAGAAGCTCATGTACAGTAGTCCACTGTTTCAGATCTGTAAGGCTAAGATTCGGAATGTACTGTCCTATCCAAGGTGCAAGGCTTGTTTCAGAGTGGTGTAGACGTGCTTGCTGACAGATGTAGCATATTGTGCCACCTCCCTCTTTTTGGCATTCTTTATGGATCAGTTCGTGTATGAACATGTCAACAGTGAGATGGTAGTCTCTGCCTCCTGTCGCCATAGTAATGTCTTGATCCTGCACACACTAACCTACATACATACTGGTACATAATAATGCAGTAAATCAAAGTTTTACATCAATTATATCAATTATTGTCATTATATATAGTCTATATTTTGTTAGTCTTGATTTTATATCAATTCACAATATTCATAATGTTTTATTTGTTATATACTTTTTGCATATATATATATGTAAGAATTCTGGTTTGCATTTACATATTTACATGGCTGCATTTGTTTGAACATTTACAAAGTACTCTCTTCTTCAATTTCCATGACTAAGCTAGCTCTCACATTAGGTATTGTATCATAGCTATGTTCAACAGGTGGTTCAGGTGCTTCAGTTTCATGTATTAACATTACATATTGTCCTAGTAAATTATTTCCGATTTTACTGATTATTCCTCTTATTAGGGGTATAACACAACAGATTATTAGTAAAGTGGCTAACAAGACTGCTCCTATCATGGTACCTATTCTAGTTAAGTATGCCTTACATACTGTTCATCTCGTAGGGCTTTCATTCTTTCAATGACTAGAGTTAATGCCCCATGTGGACCAGTGTGAAGAGGGATTTGAGTACAGCAAGAGGTTCCTATTAATTCACATACCCCTTCATCTGGGGCTCTCATCATGTCTATGGCAAACCGATTTTTTGCACTGCCATGAGTGTTGTCGTATGCAATTGTCCTTTAACTAAATCTAAAGCGGATATTGTATAAATGATGAATCGTTGTTGATTGTACCATACATAATTAATCCATTTAGTATTACGCACAATTTGGAACCAGGGAAATATGCCAGTTGTGAGTCCTGTTCCTGTCATATCCATAATAAGGTGTTGTTCTGGAATCCCTACTGGAGTTCCAGACCAATCGATTTTAATATTTGGGTCGGGTGCCAATTTTTGAATTTGCAAAACACTAGTATTATCTGTAAGTATATATTGTGTCCAATCATCTGTGTCGCGTTTGTGTCGAGATAGTCGGGACCAATCGAATTGTATTACTTGTACTTTACCTTCTAGCAAAACAAGTGCACAACAACCATTCCATTTATCTGGTAATGTTTGATGCACCTGATTCTCTCCACAATACCAAAAGATGTCCGCTAGTGGTCGGGTACCTTTGTGTAGACTTGGTATTACTAAGAAAGCTTTATCTGTCTCAGTGCATGAGTATTCTACTTCTTTATTACATATAATGCGAGTTGCGATTAATGTGTTTTGGGTATCCATTACAGATTCACATTGCTTAGAGGCATTTCCTACAGGAATTAGTCCATTGGAACATAGGCACAATGGTAACTTAGTTATGTCTTTTATGTATACATTAGGGTGTGTCTCTTCCAAGGTGTCCATGGGTGAGTAAGTGCAGCTAGTACTTAAATTACGCATCCATTCAGCACCCGAGTGTTTGGCCACTGCTCCAAGCAGACAGGCAATTGGGCATAGAAATTCAGTGCTATAAGGAGGATGAGAGCACTCGTCTAGGCCTCTGGTGGGACTAACTAGTAAAGGACGACTATTTCTTTCATCACAGACAATTCATATTTCATTAGTTACGCTAAGGGCACTGTATGTTAGCCATTGTTTGTACATGCTTTCATGTTGGTAAGTGTGTGTATTATGAGCTTTCAGGGATGTGATGATTTCGGTAACTAGCTTATATGCTGCTAACCTGGATTCTCTAAAAGCATAGTGTATTGGTGGAATGTTTTTAGCAACCATTGTTGGTGGTTTCAGAGAAGGGCCAGCATCCGACTTTAATACATCGGACATTGAATTTAATCATTCTTGAGTCTTTGACTCCTTTTACTATAGTTAGGGTATTGGAATTTGCTAGGGTATAAACTTGGCCATCACTTTTCCAGACTTTACAACGTTCGTCTTTGGGTTTACCAGTCATGATAAAGAAATCAGTTTCTAATTATAATGTTATATAGTGCTTGTACTTTTGGGCCTGGTATGTGGCAACGAGTGTTTTGTACGGTGACACCATGATTTTTCCATTTCCTAAGACTAACATGGCCATTCCACATTCTACATGTTGATGGAGTATTTCTTTTAGGTGGATCATTTTGTTAGAATTCAAATCAATGACTATGTTGTTGCGAGTATTTCTGTTCTTTTTTATGGTATATGGGATGGTAATGCGATTGCGAGTCATGTTAATGGCTTGCTTGTATCGATAACTTGTGTTGGGCAGGTAGACATTTTGAATAGGGTCAAGGGGTTCAGGATCTGTCATTCTATTTTGTACTATACACAACATTCTTATCATGATGTCAGTTCCAATCATGAAACCCATTGCCAATGTCAATGTATGTATGTTAGCATAACTTAGTCTGTGTTGCTGTGATACCAGTGCTCTTGTAACAAACTCGCTACTATTGTTGAAGACAGTAACTTGCCGTTAACAGAAATCAGGGTAGGATAAGGACCACCAGAGATATCAAGTATATATATTCAAAGTGTATATACATTTAATGAAGTGCTCTACCAATTACCACTCACTCGCCGGCCACTCATACCACATTCATACAGTCCATGTTCGCGCTCATACAGAGCCCTTTCTCTCTCAACCCAAGTCCATAAGTCAATAATCAAAGCCAGGCGCCGTCCTGCTCCAAGCCCAACGTCTTTACTGTGAGCGACGTCCCTCTGAGGGTGACGCGGGTGTAGCTGATGGTTCAGCCCCGCGTGCAACAGCCGCTAGCGTGGTTTCCCGGGGGGGGACAGCAGTAACACACTTCAACACCCAGGAGAACACACACCAAACATAGAACAAAAAACCCTCCTGCATAAGCACAGCAAGAGGGTGGCAATCAGTGCACAGTAAGCACGTATAATGGCCACGACAGGCCTTGCACAACAAACATATTAAAATCCATGTACAGTACTCACATGCGTGTTGGACAGACATATCCCGCATTCAGGTTTCTAATATATTAGCTTTTAGCATTAAACTTTAGCATTAAGCATTTAGCATAGGCTGTGTTATGGCTGCTGTTACCTGGCCCAGCCTCTCTTCCTCTTTTATGGGAGTTGCTTAATTAGCTCCCACAGCGCCCCCAATGGCCAGGAGCCCGTAACTAGGCAACCGCCTGTTACACTCTTTACCTTCTACCTTGATGGCTGTTGGGGTGGCAAGCACCACCTTGTATGGTCTTTCTCTGTGGCCTTGTGCCCAGTGTTTTCGTTTAAATACTTTGATATACACCCAGTCCCCTATATTCGCTGAGTGCAGTCCTTTCTTTTTAATTGTTCCTCCATGAGTTGCCTCGTTAGTCTGTGAAAATAGAACTTTATGAATATCCGTTAAATGTTTGACGTAACTCTCCATTTAATTTTCAAGTTGTTAAGTGCTTCATGTTAAGTGCGTCATGCGATTGGTTTGAGATCGCATCTTCATTAGTGCTAGGGGCAATGCGTCCATCAAAGATTATTTAGAACTCGCACAAATCTTGGCAATTTTAGTCTTTAATATTCCATTGGCGCGTTCTACCATCCATTGTGATTGTGGATGATAAACACATCCTAATTTGTGTGTTATGCATAGAGCCTCAGTGACGGATTTTATAACATAATTTACAAAGTGGGATCCATTATCCGAACTTAATATATCTGGAATCCCAAATCGTGGAATTATTTCTCTAACTAGAAATTTTGCTACAGTTTTTGCATCTGCTTTAGCAGTGGGAGTAGCTTCTACCCATCGACTAAATCGGTCTTCCACGACTAAAATGTATCTTTTCCCTCTTTTGCGATCTATCATATCTACGTAATCAATTCAATTAAATTCAGTTTTATTTGTATAGCGCTTTTAACAATTGACATTGTCTCAAAACAGCTTTACACAATCAAAAGAATTATTTAAATTTGTATGGAATGTGAATGTGTATGAATCAAAAATGTTCAGAAAGTCCCTGGTGAGCAAGCCCGAGGGCGACAGTGGCAAGGAAAAACTCCCTGAGATGGTAATAGGAAGAAACCTTGAGAGGAACCAGACTCAACAGGGAACCCATCCTCATCTGGGTGAAACAGATAGCAGGAAATTATCTGCATTTGTACAGTGTTAAGTGTTAGGTTCAGCTATAATAGTTGATGTTAATTGATGTTAAAATGGAGTCCAGTAGTTATTGGAGACTCAGATAGACTTGTAGAAAGTTCCAGTCCTGAACTATCGAATTGTCAAGTCCTTAGAGAAACAGCTGACAACACCAGTCGAGGCCAGAACCAGTTAGATCGAATCATCCCCAGACACCAGATGCATCCCAAAGAGACACACGGGGCATCCATGCGACCTCCAACCAGAAACGGGGCACCAGGATGTTAATAATGCATGTATTTCGTGTGTAGTATACAGAGTAGTTGGATGTCCCATGGTAATACTTGATGCCTTTTTATAAGCAAATGCAGCTGCTGCAAGACCTCTGTAACATGGGGGCATCCCTTTTTCAATGTTGTCGAGAGCAGTACTATAATATGCTATGGGTTGCTTGCCCATTCCATGCTGCGTTTGGGTTAGTATGGCAGAGGCAAATCCTTGTCGTTCTGAATCTGAACCTTGTCAGCTTTAATCAGATCTCTCAACGGTTGTACTTGGGACACAAAATCACATATCCAGGGCCGACTAAACCCTGCCATTCCTAAGAATGATAGCATTTGTTTTACTGTCTGGGGGTGAGGAGCTTTTAAGATGACCTCAATATGGGTAGGTGAAATGTTTTTTATTGGTTCCTCGCCCCAAATATTCAATTGTTTGTTTACAGAACTGTAATTTGTCTTTGCTTACCTTATGTCCATTTTCTGCCAGCATAGTCAACACTTTCACTGTGTCCCTTTGACATTCTTCTTTTGTTGGACTGCAAATTAAAATGTCATCAATGTATATTAACAGACGGCTTGGTATCGAGAGCGTAGCCAAATCACGCGCTAACACCTGGTTAAAGAGGGAAGGAGACTCCACATATCCTTGCGCTAAAGATTGGTATGTATATTGTTGACCTTCGTAAGTAAAGGCGAACAAGTACTGATAGTCGGGATGCAGAGGAATGCTGAAAAAAGCGGAACATAAATCGATAACTGAGTACCACTTAGTCCCCTCTGGAATATTGGACAATATTGTGTGTGGATTAGGAACTACAGGAGTGTCTGCAATTACTATATTGTTAATTGCTCTGAGGTCATGAACCAATCTCCATTTTTTGAGTTTTCTTTTTGTAGCGGAAAAATAGCAGTATTACAAGGACTTGAAGTGGGAATAAGTACTCCAGCTTTCACCAATCCTGTGATTGTGGGTCTGATGCCTTCAATTGCTTCGGATGACAGAGGATACTGTTTTACATATGGGAGCCAGGCATTAGGTTTAACTTGGATTTTTACTAATCCCACTGATTTGACTAGTCCTACATCTGTATGATGCTTAGACCATAATATTTCTGGAACTTCTTGAAGTATATTTTCCTCTATTTCTCTTTCTTCATCTTCAATAACTGACATTTGTGGAATTGGTGTATCTTTATCTTGTAATTCTATATCTACATGTGTGGCAACAACACTGCCTATGTTTTCTTGTGATATATACATGAATTTCCTATCAGGTGATAGATGTATGTATGGATTCAAAGTTGGTTCCCTATCGCTTATTTGTTTGGCTTCCTTAACCATCTTACCTAGGTCTTTTTGTTCAAAAATTTCCGCAATCATCATGTTCAACTTGGTACCAATCTTGAATTTTTTCGGGCAGTTGGGCAATAGCTGCCACTCCTTGTGGGCCGATTATGATTTCCATGTCCATTTCACTGCCTTCTATCAAGTCTTCCCACAATGTGGTGAATTCTTCATCATGTTTTGAGTCATACTTTATGGTACAATGTAGTGGTAAGTCTATTTCCCGACAATCTGGTCGTAACTGAGTAATCCATGGTTTCCATTCTTGATAAGTGTTCCAGAGACCAGATGGTTGGTTGTATTCTAACCAGTATACCACATTAACTTCTTTAGGTGTTGTATCTGGGTTATGGATGAGTAAACATTGTGTTGCTAGTGTTTCTGGAAAGGTAACCCAGAGTTCTGTTGGTCCAAAGTGTATTTTTGCTCCTAATTTACATAATGTGTCTCTTCCCAAGAGGTTCATAGGTGCATGCGGGGAATAAAGTAGTGGAGCATTGATAGTTACCCCATCTAATGTTAGTTCTTGAGGCTCGGTAAACCATAAAGTCTGAGTTTTTCCCGAGAAGCCCACTGTTTGTATTGCTTTACGGGTAAGGGGGAGTCTAAAGTCTGCTTGTCCAATGCTTGAGTATGTAGCTCCAGTGTCAATCATAAACGGTGCCTCTAGACATTGTCCTATTTTCACTGTCACCGTTGGTTCTTGAGCTGGATATAATGTGGTGACAAACTGCATAAGCTCCCCCTTATTAGGCTCCTCTGGGCATCTTCAGTAGTTGGGGTTTTGGCCTTCAGAGGGGCCTCCCCATTGTCCACTTTGACTTGGTGGAGGTGGTTGATCGTGTCTTTGGTTTGGTTGATTTTGTCTCCTCCACGTGTCTGACCAGCCAGATTGTTGTGTAGCCGGCAAATTTTGGTCTGACTGTGATCCTCGAGGTCCTCGGGGTCCCAATGTTTGTCCTTGCTGTTCAGATCTTTCCACTCTGTCTCCCCACAGGAAACTGACATGGGGACAGTCTCTTCTAATGTGGCATAAATCACCACAAGCCCAACAACCTCTTCCTCGACCCCTGCCATATTGGGATGGTCTTGTCATTCGATGTCCTGGTGTATATGTTTGCCTCGGGGGATTTTGAGGATAAGGTGATTGTGGATTCACCATAAGTGCAGCTACAGTGGGAGCCACGTCAAACAGCCGCCTGGAGCATGACTGCTCCGTGGCAGATCCTTGAAGGGTTAATGCAGGCTTCGTGCATGGAATGTGATCCCCCGCGATGATGCAGTTAACGATGCCCCGCCCCATAAACGCCCCCATGCGCTTTCTAAAAAGATGGTTGCAATGCCGTATAATTCCGCCAGATGGAGCATTGACTGGCACAGTTAACTGCAGTGTCCAGGAAGCCCAATACCGTATCTTTAATATACAGACAGTTCTTGCATTGTCAACATAGTTTCATAAATAGATGAAAAAACAACAACAACAGACCGATTAATAAAACAGATTTGTTAAATCACTCAATACACAACCCATGATGATTATGCTATTTATTATTTAATAATGAATTAATAAAATTAGTTAGTGAAATATTTTTTAAGACATCCTGAAATGATCCTTAAAGACACGGTAGCGGCTGTAATTTGTCTATACCGATCATTGTAGGTACGGAATAAAAACGCAGGCTATGTACAGTATTTTACATTACTGTGTATTTTACCCCGTTCCATTTAATATACTGATAGATAATATTTTGCTGCAAAGTAAAGCTCAAAATGTAACGTCTGCTTGGGTTTGTTTTCGTTATATTTTTGATGATGTTTTCGCTGATTTTTTCACTGATAGTCTACAAGTGGCATAAGAGGCAATTAATGCCGCATGCAACCTGGAATAAATATCTGCCCATATGGATCAGTATTTCTTTAGTCATTTAATCATGCATAATGCTCCCCCGTCAAAAGATCTGATGGGGCATTAATCACTTATCACAACTGTGAATGGATGCGGCAGCAGAGACACATTAAATCCCCATAAACACTTGGAAACAATAGTAAAAAAAAAAGTTCCAGAGGGTTAGCGCCTGTTATACTAATGTATTTTTACAGATTTTTTTTTTTACTGCTTATATTTCGTTGGGTTTTACGCAATTTCATGTGTTTGTGTGTGTGTGTGTGTGTGTGCGCGCACGAGAGAGAGGATACTCTGACAAGACCAACCTCCGTGTGGTTCCCGTGGCGCAATCGGTTAGCGCGTGATACTTATAAAGCAGTCCAGGTGAAGCAATGCCGAGTTCGAGCCTCACCTAAAGCACCCAAAGCATTTTACTGCATATCGTGCTGTGTATGTGACAAATCAAATTTGAATTTGAAAGTAAAGCTTAAAATGTAACTTCTGCTTGGGTTTGTTTTCGTTATATTTTTGATGTTTTCGCTGAAAGTCAAATTGGCATAACAAATTGATTAATGGCGCATAATATCTGGAACAAATATCTGTCCATACGGATCAGTGTGTCTTTAGTCATTTAACCAGCATAATGTCCCATATTAAAGATCTGATGGGGCACAAATCACTTATCACAACGGTGTATAGATGCAGCAGCAGAGACAGATTTAATCCCCATAAACATTCACACTTGAAAACAAAACTAACAGAAGTAAACAGTTCTAGAGTGTTAGTGCCTGTTATCACAGGACAGGAATCACCTACAGGATACTACTGTATTTTACTGCTCATATTTTTACCCTAGTTTCATTTGGTTTTACGCGATTTCATGTATTATTTGTGTGTGTCTGTGTGTGTACAGTGTGTCTGTGTGTGTGTGTGTGAGTGCGAGAGATAGCGTGAGAGCGCGTGCGCGAGAGAGGGCTTTCATGCTGATTTATCCAAGGTTACTAAAACCTGGCTTACTACCTATAAAAAATATTTCAATTTAACTCATGGGTCTCAATCACAGATGACACGACAAATTATATACTCTGAAACGTTCATTTGAACATTTAAAAATATATACAAAAACCTGCCCTTAATTAATTCATATTATAATTACTTTTACATAGTATAGTTACTGGACTGACATGACCAAAACTAGCTATTTGATTTAGCCTTTCTAAAATCAACCCATATATCATTTATAATCAGAAAACATAAAACATATTATGATCTGTTCAACAGCCCATCTGTTTTAATTTAGTTTGTATTTTTTATTATTCATAAGACAACCTTTCAGTTTTGTAAATATTTTAGTTATAGTGTGTTAAGTCTTACTTTAGGTTAAACGTTTTTGAGAATTTGACCATCCAGCTTAGATAAATGTTATGTCATTGATTGATAAAATCTGGATTAAGGATATTATATAATTATATATATATATATATATATATATATTTTTTTTTTTTAGTTTCCCCCTGAGGGATTGCCACCTTATTGTGGTCTGGGGGTTTGCGTGCCTCAACACAATTCAGCAAATACGATACTGTTACTATACAGTAAGGCCAGGTAAAAACAGTGCTCGAACATGATGCCCCCCTCCCCCCACCCCGTTTTGTCTGGTCTAGAACGGCGCTGCCTCTGACCGTCTTTTGTCTTGTAAATGAGTATTCTCACTCACCTTCCAATCCCCCCAGCGCACACACTCTGTTTGTACTGTAAACTGTACTGTAACTGTTTGCTAGGGCACTTGGTTATACACAGTACTTTAATTTGCCATAGAAAATGTTTTGGAGTGTGTAACAATTGAAATTGAAACAAAAAGTACAAAAAATATAATGATCAGTTGTGTGTACAGAGCTCCAGGCACATGCATTGATAAATTTACAAAAGAGTTATTTGATATGTTCGACCAATCAATTAAAAATAAGGTAAACATCATATGTGGTGATCTTAACATTGATTTACTAAATCCACATGGAAGTAAGAGAATTGCTAATTTTATTGATGCACTGTACAGTTATGGTTTGATTCCAATAATAACAAAACCTAGTAGATTGACAAAAGATACAGCAACATTAATAGATCATATATATACTAATGAATTAAAAGGAAAAAGACTAGGAGGGTTGCTTATCAATGATATCACAGACCATCTTCCAGTTTTTGTGATTTTCTATGATTTATTGAAAAATCCCCCCCTCAAAAAAAGGACTAATAGTTATAAAATTATTCGCAATAGAACACAAGAGGCAATAGATGCTCTTAATGAAGATTTAAAAATACAAAATTGGGATGAAGTTTATGCATATAGCAACCCCAGTAAGGCGTATGAAGTGTTCTTGAATATATTAAATGAGCAAATTAATAAACATTGTTCATCTAAGAGGATTATAATAAAGCAAAAGAATGTATATAAACCATGGATTTCTAAAGGAATAGAGAAGGCATGTAAAAAGAAAAATGTCCTATTCACGAAATTTCTAACAACAAGATCAAAACAAGCAGAAATTGATTATAAGACTTACAAAAATAAATTACAAAATATAATAAGATTCAGTAAGAAGGACTATTACAATAGGTTATTGAATATCCATAAAAACAATGTAAAAGCAACATGGAAGGTACTTAATGGTATACTTAAAAATAATACATGTAGTTTTGATTACCCAAATCGTTTTGTAAATGATGATAATCAAAGTATAAATAAAGGGGAAGATATTGTCAATGAATTTAATAAGTATTTTGTAAATGTTGGATCTAAATTAGCAGAAAAAATTACTAAACATGGATCAGTGAATGAAGTAAAAAACTTATGTAATAAGTATACAATGTTTATTCAGGCTGTAGATGAAAAAGAAATACTTCTAACAGTTAATAATTGCAAGAGTAAATATTCCACCGATTGTGATGATCTAGACATGTCATTATTAAAAAATATAATTGTGAGTATAGCAAAACCTTTTGCTTACATTTGTAATCTGTCTTTCTTAACCGGTATCTTTCCTAGTAAAATGAAAATGGCAAAAGTTATTCCGATCTTTAAAGGAGGAGATCAGTATTCCTTCTCTAATTACAGACCAATTGCTCTTCTGCCGCAGTTTTCAAAAATCTTAGAGAAAGTATTTGTGCAGAGGCTTGACAAATTTATAGAAAAACATAATTTACTGAGTGAATATCAATTCGGATTTAGGACTAAGAGGTCGACTTCAATGGCAGTAATGAAAATGGTTGAAGATATCTCAACTGCAGTAGAAAACAAGGAATATACATTGGGAGTATTTTTAGATTTAAAGAAAGCATTTGATACAATTGATTATGATTTATTAGTGAAGAAATTGTTAAATTATGGAATAAGAGGAAAAGCGTTAGACTGGATAAAAAGCTACCTGGAAAGCAGACATCAGTATGTACAAATTAATAATGACAAATCTGACTTATTGGAAGTTACATGCGGTGTTCCACAAGGTTCAGTATTGGGCCCTAAATTATTTGTGTTGTATGTTAATGATATTGATAAAGTGTCCAATGTATTAAAATTTTTATTATTTGCTGATGACACTACTTTATATTTATCAGGTAAAAATTTGAAACAGCTTCTGAACACAGTGGAAAATGAATTGCTGAGGCTTAAAAGTTGGTTAGATGATAGTAAGCTTTCATTGAATTTGACTAAAACTAAGTTCATAATTTTTAGTAATCAAAAAATTAATCATGATGTGAAAATAAGAATTAATAATGAGGAAATAGAAAGAGTCTCCGAAATAAAATTTTTGGGAGTAATAATTGACAACAAACTGAATTGGAAACCACATATTAATTTTATTAAGACAAAAATCTCTAAATCAGTTGGAATTCTTAACAGATTAAAGTATGTATTGGATAATAAAACATTATGCATATTGTATTGTACACTCATATTTCCATACATCACTTATTGTGTGGAGGTATGGGGGCATACTTATAAAACTTATTTAAACCCAATATCTGTGTTACAAAAAAAAGCAATAAGGATTGTTAATAAGGCCGATTATTATGAACACACAAATAAATTGTTTATAAAATCTAAAGTTTTGAAATTTGTGGATCTAGTTGATTTGTATACTGCACAAATAATATCCAGAGGCTGTTCAAAATTAAAGTCAGCCAGTACTACTGTCTAAGAGGAATGTTCATGTTTAGCAAAATAAGGGCCAGAACAAATTTAAAGAATAAATGCATTTCCGTTAAAGGGGTTAATTTACGGAATAAATGTGATATGGAATTAAAATTATGTAATTCACTTCATAGATTTAAAAAAATGTTTAAAGACAAGGTGTTTAGTGAATATATGACATAAAGTAATATATATACTGTATATAGACATGATTATTTTCTTTTCCAAATTTCTCTTCTCTTCCCAAGTGAAAGAATAATTAATTTTGACATGTTTTGTTTATGTGCACAAGTGACAATATTTGTTGACAATATTTTGTGCAATTTACTGTAAAGTGTCGCTCATTTGTTGATGTACAAAGGGTAGGCATAATAAGCAAGGCTTCAGCCTACACCTTTTTTCAGTGTTGAACTGAAATAAACTATCTATCTATCTAATGTATGGAACACTTACTTAACTTACTGGTTTGGTTTAAACATCGCTTATTACCTTATTCAGCAAAATAAATTCATTATTAACGTATTGAAGTATTTTAGTTAAGGACAAAAACTGTGCTTGTGTTTAGAACTGCTGAACAGCCGAAAACACACACACACCCATCCCCCCGCCAAAAACACACACGCACACACAGAGCAATTAACACCATGTCATACTCAGGAGTGGAAGGTGAGAAACCGCAATGGAGAATACCAAGTTTGTCGTTGCTCTTTTGGAGTTCTTAAAACCCAAAACATTTATTTATACTGAGAAAAAATTATTATGGGTCACAATCACAAACACAAATACATATAATCAAGTGTTTAACTGGTTTCATTTGTTTCTATGATCAATAATTATTATTATTATTTTCAGCCCAACTCTTTGACTATTTAAAACAAAGTTGTGTCCCATTTTTTGCCAATTGAAGTTGTTGGTTCAACTAAACAATTTTTAAATACCCAAACAATCCCCCAAAATTAAAACATGCAAAACATCACTTTAACAATTCAATTTATTCTTCCAAAACTAGTCAAAGTTAAAACAGTAATTTATATAAAACAGATGAATACATGTTGTCTTTTTGCTTAAAGTTCATTAAACAACCCGGATACACCAGCTGCTTATAAGTCTCTATCTATAGTCCTTTTACATTAAAATATTAATTTTTCAAATATCAAAACTATTACATATTTGTTATTAATAATGTTATTACTTAACAGTTTAAGTCTTTGTTTCCCCCAAAGTACTGTATCAGACATTTTGCAGTACTATGTTCAGAATATACAGTAGACCTGATCAAACATCATTCTAAAGCTGTCGGACTGTGACGTCATCCCTCCTACAGCTTCCTCAACAGCTTGTTCAGGCTCCTCCAGTCCTGTAGCTCCAAAAGTCCAGCCGTCAGCCGTCTGACCCCCCAATCCTCCACAGCGGAGCTCTGCTTAAAGACAACAGGAGAATTTAGTCAAGACAAAGATAAATAAACTTTACAGAACATATAGTTCTAATAAAAATAAAATATATTAATATATTAATAAACCTATTTACCACAGAGTGTGTAAAGTACTGCTTTGGGGATTCTGTAATGTAAATAATCTGCCTGTGCTAATGTTAACCAGTGAACAGTGTTAGTGTTAACCAGTGAACAGTGTTAGTGTTAACCAGTGAACAGTGTTAGTGTTAACCAGTGAACAGTGTTAGTGTTAACCAGTGACTGTCTGTATTATCGTCTGCATTAAATTAACCCAGACTTTGCGCTTCTCATACAAATAAGTTAAGCGATATAACACTCGTATATGAGCATTAGTTCATCCCTGAAGCCAAACTATAACTTACTGAAGCCCCTCACACACACACACACACACACACCTCCCCCCTCCCCCTCCTCCTCCTTAACTGATAAACACTTCTGTGTTGTTATTCAGCTCTTTAACTAAGCGCTCGCGCTACCGCGGAAAGTCCCGGACAAAGTGTGTAAAATATAAACCGGGTTATGAGCGTTACTAGCTCCTGTACAGCTCCCCTCAGTCTGTGTCCCTCATCAACTGCATCACATTATATTACAGTCACAGAAATAACCTGCAGATTAACTCTTAACCAGAGAATAAATAAGCGCTGAATTTATCCAGACAACACGCGGTGACCGCTGCTGCTGCTGCCAGTGATATTTAAAACGGCCAATAAAAAACTAAACTGGGAAATAAACTGTAAACTACCCCAAACACATTTTATAAAATAAAATATCACTTACCACGAATAGTCCGTTAAGCCGCCATCTTCATCTCTGTAGTTTGGTAGCGTCAGTTCGGCGGGGGTGGAGGCGGGTTGTTAAAATCACGTGATTCCAACTCAGCGCAGCTGGCTTGTTTTAATGTGTTCTTGAGAACGAAGCGCCATCTAGTGGTGGCACCAGGTAAATGAATAAATAGGGCTTGAATGGGCGTGTTTACTGTGAAATCTTGACACGCCTTTCGGCCAGAAAAGGGAGGGGGGATTACGGCGTGCAAAGGCCATTCACACGCCATTCACACTTCAGCCACACTGTCGCGGCTATTTGGTGTGGCTCCCACTGTAGCTTGTTTGGCAGCGGCTTCCTTCTCCTTCTTCTCCTTCTTCTTTTCTTTTTCTTCTTGCTTGAAATGTTTTCCAGGCCAAGGTGTTGAGGCCAATCACTCCATCCACCTTTTCCTGCACTGAGAGTGGCAAAGTTTTCTTTAACATCATCCTAAACTACAAATCCTTAACCACAAGCCCCCTACTTGTATAATTTTCATCCCAATGACCACCAGTTTCATCTCTCCAGGCATCTTGGAAGTTTTGTATAAACTTGATGACATTTTCTTCTTCAGCCAGTTTAATAGTTTCCAACCGTCCTGGATCCATTTTTGTGGTATACATTTTCCTTAGGGCTCCCCAGATATTGTTTCTGTTGGGTCCCAATGGGAAATGATCGTATCTGGCATCTTCAGCCTCAGGCGGCATTCCAGCTTCTTGAAGAACTTCGGTGGTTTTATTTTTTCCGATGGTTTGACCTACTATGGCCTTGATGTCTCCAAAGGCCAGTTGGTGGCCCATTGTTTTTTCTTCAAATTGGGTGATCCATCTTTGTGCTCCTTCACACAGATCTGGAAGCCTGCCTATGAGACCAGTCACATCCATAAAACACCATGGTACATAGTGCAGTGCTGTTCCTTTTACTATTAGTGGACACTGGGGAGGTAGCAGGCTCATCTTCATCTACTTGTCTATAAAATATAGTAATCGTAATATAAATATTAACATGACCTTTGACATGAACTTTGACATTTTTTCAATTCAATTGAATTTTATTTATATACAGTGGGTGCACAAGCGGTATGTGACTTCTTGCAACGCTTGGATTTAAAAAACCGCTTGGTTACAAGAAAACGGATTCGGGAATCTAAAAAGGGGCTGGAAAACCACACTTCCGGTATTGCGCAACCACGGCAGGACAATATACGATGCGACACAAAAACTATTACCAAACTAATCCAAAGTGTATTATAAAAGACAGACAAATAAACCAACAAACAAGGTGCACCATAAACCAATATATACAAATATAATACAAATATAATATTGTGTGTGATGTACGCGGGTGTGTGAGTGTGTGTATGATAGTCCAGTGTCTGATATATGGCAAAGGGTATGAAAGTGTTGAGTTGGAGAGATGGTTTGATCTCACCAGATAACGATGGTAGGTCCGGGAGATCGAGAAACGGAATGAGCTGGGTACTGAATGAAATGAATGAAGGGTAATCCGCAAACAGTCGCTCAGTCTCAATGTGCAAACAGCGTGCTGACTTCATCTCTCCGTGCCGGCTACCTCGCCGGTTCCGGCTTTATGCCGGGTCATGTGACCCACGTCACTTCCGGGTTCCCTCACGCTGCAATCGCGCCTGCGTGCGAGCTTACCCAGTGACCAAACCACTGTCAATGGGGACAACAAACTGCTAGGGCACATCTTCGGCCACAGGTGAGCAGCATTAGCTCATCGATCCTTTTCCCTGTAATTGAAAATGTCCCTTTTGTGTGGCTGCGCTACATTCTACCGTCACGGCCTAAGGCGACAGCATTTGGGTTTGCGCATTTTCTTTTACCGCTGAGTGGCGCTATATAACTACAGACTGATGCCTCAGGCATCAGTTAATTTTCTCCAGGATTAATGAGCCACAGCTGGTCTATAGCTGCACGTAGTTGCAGATAAATTCAAGTGAAACATTGTAATTAAAGGAATTTATAATCACAGTAGTAACATTACTGTACAAGCTTATAATTAAATTCAATACTTTTAGGATCGAATTTAAGCAACGTAAACGTTAACACGCTGAGCCTTTAGATTTTATTATGTGTAATTAGAAAAGCTAGGGTAGGTTCTTGTGTCATCTTATATTTTGTGCTCTTCAAATTTGTAGCCTTTATAAGACTCTACTTTTATGTAGGTGCACTCACAATGACGAAAAAACTTTATTATTTTGTTAAATAAAGAAAGTAAACGGAGTTCTGTATTGTTTTTGGTGAACTTGAGCGCATCAGTAAATGAACCCAAACTCTGTGTATACTCGCCTCACAGACGTGAAAAATATATACTCATAGAAAGCGAAATATCTACTTTTATATAAACTAATGAAAACCATTAGGGGGGTGCGCGTGCCCGCGAGCTGCAGCCTGTGAAATCTAATACCGTATTGTGTAGTGTCCCTTTTTAGGCGGATTTTTCCGCTACCGCAGATAATTTTATCAACTTGTTATAAATTAATTTTGTAAGTATATTAACATGTGCTGTCTCAACATTTCAAAATTTTTATTTGAAGGGGCAAGACATTTACTTAAATTTAAAATTAAAATTTTATTCATCAGATACACAGTCATACACAGTACGATATGCAGTGAAATGCTTACACGACCGCCAGTGACCTTAAAAAGAGAATTAAATCTTATAGTAGGAAATAAATATGAACAAAGAAATACGATAGGAAAATTTAAACTTAACTTGAATACAAATAGAAATAAAAATAAAAGTATACTGTACATAAAATAGAAATAAAAATAGAAATATACTGTACAATAGAGATTTTCTTTCTTTTTTTTTTTTTATTGAAATTTGGTGGAGGAAGTATGGTGTGCAAGTATGCATAGAAACGTGTCTTAAGGTGCCTTATTAAAGTGTCTTTGTGCAAGGGTCCAGAATGTAAACATAAGGGACCAGAATGTAAACATAAACATGAGTTCCGATGTAAGTGTAGATGTGCATGAAAGTGTCCATAGTGTCCGTTGACGTTAACAGGTTGTTTTAGTTCTGTGTTTGTGGTGTGAATGTGGTATGGTTGAGAGACCTTATCGCCTGCAGGAAGAAGCTCCTCCTCATTCTCTCTGTGTTGGCCTTCAGCAAGCGGAAGCACTTACCTGACCTCAACAGAGAGAACAGTTCATTGTTGGGATGGCTGAGGTCTTTCACGATCTTCCTGGCCTTGGTCCATCCAGCACCGCTTGCTGTAGATCGAGTGCAGTTCAGGGAGCTTGGTGCGGATGAGTAGAGGTAGAGCTAGAGGTAGAGCTCGTCTGTCCTGCATGGGGCTGTTTCCAAACCAGGTCATGATGTTTCCTGTCAGGATGCTCTCTATGGTGCAGGAGTAGAAATTCCTGAGCACCTTGGAGGGCAGTCTGAAGTCTCTCAAACGTCTGAGGTGGTACAGACGCTGCCGGGCCTTTTTCACCACGGTGTTGATGTGACAGGACCATGACAGGTCCTGCGTGATGTGAACACCGAGGTATCTGAAGCTGTCCACTCTCTCCACTGGGCTCCTGTTACATTTACATTTACATTTAGGCATTTGGCAGACGCTCTTATCCAGAGCGACTTACATTTTTATCTCATTATACATCTGAGCAGTTGAGGGTTAAGGGCCTTGCTCAAGGGCCCAACAGTGGCAACTTGGTGGTTGTGGGGTTTGAACCTGGGATCTTCCGAACCGTAGTCCAACGCCTTAACCACTGAGCTACCCCTGGCCCAGGCCCAGGCCCAGGCCCTGGCTCCTGTTGATGACGGGGGTCTGGTAGTTCCTCTCCTGCTTTGTACTAAAGTCCACTATCAGCTCCTTTGTCTTACTGACGTTCAGGAGGAGATTGTTCCTCTGGCACCAGTTCTCCAGATTTCTAATCTCCTCCAGGTAGGCCGACTCATCGTTGTTCGTGATCAGGCCCACCACGACAGTGTTGTCAGCAAACTTGATGATGGCAGTGGAGTTGGTAGTGGCCACGCAGTCGTAGGTGTATAAAGAGTACAGCAGGGGGCTCAGAACACAACCCTGGGGGGCTCCAGTGCTGAGTGTGAGGGAGGCTGAGAACATGACCGCCCATCCTTACTGCCTGTGGTCTGCCAGTTAGGAAGTTGGAGATCCACTGACACATGGGTGAGCTGAGTCCCAGGTGCTCCAGCTTGGTGGTGAGTGTGGAGGGAATTATGGTATTAAAAGCAGAGCTGTAGTCGATGAAGAGCATTTTCACATAATTTCCCCTCTTAGTGTCCAGGTGGGTGAGAGATGTGTGGAGGAGATTTGAGATTGCATCGTCCGTGGAACGGTTCGTAAGATAAGCGAACTGTAGTGGGTCAAGTGTGTCCGGTAGTGAAGAGATGGTGAAGTCTCTGACCAGGCGTTCAAAGCACTTCATCACTACTGAGGTGAGGGCTACAGGGCGATAGTCATTGAGGGAAGCAGGATGTGGTTTCTTTGGAACAGGAACAATGATGGACTCCTTGAAGCATGTGGGGATCACCGACTGAGATAAAGAGATGTTGAATATCTCAGTGAACACAGGTGCTAGCTGGTCTGCGCAGGCTCTGAGAATACGACCTGAGATGCCGTCTGGTCCTGCTGCTTTCCTGGTGTTCACTCTCTTGAAGGATCTCCTCACGTCGTGCTCGGTGATGATGAGCGCGTTCCCGGTGCTGGCAGTGTCTTCCTCTCTGCAGCTGTTAGCGCCGTTAGCATTAGCGCCGTTAGCATTAGCACCACTAGCATTAGCATCGCTAGCATCTTTAGCTGCAGCATTGAAGCGAGCGTAGAAGGTGTTCAGCTCATGTAACGGAGTCGCGTCCGCGTTCGTCATACCAGATGTTGGTGCTTTATAGTCCGTCATTGTTCTTAGCCCCTGCTACAGGCTCCTAGAGTCACTCTGTTGAAGCTGTGACTCTAGTTTTCTCCGTAGCGCTGCTTCGCCTCTTTCACCGCCTTCTGGACGTTATACGACGCAGCCTTGTACAGTTCCATTTCCCCCGACGCAAGTCCTATGTTGTAGGCAGCGGTGCGAGATCTCAGAGCATCGCGGATGGTTTTATCCACCCACGGCTTCTGGTTGGGAAACGTCCTGATAGTCTTTTTCTCCACCGTATCGTCCACTAGCTTCCCAATAAATCCCACAACCGCTTCCGTAACACACCTCGGGAGGGTGTATTATTTGCATTTGAATGTGTCTGACATTGCAAAGCACACACAGTAACACTGCAAGAACAACAATGAAATAAATAGAAATAAGAGGCCCTGTTAATACTGCATAAATATTATTTAGTAAAACAAAATTCGTAATTAGAAAAGCTACACATGTAGGGTCTTGTGTCATCTTATATTTTGTGTTCTTTAAATTTGTAGTAGATTTATTAACTGAAATAAATTACACTAAGCAGGGTTCTGTATTGTTTTCGGTGAACTTGAGCGTCAGAAAATTTACCGATACTCCGTGTATACTCGCCTCACAGACGTGAAAAATATATACTTATATAAAGCGAAATATCTGCTTTTATATAAGCTAATAGAAAACAAATTATTAGATTATGTAATTCATACGAAAAGTGAATTGCAGGGGCAATCCTCATCATAACATGCCTTGTATTGTTTTTAATCACTCTATACACAACCCGTGATTTTTATGCTATTTTAGAGATGGGAAATACAAATGGAATCTTTTTTTTTCTTTAAATGTTTTATAAAATATTAACTTTCAATATTTTATAAAAAAATACCAAAGAAAATTATTGTGTATAGAGTGATTACAACCAATATAATTTATGTTATGATAAGGAAAGTCTATTTCTTCTATTCCAGTAAAACAGTAATAATGTCAATTTTAGAATCTAGAATCCAGAAGATGAAATTTGCAAAAATTTAAAAAGAGGCCTGAACTGCAGGTCTTCAAAATCCAGGTCCTAAAGTGGGGAGGGGTGCATTCCAGTTTTGCCTGAATGTATAGGTGAGAACAGCTGATTCACACCTGGGGAGGGTGAATAATTTGCCTTCGAATGTTGCCTGCCATTGTAAAGCACACACAGTAACATTAAAAGAACAACATCCCAGGACAAATACAAATAAGAACCCCTGATTATACTGCATAAATATTATTAAATATTACAACAAAACTCCTCCGCGCGGGAAAACTTTATGCGTGCATGTGTGCGCTGATTAGACTTTGTAGGGAATTAAACAGGAGATAAACAACAATAGCCCACGTTTAGAAAAGCAATTTTATTTAGACTATATAAAATAATCCTGCATCTATTTTTATGCATCACAATGACGAAAAAACTTAATGATTTTGTAAAATAATTAAAGCAAATGGTATTCTGTATTGTTTTTGGTGAACGTGAGCAGAAAATGAACCAGAGCTCCGTGTATACGTGAATTATTAAAATGGTCAGTGTAGATGCGGACATATCATTTCACTAGTTTTGACGCGTAGCTTTGGTTGGACCATGTACTCACAAGAACGGAAGTCCGATGATTTCTTTATCTTGGTATTTTATTTTCAGCATCAAAGATTCAACACTTCATACAGTCGTCTTGAGTAAATCCACTGTGGTTACAACACCTGTTGCTGTATCTTGTAAATTTCTGACTTTTACAACAACCTATGTTATATCTATCTGATTGTGTTCAACTCACGGTTACCACAACCTAGTTGCTGTATCTTATAAATTACATTGTTAGCTTACGCATATAACAACACTTTAGTTGTATATATTCAATTCAATTCAATTCAGTTTTATTTGTATAGCGCTTTTAACAATTGACATTGTCTCAAAACAGCTTTACACAATCAAAAGAATTATTTAAGTTTGTATGGAATGTGAATGTGTATGAATCAAAATGTTCAGATATATCTGCTTACGGGTAGCTCACGGTCAAAAGCTTGTGTTTCTGTAGCCTTCCGCATCTAAACTGAACTTTCTATCATACGACAGTCACACAATAGCATGTAATAGTGGAATGACATCACAGACCAACTTACAATTGTCAAAATGGATGCTTAACTAACACATTCAGAGCTTATGGCTTATGTAATAAACGTAATGCTTAATTCTTAACTAATGAATAGAATAAGGTAGAATGAAATGAATTAAAACAAATAAAATAAAATAAACACAACAACAAATTCTGCAGATCCATCTTACATAACAAGTGTGATATGGCTCTTACAGTCAGAGTAAGTCTCTTTGCTGTTTTTCCCCTAACGCATTTTTTAACTTTATGCCTGCAGGTGAGCGCTGATATTAGACTACGTAGGAGGTTAAAGACGAGGATCACGATTTGTCACGGCGTGCGCCTGTGATGGGCGTGTGTCCAAATCTATCGCTCCTCGCTCACTCTCTCTGTGTAGGCTCCCTAGATAGGCAGCAGGTACAGTGGTGTGAAAAACTATTTGCCCCCTTCCTGATTTCTTATTCTTTTGCATGTTTGTCACACGTAAATGTTTCTGCTCATCAAAAACCGTTAACTATTAGTCAAAGATAACATAATTGAACACAAAATGCAGTTTTTAAATGAAGGTTTACGTTATTAAGGGAGAAAAAAAACTCCAAATCTACATGGCCCTTTGTGAAAAAGTGATTGCCCCCCTTGTTAAAAAATAACTTAACTGTGGTTTATCACACCTGAGTTCAATTTCTGTAGTCACCCCCAGGCCTGATTACTGCCACACCTGTTTCAATCAAGAAATCACTTAAATAGGAGCTACCTGACACAGAGAAGTAGACCAAAAGCACCTCAAAGGCTAGACATCATGCCAAGATCCAAAGAAATTCAGGAACAAATGAGAACAAAAGTAATTGAGATCTATCAGTCTGGTAAAGGTTATAAAGCCATTTCTAAAGCTTTGGGACTCCAGCGAACCACAGTGAGAGCCATTATCCACAAATGGCAAAAACATGGAACAGTGGTGAACCTTCCCAGGAGTGGCCGGCAAACCAAAATTACCCCAAGAGCGCAGAGACAACTCATCCGAGAGGCCACAAAAGACCCCAGGACAACATCTAAAGAACTGCAGGCCTCACTTGCCTCAATTAAGGTCAGTGTTCACGACTCCACCATAAGAAAGAGACTGGGCAAAAACGGCCTGCATGGCAGATTTCCAAGGCGCAAACCAGTTTTAAGCAAATAGAACATTAAGGCTCATCTCAATTTTGCTTAAAAAACATCTCAATGATTGCCAAGACTTTTGGGAAAATACCTTGTGGACCGACGAGACAAAAGTTGAACTTTTTGGAAGGTGCGTGTCCCGTTACATCTGGCGTAAAAGTAACACAGCATTTCAGAAAAAGAACATCATACCAACAGTAAAATATGGTGGTGGTAGTGTGATGGTCTGGGGTTGTTTTGCTGCTTCAGGACCTGGAAGGCTTGCTGTGATAGATGGAACCATGAATTCTACTGTCTACCAAAAAATCCTGAAGGAGAATGTCCGGCCATCTGTTCGTCAACTCAAGCTGAAGCGATCTTGGGTGCTTTAGCAGGACAATGACCCAAAACACACCAGCAAATCCACCTCTGAATGGATGAAGAAAAACAAAATGAAGACTTTGGAGTGGCCTAGTCAAAGTCCTGACCTGAATCCTATTGAGATGTTGTGGCATGACCTTACAAAGGCGGTTCATGCTAGAAAACCCTCAAATAAAGCTGAATTACAACAATTCTGCAAAGATGAGTGGGCCAAAATTCCTCCAGAGCGCTGTAAAAGACTCGTTGCAAGTTATCGCAAACGCTTGATTGCAGTTATTGCTGCTAATGGTGGCCCAACCAGTTATTAGGTTCAGGGGGCAATTATTTTTTCACACAGGGCCATGTAGGTTTGGATTTTTTTTCTTCCTAAATAATAAAACCCCTCATTTAAAAACTGCATTTTGTCTTTACTTGTGTTATCTTTGACTAATAGTTAAATGTGTTTGATGATCAGAAACATTTTGTGTGACAAACATGCAAAAGAATAAGAAATCAGGAGGGGGGCAAATAGTTTTTCACACCACTGTATGTAAAGGGACGGAGCCGCCTATTCGGCCCGGCTGGCGATAATTAACCTTAGGATCTCGAGCTCCGCATTATAAATGCAAGGCACAGAGTTTAGTTCAGGAAGTAGGTGATGCGGTGGAGCAGGAACGAGTGGCATGCGAGTGGGGCGATGTGATGTGCCCCAGGGACTAAACAGGACACTGGAATTCCGCCCTTTGATCCTCGCGCTCCCGCAGCGCCCTCACTCCGTTCAGGTGCACTGCCTCCGCGTGCTCCATTCTGCCACTCTGCCCACCATAACCTTTCGCCAGCTGTGTGCCCGCATGCCAGCCGGACCTACACGTACATGTCATCCCGTCGCGTTTCTTTAAATCCTCCCTCCTTTAACCCTTTCCTTCCCTATTTTACCTACATAAATTACCCCTTTTCCCGTAAGACCTCGTCTCGTGTCCGTGCTTCATGGTGCCACCCGTGCAAATAGGCTCGAACCCGTTACAGATACCAAACCCAGAGCCCAAACCTCATTTAAATTAAATGAACAAATATTGTAAGTAAACAACAATAGGCTGCGTTGGGCCGGTGTTATGCGCAGAGCGCCGGGAGATGTACGGAAGCTCAAATCTCTACACTTGTACACAATAACAGTAATATTTCAAACATTTTGCAGGCTGCCGTTTGGAGAAAACAGAGAATAAAGAATAAACCAGTTGCTGGGTCAAAATACCCCAAACAGGTGTTCATTTGTAAATTACTCACTACATCTCATATGACCCAACATGAGCAATACAGCAAAGTGTTTAAAGTACCTGAAATAACCCAGAATTTTGACCCAACATAAATCACCCAACGATGTGCTTACAGAATCAACACAGCATTTTTAGTGCGTCTTTTTTGAGTTCCATCCATCCATTTTCTTCCGCTTATCTGAGGTCGGGTCGTAGGGGCAGCAGCTTCAGCAGGGATGCCCAGACTTCCCTCTCCCTGGCCACTTCTTCCAGCTCTTCCGGGGGGATCCCAAGGCGTTCCCAGGCCAGCCGAGATACATAGTCCCTCCAGCGTGTCCTGGGTCTTCCCTGGGGTCTCTTTCCGGTGGGGCATGTCCGGAACACCTCACAAGGGCGGCGTCCAGGGGGCATCCTAAATAGATGCCCAAGCCACCTCATCTGGCTCTTCTTGATGCGGAGGAGCAGCGGCTCTACTCTGAGCCCCTCCCGGATGACCGTGCTTCTCACCCTATCTCTAAGGGAGAGCCCAGACACCCTGCGGAGGAAACTCATTTCGGCCGCTTGTATTCGCGATCTTGTTCTTTCGGTCACTACCCACAGCTCATGACCATAGGTGAGGGTAGGAACGTAGATTGACCGGGAAATTGAGAGCTTTGCCTTTTGGCTCAGCTCCTTCTTCACCACAACGGACCGATACAGAGCCCACATCACTGCAGACACTGCGCCGATCCGCCTGTCGATCTCCCATTCCATTTTACCCTCACACGTGAACAAGACCCCAAGACTCATCATAAGAGGTCTTTTGAACCACTCTTTGTCTGTTCCCTCACCTAGGACCAGATTGCCATGGGTGACCCTGCCAGGGGCATGAAGCCCCTGACAACATAGCTCCCAGGATCATTGGGACACGCAAACCCCTCCACCACGATAAGGTGGTGGTTCAAGGAGGGGCTTTTTTGAGATATTGTACCATTTTATTCTGAAAGTCTATTTTACTAGTTATTTCTATATTTAAAGTTTGATGAATTTTTGAATTTATTTTTTAAAATAACAATAAACAGATACAAACAGAGATATTGATAACTTGATATTTTGTCCAAACAACATTTAACTAATGTTTTTTTTACTCATTATTATACAATAAATATCAATATCTCTGGTTCAGATTTTTAATTTTCGTTGTATAAAGTTCTCAGATGTGAAAATTACAATCACTGTAGTATTTCTTCGATACAACATATTGTTAAGACTTTTTTATTACTTAATTCTATTTAAAACTGCATATGAAAAATGTTACTTTGTGCCACCTGGCGGTCATTTCACGAATGACTTTAAAATGCAACTGATTTATTTCACGGCGGTGAGTGCGACGGTAATGAGCAGTCTGGTTGTCGACCTACTGTAGCACTTTTAACAATGGTCATTGTCTCAAAGCAGCTGCACAAAAATGAGAGAAAAGAAATTCTTAGAAAAGAAAATATTTGGAAGTGTGTATGTGTGAGAAAAATGTGTATAGGTAATAATGAGATGAATGAATGATGAATGAAATGTCTCTGATGAGCAAGCCAAGGGTGATTGGCGACGGTGGCAAGGAAAAACTCCCTGAAATGGCAATAGGAAGAAACCTTGAGAGGAACCAGACTCAACAGGGAACCGATCCTCATTTGGGTGATAACAGATAGAAATTATATAGCATCATGTGTGTTGTGCGGGTGAAATTCTTTAAATTAACAAATCCATAATCACAGTATTAAAATTACAGTACAATTGTAGAATTTAAATTAAATTAAATGTTATTAGGATCGAATTTAAGCAAAGTAAACATTAACACAGTGAGCCTTTAGATTGTAGCATGTGTAATTTGAAAAGCTACGCATGTATGTTTTTTTGTCATCTTATATTTTCAATTCAATTTAATTTTTTTATTTTTATTGTTCTTTAAATTTGTATTTGATTTATTAACTAAAATAAACGAAAATAAATGACCATAAAAATTAAAACATTGTCAGGACGTGCTACTGCGTCAGCAGATTTCGATGGGTTTTTGCGTTAATATAAGAATTAAATGCAGTAGGCTGTTATGATCATCATAATGTTCTATAATAAATAATGAAAACATTTTAACAAATTACATTTTTACAGCCCAGCACCTTCGTTGCGCTGTACCACCTCCGGCAAAAACCTTATAAAATACAAGTGAAACATTAAACGAATTTATCATCACAGTACTAAAATTACAGTACAAATTTAGAACTTAAATTAAATATAGGCGTTTCTTAGTTCCATCGAATTTAAGCAATGTAACTGTTAACACAGTGAGCCTTTATATTTTATGATGTGTAACACTCGCGTAGCCAGAAAACTCTGGCTGTGTGTATTAGAAAACGTGGGTGAGCCACAGGTGTTGTCAGATTAATGGGCAAAAAGATATAATAAACCTATATAAGCTACATAGCCTTTTTAAGACTTTACTTTTATTTAAGTGCACGCACAATGACGACAAAACGTTATGATGTAAAATAATGAAAGGACATAGGGATACAGCGCTATTCTGTATCGGTTTCTGTGGACTAGAGCACGTCAGAAAATGAACCAAAACTCTGTGTTTACTCGCCTCACAGACGTGAAAAATATATACTTACAGAAAGCAAAATGTCTGCTTGTATATAAACTAATGGGGGAAAAAATCAGCTTATGTAATTCGTATAAAATTTGGATTACTACGCTCACAGCCAAAACCAAAGACATCAACTTATCAATGAATTATTAAAATGTTACATAAAGAGAGGCGACATATACTTGCCGATTAAACACTGAAAAATTTTTTTAAAGTGAAAGCGCGCGAGGCGGCGCGGTGGTGTAGTGGTTAGCACTGTCGCCTTGCACCTCCAGGGTCTGGGTTCGATTCCCCGGCCAGGCTCGATTCCCATCTCTGTGTGCATGGAGTTTGCATGTTCTCCCTGTGCTTGGTAGGTTTCCTCCGGGTACTCCGGTTTCCTCCCACAGTCCAAAGATATGCAGGTTAGGCTAATTGGCGTTCCCAAATTGCCTGTAGTGTGTGATTGGGTGTGTGAGTATGTGTATGTGTGTGTGCCCTGCGATGGATTGGCACCCTGTCCAGGGTGTACCCCGAAGTCTCCTGGGATAGGCTCCAGGTCCCCCGCGATCCTGAACACAGGATTAAGCAGTATAGAAAATGAATGAATGAATGAAAGCGCGCGGTGTAAGCAGCTTTAATTATTCATAATTAAATAATTATTAAATGGTGGAAATAAACAGCAAATGCGCAACCATCTGAAATAAAGCGGCTCACATCGGCGTGCGTTTCGCACAGCGCCGCATAGACAGCGCTTATTTAACACATTCAGTATTTCTGGGAAAGAGAAATCTCTTATAAATCTCTCATATCGGTGCGCGCGTTCATCTGACTTTAGATCAAAACTCGGCAAAGTGAAAGAGCGCACACACGCGCCGCGGGTTCACGCGGACATTTTACATTCACTAAAAGACTTATTCACAACCACATTTCGGCCATACACACACTTGCTATGTTGTTTGTACACACTTTTACGTTTCCCTTTCTAATCTCCGCTTTGACCAAAATGCTCCCGATATCAGCCGACACGAGCAGCTTTGTTTCATAAAGAGAGGCGACATATACTTGCTGATTAAACCCTGCATTTTTTTTAAGTGAAAGCGTGCGCAATGTGAGCATTTTTAATTATTAATAATTTAATAATTATTCAATGCTGGACATAAACAGCTAAAATCAAGATGATTATTATTCTTTAGATTATTATTATCATGTTCTTTTGCTGTTTGGGTTCAGCGTTAAATGATTATTTGAAACTGAAGCGCTTCATGTAGATTCATGCCACGAGTCATTTTATCATACAAAGATTATTACATTGTGCTCGGACCACTGATTCCAAAATTGACATTTTTACCGTTAAAAATAAAAATGTTTTAACATGCCCTTGAGCTGTTGTTTGTGCTGTTTTCTTTAATAATAACAATATACACATAGAAACAGAGATTCTATCTAAACAAAATTAATTGCAGCCGTTTTGCAAAATGTCCCTTTGCGCCACCTGGCAGTCATTTCACAAATTACTTTGAATTGTGACTGATTTATTTTGGCTGTTGCCGTTTGGCCGCGACAGGGTGAGCGTCAGTCATAGACATTCCCCTTGAGTAACCACTGTAACCTTAAAATTAATGTTTCTGAACTCTTTTTAGAGAAACAAACACAAATAGCATATTTGAGGCATTTTAAAGGTAATATGCATCAGAGACCACTGACTGATATGTTAGCTCACATTATGCTAACGGTGGTACCTATAAATCTTTCATCTGCACAAATTTCTGCAGAAATACATAATCGTAAAAAGAAACACAGTTACAAGAAACTCAAAATCCTTTCCAAATATTTTGATTTACTTTAAATGGATGATCATTTACCTGGAAAACACTACAGGTGAAACCTCTCACCACATTAACTTCCATATTTCTATTCTCATGTGCATTGAGTCACACATGCATGGGATGATAAAAACAATTCGAAATGTTCATCAAGCATCTCTTAAAGGTCCCTGTACCCATTCTCACCCAACAGGAACAAAATATAGAGTACAGACATTCAATGCCCCTTTAACCACCACCTGGTTACATATATAAGCTATTTTTTCTGATTTTGTCCCATCTCTGTTGCACTCTCCTCATCTGCCATATTTCCATCTCTAAGTCAAACAGTACAAATTTGCTCAGTTTGTGAAATCAATGTATCTTCTGCTCAATGAAGAAAGCCTGTGAGCCTGTTTGCAAGCCGTGTTATTGACAGTAGAGTCATGGTTTCAATTCGTATTCATAATGGAGAAACCCCAAGCATAAAATCGTGCTTTGTATTATTATTATTTCAGGTTATTTTTTATGTTTTTTTTGGAATCGTATTCTCACATAAGAACACACACTAAATATTTTATGTATCATTTGAGTTGACAAAAGTTATGGACAATGATTGAAGTTTAGAAAGCCACATTTTTGCACAATCTTTTTCACAGGCCAATATGTACAAATGTTTATTAGTAAACACACATCTTTTTTGACAGCTACTGTACCCCATAATTAAAGTTAACTTTAGGCACCTAAATTAGGTAGTGCTCCAACTATCATTATTTAGTCAAATGGCTCTACAGCATGAGAACCAACACAAAAGGAGGTTCAGGAAAGGCTACAATACATATGTGATTAGGATTGTGACTTGGAATGAGCCAGCATCAATTTTCTTTCTCTGTCGATGAAAACACACACACAAACAAACAAACAAACAAACACACACACACACGTACACACACACACACACACAGCCATGAGAACGGGGAGTTTTCTAACACTCATTCCCTCAGTACACATACCACACACAATAATAATAATTTGTGTTCCATAGTGAATAATGTTTGCACGTTTGTGTAACCATCGCGTTTATTGTTTGTACATATCGGATGCTCAGTTTCTCAGTTAAAATATTTACTGTATATTGTATGTTAATTATGGCAGTGTTTCCAAGATGGCGCCGGTGAGGTCAGCTGCTTTCGCAACTGCTCCAACCTCTTTTCCTTTGTTTTTGTCTTTTAACCTTACTTTCAATAACTTAAAACCAGCAAAACATTCACCAATGTACTAACAATTTAAAGTTTCTAACCCTGGATCCAAGTTGGCTGAGTGAGATCCTGAGGGAGAACAGAGGATGCGCCCCGAAGCGGCAGCCCCTGAGGGAAACAAGCATGCATCAGGAACAGCCTGAGAGTCCATGCACACCACACAACTCTGTCTAGCATCCTGCTTGCCAATGTTCAGTCACTGGAAAACAATCTCAATGACTTCAGGGCCAGGGTAAAGTTCTAGAGAGACATTCAGACCTGCAATCTCCTCTGCTTCACTGAGACATGGCTGAACTCAGCGGTCCCGGACCACGCCATCCAGCTGGTGAGTTCTTACCGGTTCACCACATAGACAGTACACTAGAATCGGGGAAGTCAAGTGGAGGCAGTGTGTGCTTAATGGTGAACAACAGCTGGTGCAACAATACAAGCATTGCTCCTTTCATGCGCCCCTGCACACCCAACACTGAAACTACTGATCATCCAATGTCGTCCTTTTTACCTTCTCAGGAGTTTACATCAGTCATAAACCACCAAAAGCAGGCAAGGACACTGCCTTATGTGAGCTGCATGAGGCACTCACACAGCAGCAGGCACAACCCAAGGACGGGGATTTCAACAACGCCACAACTTCGAATGTGCAGCGCCAAACCTTTATCATATCACCTGCCCTACCAGGGGCGAAAGGACACTGGACCACTGTTACACTACAACCAAAGATGGCTACTAGGCACAATCTTGCCCACTGTTTGGGACACCCGACCACGCTGCCATCTTCCTCATGCCAAAATATGAACAAAGGACGGACCAATCGGTGGCCGCTTTACAGGACTCACTTGATGATGTAGACTGGTATATGTTTCAGTGTGGCTGTGATGACATCAACATGTTTACTGTAGCGGTTGTGGAATTCATCGGGCAACTGACAGATGATAACATACAAAAAACAAGCATCAGAACGTTTCCCAATCAGAAGTCATGAGTGGATAAGACAATACACTGGCAGAGAGTAATGGCCAGAGGCATCTCAGGTCGAGTCCTCAGAGCCTGCGTAGGCCAGCTAGTACATGTGTTCACAGAGATATTCAACCTCTCCTTATATCAGTCGGTAATCACTACACATGCTTTAAAAAGTCCATTATCATACCTGTCCCGAAGAAACCCCATCCTGCTTCCCTTAATGACTATCGCCCTGTAGCCCTCACCTCAGTAGTGATGAAGTGCTTTGAGCAGTTAGTCAGAGATTTCATCATTTCTTCACTTCACTGACATACTGGATCCACTGCAGTTTGCATACTGCCCAAACCACTCTACAGATGATGCCATCTCTCACCTCCTCCATACATCACTCACTCACATGGAGACTAGAGCAGGGAATTATGTCAAAATGCTCTTTGTTGGCTACAGCTCAGTATTTAATACTATAATTCCCTCCACACTCACCACTCAGCCCATCTATGTGTCAGTAGATCTCCAACTTCCTAACTGGCAGATCACAGGCAGTAAGAATGTACAGACATGTCTCAGCCTTCCTCACCCTCAGCACTGCAGCCTCCCAGGGTTGTGTTCTGAGCCCCCTGATATACTTATTGTACACCTACGACTGCGTAGCTACTACCAACTCCACCACAATCATAAGTTTCCTGACGACACCTTTGTGGTGGGCCTGATCTCTGACATGATGAGATGGCCTACATGGAGGAGATTAAGAATCTGGAGAACTGGTGCCAGAGGAACAACCTCCTCCTGAACGTCAGAAAGACAAATGAGCTGATAGTCAAAGTCAAAAAGTAAAAAGTTGTTCCTTTGTTTGAACATTTGCATGTGCACTTTGTTGTCTGTTGTCTGTAAAAAATATAATTAAAATAACCTGTAGATAGTCTTCCTTAGATTGTTATTTTTTTTTTTTTTTGTAATTGATTGATTGTAATTTATGTTGTAATTTATGTTAGATCAATCTGTCTTATCTCTGCTAGCCAGCTAAATAGGCCTCTTAATTAGCTAGTTTAGTTTTTCTGTTAATTTATGTTGTAAGTTTATGTTGCATGTAGCACCTTGGACCTGGAGGAACGTTGTTTCGTTTCACTGTGTACTAACTGTATATGGTTGAAGTGACAATAAAGCCTTCTTGAACTTGAACTCAAAGTCAAAGTCAACTTTATTGTCAATACGACCATGCAAACAGAATTTACACATCGGATCTAAATTTCGTTCTTCAGACTCCAGATATGCACAAAAGGATAAAAAAGAAGTAGTGCAAATAACACATATAACAAACAGACACAACAAGTAATAGGGGTGCACACAGGTTATGACAGTGAGACAGTAAACATAACATGGTACATTTAGAGTGTTGCGGATTACCACTTAAATATTACAGTGTCACAGGAAAATGCAGTATGGTGGTTGAAGTGAATTGAGTGCAATAAATATATGTGATGTAAATTGCAAATGCAACTAGCAGCATGGAGATACAGTATATGATTATATTGATTATATTGTGCATATGTTTATATATATATATATATATATATATATATATATATGTTTGTGCTGTTTTTGTTATGTTAAATGTAAACATGTCCATGTTATCTTTTGAGTGAGTTGATAAGTCTGATAGTTTGAGGAAAAAAGCTTAGTCTGGTGGCCTTGCAATGCATGCTGCGGTAGCGCTTGGCGGATGGTAAAAGTGTAAACAAGTCATGAGCTGGGTGGGTAGGATTTCTGATCATGTTGATGGGCCTCTTGCTACAGCGAAACGAATATAAATCTTTAATGGCTGGTTGGGCTGATCTGGTGATCTTGTCAGCTCTCCTTACCACCCTCTGCAGGGGCTTCTGGTCAGCAGCAGTGCAGTTCCCATACCAGACTGCGAGGCTGCTGGCGAGGATACTTTCAATAGCGCATCTGTAGAAGGTCGTGAGTGCCGGAGGTGGAAGGTCAGCTTTTCTCATCCTTCGGAGGAAGAGGAGGCGTTGCCTTCTTAACTATGGAGGTGGTGTTGGTGTTCCATGTCAGATCATCTGTGATGTGCATGCCCAGAAACTTGGTGCTTTTCACAGACTCCACAACACTGCCATTTACAGTGAGAGGGGTATGCGGCTTGTGGTTCTTCCTGAAGTCCACATTTATTTCCTTTGTTTTACTGACATTAAGTTGCAGGTTGTTATACGCACGTTTGGCTGCTCTCACACCCCGGTTTAAGTTTGCTCTGGTGGATCTGAGGGGATCTTTGTCACCGGACTTGAAGGCATTGTTCCTTGCTCTCACAATCTCACGTAACTCCCTAGTAAAACAGGGTTTTTCATTTGCTCTTGTGGTGATGTTTTTTTATAATAGGTACGCCTTCCATGCATTTGGATATGTATCCCATCACAGACTCAGTGTATTCTGAGAGGTTTACTTGTTGGTTGGTGGTGGCAGCCTCCCTAAAAACAGTCCAATCTGTGCTCTCAAAACAGTCCTGGAGAGCTGAGGTAGCTCCCTCTGGCCATGTCCTGATTTGCTTTACAGAAGGCCTGCTCCTGGTTAACAATGGTCTGTATGCAGGAATTAGCCTGACAGAGAGATGGTCCAAGTTCCCTAGGTGGGGGTGGAGAACAGCTCTCTATGCTTGTTTGATGTTGATGTAGACCTGGTCAAGAGAGTTCTCTCCCCTGGTAGCAAAATTCACAAGTTTATGATAATGTGGTAGCACAGTCCTTAATTTGGCCTGATTGAAATCGCCAGCGATTATGTAAACAGAGTTCGGGTTAAAGTTTTGTATTGAGCTCACCAACTGGTACAATGTGGCCGATGCATTCTTAGTGTTTGCACTGGGTGGAATATAGATAGCAGTGATGATGATAGCTGTAAATTCTCTGGGCAGGTAGAATGGTCTGCATTTAAGTGTTAAATATTCAATGTCCTCAAATACAAATATTGCCTCCCAGAGATTTTCCACTGAGAGCATGACTCCTGTCCGCCCGGAATGATAGTGGACTTAAGTAGAAAGCAGGAGAGGAACTACCGGACCCCTGTCATAAATGAGAGCATTGTGGAGATAGTGGACAGCTTTAAATACCTTGGTGTTCATATCAAGGTCCTGGAATATCAACACCATCGTGAAAAAGGCTGCAGCATCTTTACCACCTCAGATGCCTGAGAGACTTTAGACTGCCCTTTGATGTGCTTAGGGACTTCTACTCCCTCACCATAGATAGCATCCTGAAGGGAAACATCTCAACCTGGTTTGGGAACAGCACCATGAAGGACAAATGAACTCTTCAGAGGGTGGTGTAATAAGCTGAGCGCATCATCCACACCAGGCTCCCTGACATTCAAACGATCTACAACAAGTAGCACAAACAACAGCTCAAAGGCTTGTAAAAACATTTTTACTTTTAACGGTAAAAATGTCAATTTTGGAGTCAGTGGTCCGAGCACAACGTAATAATCTTTGTTTGTTAAAATTACTCGTGGCATGGATCTACACCAAGCACTTCAATTTCAAATAATCATTTAACACTGAACCCAAACAGCAAAAGAACATGATAATAATAATCTAAAATCGTGCACGCTTTCACTTAAAAAAAATGCAGTGTTTAATCAGCAAGTATATGTCGCCTCTCTTTATGATGAGGAATATTCTGACTCAAACAAAGCTGCTCGTGTCGGTTCATATCGGGAGCATTTTGGGAAGATGAAAAGTGAAAGCGAAACGCACGCTGATGTTCAGTCATAACCTTTATTTCAGTCATAATATAGTAACATGTTTTTGCTTTGTAGTGGACCGCACAACCTCTCGCGGGCGAGCCTCTGAATACGCCATTTTAACGGGGGTGGGGATAAGAAACACCGCACCGGCAGAAGTAGACTAATGATTATGAATGCGTCGGGGAAAACTGCAAGGAAACTGACTGGCCATTTTAATAATTCATTGATAAGTTGATGTCTTTGGTTTCGGCTGTGAGTGGATGCGCTGTAGTAATCCACGTTTTATACGAATTACATAAGCTGATTTTTTCCCCATTAGTTTATATAAAAGCAGACATTTTGCTTTCTGTAAATATATATTTTTCACGTCTGTGAGACGAGTATACACAGAGTTTTGGATCATTTTCTGACGTGCTCAAGTTCACAGAAACCGATACAGAATAGCGCTGTATCCCTATTTGCTTTCATTATTTTACAACATCATAACGTTTTCTCGTCATTGTGATGAAGTAAGGATAAGTTTTTATTGCAGCAATAAAAACAAAGTGAGCCAGCCTAGGTTATGAATCCAACCATCACCAAGGACAGACTGATCTGGCTGCTACATGCCTTTTTATACAGTTTTTTCAAGGGGAGGGGAGCTCATAGTGTCCCCTCCTCTGTACATCTCTTACCAAATTATTAACCCATTACAATCATGCTTTCCTCTACCTTGTTTCGTTACATCATATACCTCATCATCTGACTCCATATTTTTCCCATTATAACTTATTTTTATTGCAAATAACTTTCCATTATCTTTTCACTTTGTTTATTTTAAAAATATAGGGGTGGCGCTTATTTTTCTTATACATTTTGGTTATTTGTCTGTGTTCCTTTAATTTGACCTCACAGTTAAGATCACCCCATGAGTCAGCTGACATTACATCATGTCCAGGGACTTTCCCTTATCAGGTGCTTTTGGGTACAAAGATTACATCATATGTTCTAAAGTACACTCTGTCCACTAAGCATATCTAGAGGTCATTTGAGTTCAGGTGCATTTTGGGTACAAAGATTACATCATATGTTCTAAAGTACACTCTGTCCAATAAGCATCTCACTTCTAAGATGGCGACCTAAGCAACTCAGACCTAAGATGGCAACCTATCTAGAGTTCATTTGAGTTCATACTGCACACGATCTAAGATGTCCTTGCTACTGTGACATCACCTTGTCCTTGACTCAACTCTGTTCTCCTTGCCCCACCTCTATGTTCTTTTTTACTTAGTTTCTTGTTGCATGCCATATTATTGTATGCACAAATATATTTAATTAAAATATGCTTACATTAATAAATCTACTACAAATTTAAAGAACACAAAATATAAGATGACAAAAAACATACATGCATAGCTTTTCTAATTACACATGATAAAATCTAATGGCTCACTGTGTTAATGTTTACTTTGCTTAAATTCGATCCTAATAAGATTTCATTTCATTTAAATTCTACATTTGTACTGTAATTTTAATACTGTGATTATGAATTAATTTAGCTGCAATGTTTCACTTGATTTTATCCGCTACTACGTGCAGCTCTAAAGGAGCGCGTCTCATTAATCCTTGAGAGAATGAACTGATGCCCGAGGCGTCAGTCTATAGTTATATAGCACCACTCAGCGGTAAACGCCAGTAAACGCACAAATGCTGCCACCGTGAGGCGTGGCAGTAAAACCAGAACACTGCGTGACTACCATCTGTATATGTAGTTGTGATCACAGCAGATTTGAAAAACCAATTTGAAAACCTAGTAATTCCAAAGGGTTCACTTTTCTCCCAACTGTCAAACAGTCACACATCTCAGCTAAAAAAATCAATAATGAAACCTCACCAATAATTTCTGTAGAATTAGTAAATATTATCCATAATTTTCATTTTCATGATTTTACTTTTTACTTTTTCTTCACAGACCACAGTGCTAACCTGGAGGAGAGGGTAAGTTGTTCCTAATGCAGCCATGTTCTTACATTACAGTTTACACTAGTGATGGGAAGTTTGGATCATTTTAGTGACTTGGTTTTTTTAATCTCATTCATCAAAATTAACTAATCTTTTTTTTTTTTAGTCATTCAGTTAATTTTGTTCTTTGATCAGAAATAAAATAAAATGTTACATTTATTAATAAACAGACCCCCAACATGTCTACATACACAAATTTTGGTTATAGTTCCAGTAATGAAAATATTACAATTCAGGTAAGAATATATGATAAACAGAATGAGCAGCTCACTTCTCATATCTTTCGGTCTGTGTCCAAAATCTTTTGGTTGGTACTTTTATGCTGAGAGTCATGTGACAAAAGAACACACAATTCGGACCAGAAAACTCACGAGAAGAAGAACTGCTCAATTCTGTTTTCCTGTGTAATGCACTGCATAGTGTCTATAGTAATCACATGACAAAAGAATAAATTTCTTATACTTAATCCAAAGAATATTGTTAAATCTAAAGTGTGACCTGCTTTATGAGTGGGTCCTACTACACACTGATTTACTCCTACTGAGTCCAGTATGGACATAAATGCTCTACACAGAGGGTCTTCTGGATTTTCAAAATTAATATTGAAATCTCCAGCAATTAACGCTTTGTCTACAGAAACGACTAGGTTTCAGGGGAAATCTGCAAATTCACAAAGAATTTCAGAATACGGCCCTGGAGGTCTGTAAATGATGATTATCGGGATCGACTAGGCTGACTTAATATTTGTAGCTACACTTGTTATGTTACTATAGAGAACTTCAAATGAGTTTAATTTGTGTTTTTGTACGATAGTCAGATTATCATTGTAAATAATTGCTACGCCTCCTCCTCTACCAGTTAACCGAGGCTGGTGTATGTAGCTGTATCCAGGAGGACTAGCTTCATTTAAAGCTACATACTCGTCCTGTTTAATCCAGGTTTCAATTAAACAAAGTATATCTAACTCCTGATCCGTGATAATTTCATTAACTATAACTGCTTTAGATGCGAGAGATCTAATATTTAACAGTCCTAACTTCAGATCAGAGGTGCCGGCTGCGCATTCAGTGTGATCCGAGTTTGTGGTCTTTATGTTAATTAAATTATTAAAACAGACTTTCTGAGTCTTTCTACATTTTTGCTTAGATCGGGGAACAATATTCTGGATTTTCAAAATTAATATTGAAATCTCCAGCAATTAACGCTTTGTCTACAGAAACGACTAGGTTTCAGGGGAAATCTGCAAATTCACAAAGAATTTCAGAATACGGCCCTGGAGGTCTGTAAATGATGATTATCGGGATCGACTAGGCTGACTTAATATTTGTAGCTACACTTGTTATGTTACTATAGAGAACTTCAAATGAGTTTAATTTGTGTTTTTGTACGATAGTCAGATTATCATTGTAAATAATTGCTACGCCTCCTCCTCTACCAGTTAACCGAGGCTGGTGTATGTAGCTGTATCCAGGAGGACTAGCTTCATTTAAAGCTACATACTCGTCCTGTTTAATCCAGGTTTCAATTAAACAAAGTATATCTAACTCCTGATCCGTGATAATTTCATTAACTATAACTGCTTTAGATGCGAGAGATCTAATATTTAACAGTCCTAACTTCAGATCAGAGGTGCCGGCTGCGCATTCAGTGTGATCCGAGTTTGTGGTCCTTATGTTAATTAAATTATTAAAACAGACTTTCTGAGTCTTTCTACATTTTTGCTTAGATCGGGGAACAGACACAGTCTCAATATGATAAACCCTGAATGACGACTCTATGCAGCTAGCAGATGGTTGGTTTAGCCTGTCTGTCTGCTCCCTGGCCTGGGCTCTGGATTGTCACCGATTAACTATGCCTCTTCTGAGACTATGAGCTATATTACAAGAAATGAGAGCAGCACCTTCCTGTGTGGGATGGACACCGTCCCGTCCTAACAGGCCAGCTTTTATGGGGTGTTTCTAAGTAGCATGGCTGGAGCACGTCAGTATAGGAAATGGATGGGGAAAAATGCTGTCAAATTTGTGAGGAAAATCTGCTGCCCTCTGCTAGAACGTTGTCAATAGGAAGAAGGTTTACCGTTTACAGTTCTGCAAAAGAAATTACAAATATTGTCCAAGTCTAGACATGCAAAGCTTTGTGTGCCACTGAAAAGCTGATTAGTTTTAGCTGATCGAGTTTACAAATTGTAGTTAGGAGGGGTAATCCTTGTCCAAATCAGTGATTCAGTTTTTTTTTGTATTTCTATACACTTGAGTTATATCTTTCACCTGAATTTTAAGTTGCACTGAGTAAATATAGCTGGATAAAACAACAACTGTGTCTGTCTTCATTTCAGACTGCAAAATGTGATTATTTTAAATGGGTGATTTTTTTTAAATTATTGCCACTATACATTTTAACTGATATTTAATGTTCAAGTCCTGCTATATTTTAAATGCATTCTGTTATTTATACAATTTCAGAAAACAATGTTGTGCACACTTGTTTAAAAAAACTGTATTATTATTTAATATTTTACAGGACAAAAAAACAAAAATGGAAGAAATTATATCACAATGTGAAGAATGGAAGAAGGCAAAGACAGAGCAATTGTTTATTAGACTTAATCTTATGAACAAATACCAGCCAAAAATGAAAACTTCAGATGTTCTACAGATAACTTCACGGTCATTAAACTGGCACGAGTCCTGTAGAGAGAAAGATGTAGTGGAAACATTTTTCCAAAGGATGCTAATGATGGACTACAGAGCAAGGTTCATTATTACTGAAGCAGAAGAAACCACTGACACATTATATCCTGAAACAGATTTAGGAGATGAAGAAGATAATGTATTTTCAGATTTTTTCTGTAATAAAGCAGCATCCTTTCATGGTGAAAGCCATAACAATCCTGTTCACCCCATGGATGTCCAGATGGCAGTGTTTCACTGCTCTGATAATTTCCTAAAGCAGCTAATAGTGAATAAACTAGCTCAGTGTCAGTATGCTCTGCCCCTGCTGGTGCCCAATCCCTGCTCCAGAGCGATTGAGTTTCCTCTCTGGACCTTTCGCCAAATCAAAAAGAGCTGGAGGGCCACTGACTCTTATGGTATGGAAATCAGTAAAACCCAGGCTGTTTATGAAGCAAAAACTCCAATGGTGGCATTTTTTCGGTGTGGCTCTGCATCTGCTTCCAAGTCTCAGATGGTGAACAGCTTAATAAATGAGAAGCATCACACATTCTTCCACAGACACTGTCCAGGCAGCAGCAGGAACCGTCTTCTGATGGATGGTGTGGTGGAAATTGCTTGGTACTGCCCATCTGGTAAGGTAAATGATTATTTCCCTGATTGTGTTGCATTCTGTAATCTCCATGGTGATGCAGAAGATAACAAGAAGCAACTGCAGATTCTGACTGAAATGTCATCAGTCAATGTTTTGCTTTTTTCTGATCCTGAAAAAGTAAAATCTAAAGAGATCATCCAGCAGCTCTTCAGAGACAACAAGCCACTGATTTGTCTCATTTCTGATGATGAGTCTGGTGTAACTAGAACACGGAATGTAAAATACAGAATTGGCCTTAAAGACAGAAATCAGTCAGATGTAGCCAAGAACCTCAGAATGGCCATCAAAGAGTCTTTAAATTTAATCAATTTAAATTCATCAATTTTTAAAATTGAAGAGTTGTACAAAGTTGAAGTGATAAGAAAAGATGAAGATGACCCTGAATGCAAAAGAGGGAAACAAGCTGCAATACAGATAATGAGTCATTTGAAGGGAAATGAAGTCTCCAAACTAAAGGAAAAGCATCTCCCATGTCAGGGGAAACTATGGCTTGACTGGTCTAATATGAACAAAGACCTACATCGACTTCAAGGGAACAACTTAGAAAAGCAAAAAAGTGAAAAACGAAATGAAATGAAGCAACTCCGTGAGAAGCAGCATGAATACAGACTCACAGGTCTCATGGAACATTTCATTTCCTCACTTGAATGTCTAAAGGGAAATGAAAAACTTTTCTTTCTGAAATGGATTGTGATTCTCCTGGACAAACACACCTCAGATGATCTTTTGGTCCTTTATCAAAAATACAATGAAAAGTGGACAGCAGTTTTAGACCATAAGAAGAGACATGATAAATCAGATAAAATGAAGGAGAAGGAAAAAGAGCTTTCAGAAATTTCAGAAAAAGTGAATGCGGCGACATTTGGTTTGGAACACGTCCTCAGAGAGATGGGTCAGATATACGAATCTTTTATTTATGTACAAACTCACAAAAAAATATCTAAAGATAAAATCATAAACTCTCTTCCCAAGCTTGCAGCAGAACTTATGAAAGCTAGTCAACCACTGGAGTTAATGGATGGAGATGCAGCTCATGTTCCTCTGACCTGGGTTTCAGCAGTTCTAGATGAACTGTTAAAGATACTGGGAGACCAGAGAGTGTTTGTGCTGTCAGTTCTGGGGATTCAGAGCTCTGGGAAATCCACCATGCTCAATGCCATGTTTGGACTCGAGTTTGCTGTCAGTGCTGGAAGGTGCACTAGAGGAGCCTTCATGCAGCTGGTCAGAGTGTCAGAGGAGATGAAGAAAGACCTGAAGTTTGACTACATGCTAGTTGTAGATACTGAAGGACTTCGAGCACTTGAGCTCGCAGGAAAATCCACTCGACATCATGACAATGAACTCGCCACATTTGTTGTTGGTCTTGGAAACCTGACCTTGATCAACATCTTTGGTGAGAACCCTGCTGAGATGCAGGACATCCTTCAGATTGTTGTTCAGGCCTTCCTGAGGATGAAGAAGGTCAGACTAAATGCAAGATGTATGTTTGTCCATCAGAATATCAGTGACATCACAGCTGGAGAGAAAAACATGGAGGGACGAAGACGTTTACAGGAGAAACTGGATGAAATGACTAAACTGGCTGCAAAAGAAGAAGACAGTGAAGCTGAGTGTTTCAGTGATGTTATTGAATTCAGTGTACAAGATGATGTGTATTATTTTGCACAACTCTGGGAGGGAAGTCCACCAATGGCACCACCAAACCCCTGCTACAGTAGAAATGTTCTGAATCTAAAGAAGGACATTTTCAAAAGAGCTGAAAAATCTACTGGTATGCTTCTCTCCCAGTTTAAATCACGTGTTAGTGATCTCTGGAATGCAATACTCAATGAAAACTTTGTGTTTAGCTTCAAAAACACACTGGAGATAGCAGTGTACAGGAAACTGGAGAACAAGTTTGGAAAATGGACCTGGACCCTCAGACGTGCCATGTTAGATACTGAAGAAAAACTTCACAACAGAGTTAAAAATGAAAAACTGACAAAAGTTACAATTGTAGAAAAAGATGTTTATTCTCTCACAAAAAATACCAAAGACGAAGTTGACAAGTCAATGAAGAGGTACTTTGAAGAGGACAAAGATAAAGACATTTTAATTCAGTGGAGAGCGAGATGTGAAACCAAAATCACACAGCTTTATGAAGACCTTGTTAGAGATGCAAAATTAAATGTGAATGAAGTTATACAGCAGCAACAGGCTCGGGAGAGTTTTGAACAGAAAAGGACCCAGTACGATTCAAAACTCTTCAGTCAGAGCAAAGACCTCGCTCTGAAACTTAAAAGTATATCAACTGATGAACAAGTTCATAAAGATCGATTTGATGAACTGTGGGACAAATGGGTCACTGAACTGACACGAGACACACCTAAAGAGAGAAGTATTGATTTTTGGGAGGATGCTGAACAGATTCTGTCTGTGGGAAATGAACAAGCTTCAGTGTATGAGCGGAAACATCAGCAAAACTACAAACATATAGACAGTCTGGGAGATTATTCATGTTACATTTCAGACCTCAAAAGACAGAAATTGGTTCACTATGTACCTGGCATGAATAAACTTTCCTTTGAAGACAATGAGTTAGTGAGGACTCTGATCATAAATGTAATCAAAGACACTAAGGAATTAATCAACAAGATCTGTTATAAAATCACAAGACTAGGGTACAAAGACAGTTACATACAGGAAATAACAGACCATGTCAGGAAGAGAGTGGAGGAACATCAGACTGAGAACCAGAGAATTAAATTCAGAAAGGAATTCACTCTGGATCTCCGTCTCCATGTGTGTGAACTTGCGAGTCACAGATTTACTGAGTGCCATAAACAATTCAGAGAAGCAAATGATCCAAGAGTTTATCTGTCTAAGCAGAAACCACAATATTACAATGTGTTTAAAAACTACTGCAGAGGAGCAACAACAACCAAAGTGTTTGGAGATCTGATCTGCAGTAACCTGAGAGAATCCATCCTGCAAGCAGTCTACAATAAAACTGCTACTGCTTTGGCAGGGCAGATCAGATCAGACATGCCAGAGTTTAACGGTAACAGATCAAACCTGGAGAAACACATCCTGAAATGTCTGGCAGAGGAGGAGAACTTTGAGAAGTTCAAGGAGTACATTCATAATCCTCGAAAACACTTCACACACTTCATTACAGAGAAGGTTAATGAGTACATCAGTGACAATAACTCCACAGTTCTGCTTTTTAAAGGAAATCTAAAAGACATAGAGCAGAGAGTATTAAATGCTCTTCACATTGCAACTGAAGAAGTGAAGGAGAGCCTTGGTGATGCAGACATGTGGATGAGAAGTTTCAGCTCTTCACTAAAAGATGATCTGAGCTTAAAAGAAATAACTCTCACTGATCCCAGAGAAATTACAGACTTTGATTTTCTACAGCAGGTTGTTGGTGATGGTCTCACTGCAGTGATGTCAGAGCTGGACAAAAGCTTTAACAGTGTAAAAGACATTAACATGGAGAAGTTCAGTAAGAAACCAGATGAGATTCTGATTAAACACCTCTGTCAGTGCTGCTGGGTTCAGTGTCCATTCTGTAAAGCCATCTGTACCAACACAATAGAGGATCATGATGGAGATCACAGTGTCCCCTTCCACAGGGTAGATGGAACAATTGGTGTCAGTTTCAGAGGTACAACACATCTCTCCTGTAATATCTGCACAACAGCTGTGCAAAGTGATAAATCTTTCTACCCCAGACATGATACAGATGTGTCAGTACCTTACAAATCATACAGATCAGCAGGAGGAGTCTTTGACACCTGGAGCATCACCCCTGATAATTCTGAGCTCACATACTGGAAATGGTTTGTGTGCAGATTCCAGAAAGACCTGGAAAATTACTATTGCAAAACATTTGAGGGTCCTGGTGAGATCCCCAGGGAATGGAGAGAATTCACTAACGAACAAGCTATTGAGTGTTTGGATGAATACATCTGATAAAACACACAACACTTCTAAACAGATACGGGCCGAAACCGAACCTTAATCATGAATCAGTCATAAATGAAGAAACTATGATGTAAGAGTGTGATGTATTCATCATCAACGTGGCCACTGAATCACTTACTGATAATAACAGGTCATGTAAATCAACTCCATATAATAAATCCAAATAAAATATAACCAAAATTATACCAAAAGAAAAATATCTTTTGAAGATTTTTTTTTTATTATTTTGTTAAGAAACATGAGTTTTTACAGAATTACATTGAATGAATAAAGTTTGATGGACATATTAATGAGCCATAGAGTTTAACATTTAGCTGCTTAAACAATTAGACTTGACTTTAAGACGATTAATGTAAATAAGTATAAATTTCTAATGACATCATGTTTCAGAATATTGATTTAACTTCCCTGATATTTTGTCTGACACAGTGGAGCCTCATCACACATAAACTGTCGTCCACTTCATGTATGTAGTGTAAAGGTTATAACCAGACTAGTGCTGGTGTAAACCCAGTGCACTACACACACACCACTATATACACAAGGATTAGAGACACAGCCACTGGAATAGAGTCACGTCAGATAGTGTCTGTGGGAAATTAATGAACTCACATCAGGAGACACACACACACAGTGTTTTAAACTGTGGGTGAAGAGCGTAAACAAAACCTCAGCACCTACAATAAACTATGATCTGGTGCATTACATTTTGCAATTCTGATTTCAGTTTTCTCATTTACAAATAAACCTCATGTGGTGATGGAGTACACAGACCCCAGAGACTCTCATAGACCCACAAACAGCAATAGTTTATTCAAATGACATTAAAGCAAGACCAGCTGATTTCTAATTGTCCCACCTGCGTACAATAAATCACTCGTATATAAGAGACATTAAACCCACATTTAGTGAGAAGACCATGATCCTGTCAATTTATTCCTGAATTATACAAAGCCTTTAGTTTCTGTTTGCTTTTCCGTGTTTGATTTGTTTCTTGTTTATTAGGAGTTTCTGTCTGTCCCCGTTTCTGTCTGTCCCAGGGTCTGTCTGTCCCAGGTTCTGTCTGATGCTGATCATGTGACCCACCTGATCTTTGGATTACTGAGTTTTGATTATCTGTGTTCATTCTGTATGTTTGGGTAAAGTGAATAAAATCTGATTAATATCAATGTTAATAATCTGGTTTAACAATGTCTTGGTTTTCATTTTAAATTCAATAACAATTAAAAAGTTAATACGATTATAAACATGACACCTACGGCCAGGTGTAAGTGGATAAATGTGGAGAAGAAAGACACACTTCCTTATCTGGACTCGTATTTAAGCCTCTCAGAATCACTGGTAGGAATCAGCTTTAAAGGTCATTTAGGACTGAAAATATTCTTCACTCAGAGTTAAACATAACAGTTATTTATGAAGTGATTCACTTCACTGGAAGAGGGAATGAAAATTTCCCAGAAGTCATTGTGTCTCGCTGGAGCATGAAACAAATGGAGCTCAAAAAAGTATTTATATATTTATTATCATTATTATCGAGACATCATATTAAAAGGACAAACATTTACATTTTAATTCAATCAGGAAATACTTATTGTTATTTAGACTAGTAATCTGTAAAAATAAATAAATACATCTCCGTACATCTTGTAAATAATTTATTTATAAGTTATACATGTTTCAATAGTATATGTTTTATAATCAGTTTTTGTTTCAATAAATATTTAATATTTAATGTACATAGTGTGAAATTTCCACATCAGCAGCGACAGGTATCCCAGGTGTTTATGTTACCATGGTAACACATGGAGGAAGTGACGTCAGCGCTGGTGACATCACAGGGTTCAGAATGGTGGAGTTTTGTTGAAGAAAGTTCCCTTTATCGACACTCCCTGTATAGGGAGTAGGGAGCACTCTGTGAAGTGCACTTCGTAATGGAACACAGCTTAGGACTGAGGAAAGTGTGTGACGTCACTGTTTACGACACCGACAGGCGTAATGTAGGCTGCAGATTATAGTGCGTGTTGTAGTTTTTACAGGTGTTTGTAGTTTTAAACAGTGTAAAAGTGAAATGATGAAATCAGAGGCAGGTGTGTAAAAGCTTTATACACACACACACAGAACTTATAGACATGTGACTCACTGCATGACATCATCCTAATCACACTGCTCCAATCACAACTGTTTAAATCCTCTATAATAGAGCTGTGTAGGACCGTCATAATCTGATCAACATCACTTCAATAAAGAAAGTGAGACTGGAGAGAGGACGAGAGCGCGGGAGGTAACAAGAACGCAGCTTGTTTCTCATTGATTTAACGCTGTGCAGAGTGTCTGTGTATGATGTGTGTATATGATGTGTGTATAAATCTGTGTATGAATCTGGGTATGGATCTGTGTATGGATGTGTGTATGGATGTGTGTATAAATCTGGGTATGGATGTGTGTATGGATGTGTGTATGGATATGTGTATATGATGTGTGTATGGATGTGTGTATGGATGTGTGTATATGATGTGTGTATGATGTGTGTATATGATGTGTGTATATGATGTGTGTATGGATGTGTGTGTGGATGTGTGTATATGATGTGTGTATGATGTGTGTATGGATGTGTGTATATGATGTGTGTATATGATGTGTGTATGGATGTGTGTATATGATGTGTGTATATGATGTGTGTATATGATGTGTATGGATGTGTGTATAAATCTGTGTATGGATGTGTGTATGGATGTGTGTGTATGATGTGTGTGTATGGATGTGTGTATATGATGTGTGTATGGATGTTTGTGTGGATGTGTGTATATGATGTGTGTATGGATGTGTGTATATGATGTGTGTATGGATGTGTGTGTGGATGTGTGTATATGATGTGTGTATATGATGTGTGTATATGATGTGTGTATATGATGTGTGTGTATGGATGTGTGTATGGATGTGTGTACTGTATATGATGTGTGTATATGATGTGTGTATGGATGTGTGTGTGGATGTGTGTATGGATGTGTGTATATGATGTGTGTATGGATGTGTGTATGGATGTGTGTATATGATGTGTGTATATGATGTGTGTATGGATGTGTGTATGGATGTGTGTATATGATGTGTGTATATGATGTGTGTGTATGGATGTGTGTATATGATGTGTGTATGGATGTGTGTATATGATGTGTGTATGGATGTGTGTATGATGTGTGTATGGATGTGTGTATATGATGTGTGTATATGATGTGTGTATATGATGTGTGTGTATGGATGTGTGTGTGGATGTGTGTGTGGATGTGTGTATATGATGTGTGTATATGATGTGTGTATGGATGTGTGTATATGATGTGTGTATATGATGTGTGTATATGATGTGTGTATGGATGTGTATATGATGTGTGTATATGATGTGTGTATGGATGTGTGTGTGGATGTGTGTATATGATGTGTGTATGGATGTGTATATGATGTGTGTATATGATGTGTGTATGGATGTGTGTGTGGATGTGTGTATATGATGTGTGTATGGATGTGTATATGATGTGTGTATATGATGTGTGTATGGATGTGTGTATGATGTGTGTATATGATGTGTGTATGATGTGTGTATGGATGTGTGTATGGATGTGTGTATATGATGTGTGTATGGATGTGTGTATGATGTGTGTATATGATGTGTGTATATGATGTGTGTATGATGTGTGTATATGATGTGTGTATGGATGTGTATATGATGTGTGTATATGATGTGTGTATGGATGTGTATATGATGTGTGTATATGATGTGTGTATATGATGTGTGTATAGATGTGTGTATGGATGTGTATATGATGTGTGTATATGATGTGTGTATATGATTTGTGTATATGATGTGTGTATATGATGTGTGTGTATGGATGTGTGTATATGATGTGTGTATATGATGTGTGTATGATGTGTGTATATGATGTGTGTATATGATGTGTGTATGGATGTGTGTATGGATGTGTGTATGGATGTGTGTATATGATGTGTGTATGGATGTGTGTATATGATGTGTGTGTATGGATGTGTGTATGGATGTGTGTATGGATGTGTATATGATGTGTGTATGGATGTGTGTATGGATGTGTGTATATGATGTGTGTGTATGGATGTGTGTATGGATGTGTATATGATGTGTGTATATGATGTGTGTATATGATGTGTGTGTATGGATGTGTGTATGGATGTGTGTATATGATGTGTGTACTGTATATGATGTGTGTATGGATGTGTGTATGGATGTGTGTATATGATGTGTGTATGGATGTGTATATGATGTGTGTATGGATGTGTGTTTATGATGTGTGTATATGATGTGTGTATATGATGTGTGTGTATGGATGTGTGTATGGATGTGTGTATGGATGTGTATATGATGTGTGTATATGATGTGTGTATATGATGTGTGTATGGATGTGTGTATGGATGTGTGTATATGATGTGTGTATGGATGTGTGTGTGGATGTGTGTATATGATGTGTGTATATGATGTGTGTGTATGGATGTGTGTATATGATGTGTGTATATGATGTGTGTATGGATGTGTGTATGGATGTGTGTATGGATGTGTGTATATGATGTGTGTATGGATGTGTGTATATGATGTGTGTATGGATGTGTGTATATGATGTGTGTATATGATGTGTGTAAGATGTGTGTATGGATGTGTGTATGATGTGTGTATGGATGTGTGTATATGATGTGTGTATATGATGTGTGTATATGATGTGTGTGTATGGATGTGTGTATGGATGTGTGTGTGGATGTGTGTATGGATGTGTGTATATGATGTGTGTATATGATGTATGTGTATGGATGTGTGTATGGATGTGTGTATATGATGTGTGTATATGATGTGTGTATGGATGTGTGTATATGATGTGTGTATATGATGTGTGTATGGATGTGTGTATATGATGTGTGTATGGATGTGTGTATGGATGTGTGTATATGATGTGTGTATGGATGTGTGTATGGATGTGTGTATATGATGTGTGTATGGATGTGTGTATATGATGTGTGTATATGATGTGTGTATATGATGTGTGTATATGATGTGTGTGTATGGATGTGTGTATGGATGTGTGTATGGATGTGTGTATATGATGTGTGTATATGATGTGTGTATGGATGTGTGTATGATGTGTGTATGGATGTGTGTATATGATGTGTGTATATGATGTGTGTGTATGGATGTGTGTATGGATGTGTGTGTGGATGTGTTTATGGATGTGTGTATATGATGTGTGTATATGATGTGTGTATATGATGTGTGTATATGATGTGTGTATGGATGTGTGTATATGATGTGTGTATGGATGTGTGTATATGATGTGTGTATGGATGTGTGTATGGATGTGTGTATATGATGTGTGTATATGATGTGTGTATATGATGTGTGTGTATGGATGTGTGTATGGATGTGTGTATATGATGTGTGTGTATGGATGTGTGTATGGATGTGTGTATGGATGTGTGTATATGATGTGTGTGTATGGATGTGTGTGTGGATGTGTGTATGGATGTGTGTATATGATGTGTGTATATGATGTGTGTATGGATGTGTATATGATGTGTGTGTATGGATGTGTGTATGGATGTGTGTATGGATGTGTGTATGATGTGTGTATGGATGTGTGTATATGATGTGTGTGTATGGATGTGTGTATGGATGTGTGTGTCGATGTGTGTATGGATGTGTGTATATGATGTGTGTATGGATGTGTGTATATGATGTGTGTATATGATGTGTGTATGGATGTGTATATGATGTGTGTATATGATGTGTGTATGGATGTGTGAATGATGTGTATATGATGTGTGTATACGATGTGTGTATGATGTGTGTATATGATGTGTGTATGGATGTGTGTATGATGTGTGTATATGATGTGTGTATATGATGTGTGTATGATGTGTATATGATGTGTGTATGGATGTGTGTATGATGTGTGTATGATGTGTGTATATGATGTGTGTATATGATGTGTGTATGATGTGTGTATATGATGTGTGTATATGATGTGTGTATGGATGTGTGTATGGATGTGTGTATATGATGTGTGTATGGATGTGTGTATGATGTGTGTATGGATGTGTGTATATGATGTGTGTATATGATGTGTGTATATGATGTGTGTATGATGTGTGTATGATGTGTGTATGGATGTGTGTATGGATGTGTGTATGATGTGTGTATGATGTGTGTATGGATGTGTGTATGATGTGTGTATGATGTGTGTATGATGTGTGTATGGATGTGTGTATGATGTGTGTATATGATGTGTGTATGGATGTGTGTATGATGTGTGTATGATGTGTGTATATGATGTGTGTATGGATGTGTGTATATGATGTGTGTATATGATGTGTGTGTGGATGTGTGTATATGATGTGTGTATATGATGTGTGTATATGATGTGTGTGTATGGATGTGTGTATATGATGTGTGTATATGATGTGTGTATGGATGTGTGTATGATGTGTGTATATGATGTGTGTATATGATGTGTGTATGATGTGTGTATGGATGTGTGTATGATGTGTGTATGATGTGTGTATGATGTGTGTATGGATGTGTGTATGAATGTGTGTATGATGTGTATATGATGTGTGTATGGATGTGTGTATGATGTGTGTATGGATGTGTATATGATGTGTGTATGGATGTGTGTATGATGTGTGTATATGATGTGTGTATATGATGTGTGTATGGATGTGTGTATGATGTGTGTATGATGTGTGTATATGATGTGTGTATATGATGTGTGTATGATGTGTGTATGGATGTGTGTATGATGTGTATATGATGTGTGTATGGATGTGTGTATGATGTGTGTATGGATGTGTGTATGATGTGTATATGATGTGTGTATATGATGTGTGTATGGATGTGTGTATGGATGTGTGTATGATGTGTGTATGATGTGTGTATATGATGTGTGTATATGATGTGTGTGTATGGATGTGTGTATGGATGTGTGTGTGGATGTGTGTATGATGTGTGTATGATGTGTGTATATGATGTGTGTATATGATGTGTGTGTATGGATGTGTGTATGGATGTGTGTGTGGATGTGTGTATGGATGTGTGTATATGATGTGTGTATATGATGTGTGTATATGATGTGTGTATGGATGTGTGTATATGATGTGTGTATGGATGTGTGTATGGATGTGTGTATATGATGTGTGTATATGATGTGTGTATATGATGTGTGTATGGATGTGTGTATATGATGTGTGTATATGATGTGTGTATGGATGTGTGTATATGATGTGTGTATGGATGTGTGTATATGATGTGTGTATATGATGTGTGTATATGATGTGTGTATGGATGTGTGTATATGATGTGTGTATATGATGTGTGTATGGATGTGTATATGATGTGTGTGTATGGATGTGTGTATGGATGTGTGTATGGATGTGTGTATGATGTGTGTATGGATGTGTGTATATGATGTGTGTATATGATGTGTGTGTATGGATGTGTGTATGGATGTGTGTGTGGATGTGTGTATGGATGTGTGTATATGATGTGTGTATATGATGTGTGTATATGATGTCTGTATATGATGTGTGTATATGATGTGTGTATGGATGTGTATATGATGTGTGTGTATGGATGTGTGTATGGATGTGTGTGTCGATGTGTGTATGGATGTGTGTATATGATGTGTGTATATGATGTGTGTATGGATGTGTGTATATGATGTGTGTATATGATGTGTGTATGGATGTGTATATGATGTGTGTATATGATGTGTGTATGGATGTGTGAATGATGTGTATATGATGTGTGTATACGATGTGTGTATGATGTGTGTATATGATGTGTGTATGGATGTGTGTATGATGTGTGTATATGATGTGTGTATATGATGTGTGTATGATGTGTATATGATGTGTGTATGGATGTGTGTATGATGTGTGTATGATGTGTGTATATGATGTGTGTATATGATGTGTGTATGATGTGTGTATATGATGTGTGTATATGATGTGTGTATGGATGTGTGTATGGATGTGTGTATATGATGTGTGTATGGATGTGTGTATGATGTGTGTATGGATGTGTGTATATGATGTGTGTATATGATGTGTGTATATGATGTGTGTATGATGTGTGTATGGATGTGTGTATGGATGTGTGTATGATGTGTGTATGATGTGTGTATGATGTGTGTATGATGTGTGTATGGATGTGTGTATGATGTGTGTATGATGTGTGTATATGATGTGTGTGTGGATGTGTGTATATGATGTGTGTATATGATGTGTGTATGGATGTGTGTATGATGTGTGTATATGATGTGTGTATATGATGTGTGTATGATGTGTGTATGGATGTGTGTATGATGTGTGTATGATGTGTGTATGGATGTGTGTATGATGTGTGTATGGATGTGTATATGATGTGTGTATGGATGTGTGTATGATGTGTGTATATGATGTGTGTATATGATGTGTGTATGATGTGTGTATGATGTGTGTATATGATGTGTGTATATGATGTGTGTATGATGTGTGTATGGATGTGTGTATGATGTGTATATGATGTGTGTATATGATGTGTGTATGGATGTGTGTATGGATGTGTGTATGATGTGTGTATGATGTGTGTATATGATGTGTGTATATGATGTGTGTGTATGGATGTGTGTATATGATGTGTGTATGGATGTGTGTATATGATGTGTGTATATGATGTGTGTATGGATGTGTGTATGGATGTGTGTATATGATGTGTGTATATGATGTGTGTATGGATGTGTGTATATGATGTGTGTATATGATGTGTGTATATGATGTGTGTATGGATGTGTATATGATGTGTGTGTATGGATGTGTGTATGGATGTGTGTATGATGTGTGTATGGATGTGTGTATATGATGTGTGTATATGATGTGTGTGTATGGATGTGTGTATGGATGTGTGTGTGGATGTGTGTATGGATGTGTGTATATGATGTGTGTATATGATGTGTGTATATGATGTGTGTATGGATGTGTGTATATGATGTGTGTATATGATGTGTGTATATGATGTGTGTATGGATGTGTATATGATGTGTGTATATGATGTGTGTATGGATGTGTGTATGGATGTGTGTATATGATGTGTGTATGGATGTGTGTGTGGATGTGTGTGTGGATGTGTGTATGGATGTGTGTATATGATGTGTGTATATGATGTGTGTATGGATGTGTGTATGGATGTGTGTATGGATGTGTGTATATGATGTGTGTATATGATGTGTGTATATGATGTGTGTATGGATGTGTGTATATGATGTGTGTATGGATGTGTGTATGGATGTGTGTATATGATGTGTGTATATGATGTGTGTATATGATGTGTGTATATGATGTGTGTATGGATGTGTGTATATGATGTGTGTATATGATGTGTGTATGGATGTGTGTATGGATGTGTGTATATGATGTGTGTATATGATGTGTGTATATGATGTGTGTATGGATGTGTGTGTATGGATGTGTGTATGGATGTGTGTATGGATGTGTGTATGATGTGTGTATGGATGTGTGTATATGATGTGTGTATATGATGTGTGTGTATGGATGTGTGTATGGATGTGTGTGTGGATGTGTGTATGGATGTGTGTATATGATGTGTGTATATGATGTGTGTATATGATGTGTGTATGGATGTGTGTATATGATGTGTGTATATGATGTGTGTATATGATGTGTGTATATGATGTGTGTATGGATGTGTATATGATGTGTGTGTATGGATGTGTGTATGGATGTGTGTATGGATGTGTGTATGATGTGTGTATGGATGTGTGTATATGATGTGTGTATATGATGTGTGTGTATGGATGTGTGTATGGATGTGTGTGTCGATGTGTGTATGGATGTGTGTATATGATGTGTGTATGATGTGTATATGATGTGTGTATGGATGTGTGTGTATGGATGTGTGTATGGATGTGTGTATGGATGTGTGTGTCGATGTGTGTATGGATGTGTGTATATGATGTGTGTATGATGTGTATATGATGTGTATATGATGTGTGTGTATGGATGTGTGTATGGATGTGTGTATGGATGTGTGTATGATGTGTGTATGGATGTGTGTATATGATGTGTGTATATGATGTGTGTGTGGATGTGTGTATGATGTGTGTATATGATGTGTGTATGAATGTGTGTATGATGTGTATATGATGTGTGTATGGATGTGTGTATGATGTGTATATGATGTGTGTATGGATGTGTGTATGGATGTGTGTATGAATGTGTGTATGATGTGTATATGATGTGTGTATGGATGTGTGTATGATGTGTATATGATGTGTGTATGGATGTGTGTATGATGTGTATATGATGTGTGTATGGATGTGTGTATGATGTGTGTATGATGTGTGTATGGATGTGTGTATGAATGTGTGTATGATGTGTGTATGGATGTGTGTATGGATGTGTGTATGATGTGTGTATGATGTGTGTATGATGTGTGTATGGATGTGTGTATGAATGTGTGTATGATGTGTATATGATGTGTGTATGATGTGTATATGATGTGTGTATGGATGTGTGTATGATGTGTGTATGATGTGTGTATGGATGTGTGTATGATGTGTATATGATGTGTGTATATGATGTGTGTATGGATGTGTGTATGGATGTGTTTATGATGTGTGTATGATGTGTGTATGGATGTGTGTGTGGATGTGTGTATGATGTGTATATGATGTGTGTATACGATGTGTGTATGATGTGTGTATATGATGTGTGTATATGATGTGTGTGTGTGTGTGTGTGTGTGTATATACAAACCTCATTATTTCATCAGTTAATGATTGGATCTAGTTCTTTCTGCCATACACCACCATTTCCATACAGTTTAAAATAGAACCCTGAACCAGTCTTTTGCTGTATGGCCCTAGACTGGGACGTAACACCATATTTAAGTGACCAATTTGATTTTCAAGCACAAGAAAGACAACAGCTTTATTATGCAAAGGTGTTCCTTCAGTTAAAAACAACTAGTTTGAGATTTATATCTGCTCATCTTTTTTGAACTACGAATGCCTCACCCCACCCCCGCTGTTAAAAAAATAAATAAGTAACTCGGTAACTTTTACTCTGAGTAAATTTTTTAATGAGCTACTTTTTACTTTTATTTGAGTAGATTTTTATATTGGTAACTTTACTTGTACTTAAGTAAAATTTCACTGAAGTAACAGTACTTGTACTTGAGTACAAAATTTTATTACTCTTTCCACCTCTGCAAGAAACATCAGTCCAGGTAAAGTCCAAGTGTCCAAGTGTCCAAATACTACAGGTAGACAGGAAGACGTCTCACTCACATACAATAACAAAGACAGTTTATATCAGTATCAAACAACTGTAGAAGGTGAAACAACTGTAGAAGATCCAAAAATAAAGTCCATCAGCAGTGGTGTAACACTAAATAAAAACACTACTGTCAAGTAGTCTGACATCAAGGAGCCTGCAGTACCGCTGGTGTCCACACAGGGGCAGTAACGTGTCACAACAGCAGGTGGAGACATTTCTCAAACCAGTGGAAGAAGTCACTCGCTCTGATATCAGCTTCGTTATTGTTCCAGATGTCCACTGTAGTTAACCGGAAATGACGAAACTCACACAGTACCTCAGCTGTATTCAGACTGAGACACACACACACAACACCGTGTGGTATCTCACACACACTGGCCCTCCGCTCGGTCCATCAGTCCAGCTCGATACTCGTCCACTGCTGGACAAAAACAGACGAGTCACTTTATTTCTCTCACTCTCGGACTCTACTGCACTCCGTTCATCGCGCGCTCACCGGGAAACGTACTGTTACTTCCGCCCTCACTCACGTCACTTCCGGGTTCAGTTATTTAAAAAAATCCTTCAAAAGGATTACCTTTTGGATACCCCCCCCCCCCCCCCCGCCCCAACATATCTATCTATCTGTTAGTGATGGGGTTTGGATCATTTTAGTGACTCGGTTCTTTGAATCTCGTTCATCAAATAACATTATTTTATTTTAAAGTATTAAAATAAAATGTAACATTTTTAATGAACAGACCCCCAACACATCTACATACACACATTGTGTCTATACTTCCAGTAATGTATAATATAATGTAATACAGCTCAGGACGTATTATGATGAACAGAATGAGCAGATCACCATCATATCTCCTGGACCGAATCATTTAGTTCTTTTGTCACGTGACTGTCATAGACGCTGTGCAGTGCGGTACACAGGAAGCAGAATTGTACGTTCAGAATTAAACGAGTCTTCTAGTCCGAGTCGTTCGTTCTTTTGAATCTCTTGTATTTCATAGCGTCTATGGGAGTCACGTGACAAAAGAACGAACGACTCGGATTAGAAGACTCAAAGGTAACTCCAAGGTTTTGCGACGCTTTGCTCAAGCGCGCCCAGTAGAAGATGAACGAATCACTCTCTGAGATACTCGTTCTTACACGTTAAAGACTCGTTCAAAAAGAGTGAATTGTTCATGAACGACCCATCACTACTATCTGTCTATCAGGAGGGTTTACATAGCACCAATTATTATTTACTGGAAATTTAAACTAAATTAACTTCATAAATCTCACCAGTAAAAAATACACATCAACTTACCATCATCATTACTGTGTCTTAGTCACCGAAATCTCCAGTGGTTTTAACTAGAAGGAGCAGACGGATGAGTAAATGCACTAAAGCCAGACACACAATGTTGCTCTGTTGACCAGCGTTGTTTAGGTCACGCTCAGCTGTGTACTTCTCTAGTTTCTGCATTTTGAATAATTTAGTGTGTTTAGAGTACATTCTTGATGCCAGATGTTTTTTGGTCACATTATTAAGGGAAATGTACTGTAAGCAGTGCTATTGGAGATGTGACAACCGTGTGTGTGTGCCCCAATATCTATATCCAATATTATATTATGCCATGTCTGAGTTTTTGCGATATTACACTCTAATATTTCATGCCGTGTAATATCCCCTCACTCTGTAAGGATATACAGTACACACCCTGTAGTAGAGAGAAAATGTGATGTTCTAATATGAGGACAGTGGTTATGACATTGCTCAACCATCGGTTTTATTGCCATTGATAAGTTTTAGATACCACCACTGAATTCATGCATTACTCATTTTATTGTGTGATCATAGATATACAGTATTGTTACGACCTCTAGGTGTTAGCCGCAACAGAAAGAGAGAACTAAATGAGCTTACACCAGACAGATGTTCAATCGTTTATTTTATCGACACAGGATTTATCGTCAGGGGAAGACCAGACCAAAACAATAAACAAAACAGACTTTGTTTTAAACTTAAATAACCTGAATTTAAATGAAAGAAAACTAAATACAAACTACCTTACCTGTCTCCCTAAACAATAAACAGAGTGAATATATACAAAAAGAAACGGCATCTAACCCCCTACTTCCCGCATGAAAAGAGTTAAATTATTTACAAACTATTTACAAAAAGCTTACATGCAGCCAAATCGGAATCCGTATCATAGTCAAAACAGGCAAAGGTTCAGATAAACAGGAGAGTCGGTCAATACAGGGTTTAACAACGACAACACAGACTATAACACACAAACTCTCTTTCTCTCTGGAACAACACACACACACACAAACACACACACACACACACACACACACACACACACACACACACACACACACACACACACACAATATCAGAATTTTGACACTACTAGCACACGACAGATCAGAATCAATGAGGCTCATTAAAGGGCCCAGGCTGATGTTTTTATGGTGGTCCTTATATCAGGATAGGATGTAGAGTAGGACCAATCCGGAGCTCCAGCTGATTAACAGGCCACACCCACCTAAAACAGACACAGGTCCAGCACACAGGAGCAGAGAGAGAAATCTGACAGATACAAAGAGCATATCGGAATCATAACAGTATGTCGGTGCAGTAGTATATTACATAAATTACAACTTCCTATCAGATCCATCAAACAGAAGGGAAAAATGAGCCCACCTCCTAAAGTTATGCCTTTTATTTTGTCACAGTTTTTATGTAAGGAATAGCACACAACAGACTCACATATACAATACACAGTAACCAGTTCACACCAGGGTAGTGTAGTGTAGTGTAGTGTACGGGCCAGGGGTAGCTCAGTGGTTAACACATTGGACTACAGTTAGGAAAATCACAGGTTCAATCACAGGTGCCTAAATGTGAATGTAGTTCCCATTCACAGTGTAACATGTTCTGTATCTTATAGCAGAGTGAGTTTCCACAGCTCCAGACTTTAATTTACTGACAGATGTGTCCTGCCCTTATGCCAAATGCTGTGGAAAGACCTGTTTCTTACAGCAGCTATAAACACTCAGACCCTCACCAGACTTTCTTTTCCCTCTTTGTTAATAAGATAACAAAACCACCATGTTGTGTACTAAGAAACTGCACAATGTAAACCCTTCTGCCATAAAAACATCTTCTGAGATGTTCTGAGAAGTTTTTCAAAGCACACTTAGTTCAGATGTATCATAAATAGAGAAAATATCACCACATTATTAATGATTTTATTTGTAACTATTAGTATTTTTCCTCCCTGAAACAACACATTTTTATGTTTGCATGTATCTGATTTTTCAGACGCCCTTATGCAGAACAACTTCCATTTATCTCCTTGTACATATGAGCAGTTAAGGGTTAAGAGCCTTGCTCGAGGGCCCAACAGTGGCAACTTGGTGGCGCTAGTATTTGAACCTGGGACCCTCTGATCAGCAGTCCAATACTTAGCTACTCCTTTCCCAAAGTTTTTTATTACCATTGTGTGTTCAAAAATAGACAGAAGACACAGTTGGTTACCAATTAACACTGTCACCTCACACATCTAGTCATGGAGGCTTGTATCTCATCGGTTAGAGCTGGCACAATTCCCAAACCAGACAGTGAAGCAGCTGCTCAGGAGGCTCTCGATAGTCCCTCTGTAGGAAGTGGTAAGAATCGGTGGTAGAAGCTGAGACTTCCTCAGACTTCTCAGGAAGAAAAGACATTGTTGGGCTTTCTTGTACAAGGAGGTGGTATTGAGGGAACAGGTGAGGTTGTCCTCCAGGTGGACACCCAGGAATTTGGTGCTGTTGACGATCTCCACAAAGGAGCCATTGATGTTCAGTGGAAATTGGTCAGTCTGTGTCCTCCTGGCGTCAACAAACATCTCACACCATCTAACTTCATGTCCTCTCTTACTGCATCCATAAATCTCCTCTTTGGTCTTCCTTTGGTCAACCTCAGCATCCTTCTACAGATATATTCATAATCTCTCCTCTGAACATGTCCAAACCACCTCAATCTGGTCTCTAAGAGAGGAGGAAGAGTTACTGCGTGAGACAGGGAGAGGGGACGGTCTCATTCCTCCTCTTCTCTTCTCCTGCACACACAAAAACTAACAAAAACATTTCTTCTGTCAGGATTTATTTTTACCTTTAAAATGCAATTTTTACTTTATATTTTGTGTTAATTATTTTTATGTATTTATTTTTTGGGCTGTGGAACGAGTAATTTGAGTTTCCATTATTTCCTATGGGGAGATACGATTTACTTTGATTTATGAGTGTTTTGATACACGAGCCCGCTTCCGGAATGAATTATGCTTTCAATCTAAAGTTCCACTGTAATAATAATAATATTAATAATAATAATAATAATAATAATAATAGTAATGAATAGAGAATGGACAGTCAAAGAAGAATCATTTTTGATACAAAAGAATGACAGAAGAAAAGAAAAATAAAGATTCCGAATACATAGTGGGATTGTGCTGGAGTTATGATTGAGTCTCTCTCTCTCTCTCTCTCTCGCCCATGTGTGCCATTTTCTCTTAATCATGTTTATTAGCCTTTGAGTGTCTTATGAATATTAAAAGTACTAAATGATTAAAACTCAATGCAAATATTTTAATGTCACTGTGTCACTGCCTTCACTCACATTTTAATGGTCCAGCAGGTGCATCTGCCTGCAGCTTTTAGGTGTGATTGATTTCTTATTGTCTGGTGTGTGTTAATTTAAACCGGATTACATGAATATTATTTCTCTTCACTTGGAAAGAACAGTGTGGAGTCGCATGCTGCTCCAGCTACAGTATACCCGTCAGTGGCGGATGATAGCTTTTGAAACAGGGGAAGCTCATATTAGGCCTTCATCATAAAACTTTTTATTATAATTACATTCTTCATTATAAAAAATCACCTGCAAATCCGCATGGGACTGAACTCGAATCTCTGTAGCCAGGGGTGTTTCTATGATTTACAGGTAAGCGGGGCTCGGCCCCATAGATGTTTAACACAGAATCAGTACTCAAATGAGTCTTCTTGATCACACACACTGTTTACCGTATAAACCTTTTTCTATGTACAGGTACAATCAAAAAATATAACCAGAAAACAGCATATAACTTTAAACTTACATTGATTAGCAAAATAAACAACACACCTATGAGGCTGGACAATGGAATAAACTGTGTGGGGGCCAATAGTGTCAAACATTTATCTCTTCATTCTTTGACAATCTTCTTCTTTGTCTTTCGGCTGTTCCCTTTCAGGGGTCGCCACAGCGAATCATCTGCCTCCATCTAACCCTATCCTCTGCATCCTCTTCTCTCACACCAACTAACTTCATGTCCTCTCTCACTGCATCCATAAATCTCCTCTTTGGTCTTCCTCTAGACCTCCTGCCTGGCAGTTCCAACCTCAGCATCCTTCTACCAATATATTCACAATCTCTCCTCTGAACATGTCCAAACCACCTCAATCTGGCCTCTCTGACTTTATCTCCGGAACATCTCACATGGGTTGTCCCTCTGATGAACTCATTCTTGATCCTATCCGTCCTTGTCACTCCCAAGGAGAACCTCAACATCTTCAGCTCTGCTACCTCCAACTCTGCCTCATGTCTTTTCTTCAGTGCCACTGTCTCTAAGCCGTAGAGCATCGCTGGTCACCACTGTCCTGTACAACTTTCCTTTCATTCTTGCCGATACTCTTTTATCGCACAACACACCTGAAACTTTTCTCCACCCATTCCAACCTGCCTGTACTCGTCTCTTCACCTCCTTTGAACACTCTCCATTGCTCTCGACAGTTGACCCTAAGTACTTAAAGTCCTGCACCTTCTTTACCTCTGCTCCCTGTATCCTCACCATTCCTCTTGGGTTCCTCTCATTCACACACATGTATTGCGTCTTGCTGCGGCTAACCTTCATTCCTCTGCTTTCCAGAGCGTACCTCCACAGCTCTGCACATCTCCCTTGTTCTTAAAAATCGGCACCAATACACTTCTCCTCCATTCCTCTGGAATCCTCTCACTCTCCAAGATCTCGTTAAACAAACTAGTCAGAAACTCTACTGCCACCTCTCCTAAGCACTTCCATACCTTCACAGGTATGTCATCAGGACCAACAGCCTTTCCACTCTTCATCCTCTTCAACGCCCTCCTCACCTCACTTTTACTAATATTTGCTACTTCCTGCTCCACAACAGTCACCTCTTCTACTCTTTGTTCTCCTTCATTTTCCTCATTCATCAACTCCTCAAAGTACTCCTTCCATCTTCCCATCACCCTCCTGGCATCTGTCAGTACATTTCCATCTCTATCTTTAATCACTCTAACCTGCTGCACATCTTTCCCATCTCTATCTTTCTGCCTCGCCCAACCTGTACAGATCCACCTCTCCCTCCTTACTGTCCAGCCTAGCATACAAGTCCTCATAAGCTCTTTGTTTGGCCTTTGTCACCTCTACCTTCACCTTATGCTGTATCTCCCTGTACTCCTGTCTACTCTCTTCAGTCCTCTCAGTGTCCCACTTCTTCTTAGCTAGCCTCTTTCCCTGTATACACTCCTGGACTTCCTCGTTCCACCACCTAGTCTCCTTGTCCACTTTTCCCTTACCTGATGATACACCAAGTACCCTCTTACCTGTCTCCCTGATCACATTGGCTGTAGTTTTCCAGTCAACTGAAAGCACCTCCTGACCACCCATAGCTTGTCTCAACTCCTCCCTAAAGACATCACAACATTCTTCCTTTCTCAGCTTCCACCACTTTGTCCTCTGCTCTGCCTTTGTCCTCTTCACCTTCCTCACCACCAGGGTTATTTTACACACCACCATTCTGTGTTGTCTGGCTACACTCTCCCCTGCCAACACTTTGCAGTCACTAATCTCTTTCAGATTACAACGTCGACACAAGATGTAGTCCACCTGAGTGCTTCTGCCTCCACTCTTATATGTCACCCTATGTTCCTGCCTCTTCTGGAAGAAAGTATTTACTACTGCCATTTCCATCCTCTTTGCAAAGTCCACCACCATCTGTCCTTCTACATTCCTGTCCTGAAGACCAAACCTGCCCATCACATTTTCATCACCTCTGTTCCCTTCCCCAACATGTCCATTGAAGTCTGCACCAATCACCACTCTCTCACCTCTGGGGATGCTCTGCATCACTTCATCTAACTCACTCCAGAATGTCTCCTTCTCTTCTAACTCACATCCTACCTGTGGAGCATAACCACTAACAACATTAAACATTACTCCCTCAATTTCCAGCTTTAGACTCATCACCCTATCTGATACTCTCTTCACCTCTAGGACATTCCTTACAAACTCCTCTTTCAGAATAACTCCTACTTCATTTCTTTTCCTATCCACACCATGGTAAAACAATTTGAACCCTTATCCTAAGCTTCTAGCTTTGCTACCTTTCCACCTGGTCTCCTGGACACACAGGATATCCACCTTCCTTCTCTGCATCATATCAACCAACTCTCTTCCCTTTCCTGTCATGGTCCCAACATTCAAAGTCCCTACTTTCACTCCTAAACTCTTGCCCTTCCTCTTCTCTCTCTGTTTTCGAACACGCCTTCCTCCTCTCCGTCTTCGACCAACAGTAGCCCAATTTCCACCGGCACCTTGTAGGTCAACAGCACCGGTGGCGGTCGTTGTTAACCCGGGCCGCGACCGATCCGGTATGGAAATTATATTTCTGATTCGCATCATTGATTTGGCAAATGTTTTTACGTCGGATGCCCTTCCTGACACAACCCTCTGCATTTATCCAGACTTGGGACTGGCACAAGAAGACACTGGATTGTGTTTGCATTGTTGAATTCTGTTCATTCTTTGACAATACTGCTGCTTTTTGTTGGAAACAGGCAGACATAAAAAATGTGAAAAATAGTTTCTGATGCAACGACTTCAATCAATGTTGGGGACACAGTGTTAATGTGCTTGAGAGGCTGCTGCGCTTTCAGAGAACCGAACTGTAGAACTGAACTGTAGAACTGAACACAGAACTGAACTGTAGAACTGAACTGTAGAACTGGACTGTAGAACTGAACACAGAACTGAACTGTAGAACTGAACTGTAGAACTGAACACAGAACCGGACTGTAGAACTGAACTGTAGAACTGAACTGTAGAACTGGACTGTAGAACTGAACACAGAACTGAACTGTAGAACTGAACTGTAGAACTGGACTGTAGAACTGAACACAGAACTGAACTGTAGAACTGAACTGTAGAACTGTAGAACTGAACACAGAACCGGACTGTAGAACTGAACTGTAGAACTGAACTGTAGAACTGGACTGTAGAACTGAACACAGAACTGAACTGTAGAACTGGACTGTAGAACTGTAGATGGAAGGTTTTTCAGGTCACATGGTTGTAGGTCTCCAGATGAGCAGCAGGCCTGAAGAATAGAAACATCTTTTTTTTCATGTGACTTGAAAAATCTTCCATCTACAGTTAAATATAAATATTAAAACTTTGATCATGTGATCTAGTTTAAATGAGTGTTTTAGCTACATAAATAAGACAGTAGGTTCTCTATTCAACCGCTTAACATTTCACAGCTACTCGGCTATTTATTCAAATTCATTAATATAGACAAACATTGTTTTAATGTAATTAAACAAAGCATCTTTTTAATATCATTATTTTTTGTTTGTTTGTTTCTATTCATTAAAAAAGTAACTTTTTCTAAATCAAAGTGACAAAAACCCTACTCTAAGGCTAATAAATGTATTTTACGATTTGGGACATTATTTTATACAATATTTATTACATTAAACAGGATTTTTCTATCTCTGTAAGTCACACTGCTATACAGTTAAACAAGGCACTGAATGCTGTCTGTCACTATGTTTAATCATTTATCTGCATAACTCTGTGGTAGTTAATGCCATATGCACTGTGTAATGTTTTATATAGACAGTTAGGTTTTCCAATTAAAACAGCAGCAGCATGATTGATGTATAAAGTAGACTGTAGGGTCAGAGAGTCTGTATTAGGGGCTTCATGTTCACTAGAGGAAACAGCTGGTGTGATGAGGGTGAACACAGCCAAGATTTAACTGATTAAACCCTCATCAATCAATCAATCAATCAATCAATCAACATTTATTTATATAGCACTTTACAGCAACCAAAGTTGAACCAAAGTGCTTCACAGCACTAACAAATTACAATAAAATCGCAATAAAAAATTTTATAGTTATAAATAAATGAATGAACATTATAAATGGAAGTTATAGTAACAGTAATAATGATAACAATAATAATAAAAATAAATAAATAAATAAATAAATAAATAAATCAATAAAAATAAATTATAAAAAGCATAAAATTATAAAATTATAAAATATTAAAAGCCATTCTAAATAAGTGGGTCTTTAGTTGTGCTTTAAACAAAGGAAGGTCCTTAATTTTGCGTAACTCTGGTGGAATGGTGTTCCAGAGTTTAGGGCCAGCGACTGTAAAGGAGCGATCACCCCATTGCTTGTATCTTGACCGAGGGACCACTAGCAGGTTTTGGTTTGCAGAACGTAAGGCTCTACCTTGGTGATAGGAGCGTATTGTCTCACACAAGTAGGACGGTGCCAGACCATTAATCGCATTAAAAACAAACATCAAAAGTTTAAACTGAATCCGGAACTGTACCGGAAGCCAGTGAAGGGAATACAAAATTGGTGTGATGTGATCATTTTTTCTGTTATTGGTCAGCATACGAGCCGCAGCATTCTGCACAAGTTGCAGACGATGTAACCGAGCTTGAGTGATTCCCACATAAAGTGCGTTGCAATAGTCTAGCCGCGAACTAATAAAAGCATGAATGGCTTTCTCCAGGTCGCTCTGGTTCAAAAAGGGTTTGACCTTTGCAAGGAGGCGAAGATGAAAAAATCCTGCCCTGACAACTGAGTCAATGTGAGTCTGAAAGTTTAAACTGCTGTCTAAAGTCACCCCCAAATTTTTGACTGCATGGCTCAAATTAGGAACTGGAAAATCGAGACCAGCAGTGATAAAACCAGAAACGTTTGGGGACCCAAACATAATACACTCTGTTTTACGCTCATTCACACAGAGATAGTTTTGTGACAGCCAGAGTTTGATGTCATACAGACAACTGTGAATTGATTTAAGTGCTTCAGAAGAATTTGGCACAATTGGCAGATAGATTTGTAAATCATCTGCATATAGATGAAAAGAAACATTGTGCTTTGAAATGATCGACCCTAATGGCAGCATGTACAAGGAAAATATAACAGGGCCCAAAATGGAACCCTGTGGAACACCAGAGGTCAAAGGGGCTGAGGAGGAAGAGAGATCACCAATCATGACTGAGAAAGTCCTATTTGTTAAATATGACCTAAACCATTGTCGTACAGGACCTTGAAGGCCAACTTCTTGTTCCAGACGTGTCAGGAGAGTCGAGTGGTCAACAGTATCAAAGGCTGCAGTGAGGTCCAACATCACGAGCAGCACATGTTTTTTGGAATCAAGGGATAGGAGGATATCATTCTGTACCTTCAGGAGAGCGGATTCAGTGCTGTGACGAGTTCTAAAACCAGATTGGAATTTCATGTTTAAAACATGATTTTTTTCTAGAAAGGACTGCAACTGGATACAGACAACTTTTTCTAAGACCTTAGATAGAAAGGGTAAATGAGATACTGGTCTAAAATTAGAAAATACTGTAGGATCAAGATTGGATTTTTTAAGAAGAGGCCTGACCACAGCGTGCTTGAAGGCATCTGGGACAAACCCTGAACTGAGGCAACTGTTTATAAAAGAGAGAAGACATGGACCCACTGTGTTAAAAACCTGCTTCAGCACCCTAGATGGAATAATGTCCAGAGGACAGTTAGTTGGGGATAACCGCTGGACCAGTTCAGAGAGAAAAGATAGGGACACTGGCTCAAATTTGTTAAACACAGATGAGGGCGTAGAAAAGGAAGAACATATATCAAGACCATTTGAAGTGACGTTAATATTCTGCCTGACAGAGGCTATCTTATCGATAAAATTATTTAGAAATTCATCACAGAATGACCTTGATACCTGTTTCGGAACATTACACAAAGGATTTGTAACTGACTGAATTGTATTGAATAACACCCTGGGACGATTACAGTTGGTGGAGATTACGTTTGACAAGTACATACATTTAGCTTCTTTAACTGCATTTTGATAATCAGAAAGACTATCACGCAGTATACCCAGTGATACTTGTAATCTGTCCTTCTTCCATCTGCGCTCGGCTTGTCTGCAGTGCTGCCTAAGGGCACGCGTAGTATCATTAAGCCAAGGGTCAGGTTTGGCTTTCATGGGTTTGTCCTTGTAAGGTGCAATTGAGTCCAAAATCCCTGAGCAGGTGGAGTAGAGGTTGGAGATAAAATCCTCTAGGCACAGGGGGGAAGCTAACTCATCCTGGATGTAGAAACTAGTGTTCATGAATGCATCAGCAAATTCTCCAGCTGTGGTGGATGTAATGGTGCGGCGCTGGCAGGCTGGAGTAAAAGATTTCATAGCAGATAGTGAGGCAGTAAATTAAAAAATAACAGGGAAGTGGTCCGAAATACAGATATCAATTATTTCTGAAATGGATACTGGAAGTCCATGTGAAATAACAAGATCCAGTGTGTGGCCATGCTGATGTGTAGGGTCATTTACTGATTGGGTCAGGTCAAAGGAGTTTAAAAGACTTTGAAAGTCATTTACCAGTTGACTGGATGGACAACAGACATGAATATTAAAATCTCCACAAATGAGTAAACTGTCATATTTTGGCATTAATTCAGAAAGTAACTCTGAAAACTCAGAGATAAAGTCCTTATTGTATTTAGGTGGACGATAAACAATAGCACACAGTACAGGACATAACATAACATTTTGTAAACTGTATTTATGAGAAAGGACTGAACTGATGCAGATAGAACAGTTTATCATAAACACACACCTTGGCTTAATCCTGCCTCTGTGATGGTGAATTGAAGACCCGCTGAAAGACTGGGAGGAGCCGAAGGAGCCGAAGTCTGCCGACACTTTCATATGAAATGTAAAGGGGACGATGATGGAGGACCAGCAGTGTGTGTGAAGTTTATGGAGAATTTTTAGGGGGGCTGAGTATAAATGTTAGGGGGCTAAAGCCCCCCCCAAAAATGGCCTAGCGACGCGCTGTCTGCAGTGCTGATGTATACTTAAGACATGCTGTCAATCAAAAAGGGGTTCCGCCCTTTAAACAGTTCCTCCAATCATCATGCAGCAGCCCAGCGTCCTGTCCCGCCCACTGCTCCATTCACCCCCAGAGAAGCTCAGCACCCCTGGAAGTGACGATGATGGTGCATTTATCTAATTACCGTCCAGCTTTTCTGCAGTGAAAAAAGCTCCTCTGTGCTGCCCATAGAGCTCCAGTGAAGCTGGGCTTCAAGGGGAGGGTTTAACGCGCTGTGCTGTGATGACAAGAAAATCGCCTCAAACAATCTACAATAAATACCTGATTCTGAACGAGCTAGTCATGAAGTTGAACGCGTTCTAGCGCACTTTTATTATAAACCAATATAAATACGACAGTGCATATATGAGCATTTATTTTCTGACATAGTAGAGGAAGCTGAGCTTCCCTTGTAGTCTTAGAGCAGCCGCCACTGATACCTGTGTAGGTGGAAGTGCAGGTGTGACATGTGTCCTATTCCTCCAATGTATATACGTCATTGTTTTTCCATTAACGGGACATTATGAGGTCGTTATATCTCAGTAATAGTTTGTAATCTTTGTTAGCATCATTCCAATTTCACGTCATGTCCATAGTGACTGTACAGTTTCTTTATCAACTGGGGGCAGTGGTGGCTCAGAGGGATAAGGCACTGAGTTACCAACCGGAAGATCGGCAGTTCGATCCCCAACTCCGCCAGGTTGCCACTGTTGGGCCCTTGAGCAAGGCCCTTAACCCTATCAGCTCCAGGGGCGCTGTATCATGTCTGACCCCAGTTACGCTGGGATAAGCAAAGAAGGAATTGCACTGTGCTGTAATGTATATGTGACAAATAAAGGCTTAACTAACTTAACTCAATTATCAGTCAAACATCTTTAAATTCCTCAGCAGCACTCTACTGAAACGTTATCATGTGGATAATACTTTGTTATTGATCATGTCACAATGCACTGTAGATTCATTCTCATGTCTTTACGAATTCAATTAGTTCGTTATCGGCTCAGTGTAGGGTCGCTAGACTTTTAAAAAATTATCAGAATTGGTACCGACTGCAACGACTTCAGAGACGATTTTAAATCTGGAGATGTTGGAAAAGGCTGGAAGCAAATTTATATGTCTATATCTACTGAGCTACATGTGATCCCACTAACCCACATGACTAAGGTGCATCCTGGGAAATGTTGTCCTATAGTTCACATATACTGTCTGTGGGCATCAGGCGCCCTCTAGAGGCTATTCCCGTCGAGAAGAACTGAAAACTATGCAAGTTTCATGTTATACATTGGAGAAATAAAAAATAAATGATAGACATTTTTTTTTTAGGCTGAGGAAAAAATTACTGGGTAGTTAATTATAAACTGATTTTCAGTTTTCTGACTGAAAGTATTTGTGACGGTTAACCCCTAGAGGGCGCCTAACGCCCGTTTATGTTTTGGTTTGTTTTAAGTTGTAGTTGGTTTTGTGTTAAGACTTCATTTCCCAGTTTGCACCTCGGTCAGGTGACGTAGAAGCTCACCTGAACCGAGGGAAGTTAATTGTTTTATGTTTAATTATAAATAGCCTAGCATTTGTTATTATAGTTGAGTTTGTGTTGGAGTGATCCCGTTTTTGTTTATGTTCAAGTTTAAAGAAAATAAAGGACTTTGTTTAACCGTCAGCTCGCCTCCGCGATCATGCCTCGCAAACACGCCTGACACAGACAGAGAAGGAATCATGACAGTATTATTGAAATGTTAAACTCATCTGTACACAGCATTCTCATATTAATGTATTTTAATATAACTAGATTTTATTTAGTGTATCATATTATTTACATGGTACATTAGACGTACAGGCCTCATCTGCCACATGTATGACCGTGACTTATTAGGCCTCCCTGTCCGTCTCTAGTCTGACATCAGACATGGGCCTGAGGTCCAAATTTCAACAGCCTGAAGCATCCAGCCAAAACAATGCTAGAGTGATTTTAAACTAGCCTCTGGATGTCTTGGATAGAAAGTGCTTCTTTATGGCCAGAACTGAACTTGGTGCTGTGTGGAAGTGATGGAGCTCTGAAGACCTCCATATCAGATCTCCTACTGGGACAGAGAGAACAGAGAGCTGAGTCTAGTGCAGTGTGTGTGATGGGGAAAGGAGAAGTGTGTGAAGACCTGATCACACTGATGGAGATGCCCGCTCTCTACAACACTCAGCTCTCAGAACAGGAAGTGATACATCAGACTCTACACTGTGTTTCTGCCTGTGATCCTGGAGTTCATGCTTTCCTCATTACTGTCCCTGTTGGTCCTCTCACTGATGAAGATAAAGCAGAAATACAGATGATCCAGAGACTCTTCAGCTCCAGAGTTAATGACCACACCATAATCCTTTTTACCAACACGCATGGAACAGATGAAGCTGCAGTTTGTTCAGAGACAGAACAACTTCGCAGCATGTGTGGAGGAAGATATATAATCCTGAAGAAGAGTTTAACCCATGACAGACCCAAACACATGCTGCCACTGTTGAATCAAATAAAAGAGAAGGTGAATGTGAAAAATCTTTATTCTCTCCTGATGTACAGGTCCTTCTCAAAAAATTTGCATATTTGATAAAGTTCATTATTTTCTGTAATGTACTGATAAACATTAGACTTTCATATATTTTAGATTCATTACACACAACTGAAGTAGTTCAAGCCTTTTATTGTTTTAATATTGATGATTGTGGCATACAGCTCATGAAAACCCAAAATCCCTAAATACCAAAACCTCTGTCTTTTTATCATTAAAATTAAAAAGATTTTGGGCTAACCATGCCTTTATATCATCTAGGCATGTTAACAGCGCCTTGACAGAGTAGCCTTCCTTCTGTTTTAACGGGAGATAAATGTGACTGTCATCTGCATAGCAGTGTAAGGAGATGCCATGATTTCTCAGGATATAGCCGATACAGTATATATTGTTAGCTTCTCCGCTTTATTTTGTCGTTGCTCACAGCAGCTTAACAGCCCGTTAATTCATGCCCATGCAATGATGAGACGGACAGACGAGTCGATGCATGTCCATTCTTTTATTTTCTGCGTTGTCAGGTGATATTACAACTTCCGGGTGGATTCCGTACTTAAATCAAAACAAAAACTACTGCGAAAGAAAAACAGGCTCAGGCTCTATATCTCAGTTTATCTCACATTCCGCGTTCACACACATTGGCCTGCATTACCCACACACCATCACGCGCACTGGACTACAATCCCATAAACAGCTGCCGTAAATCACAGTCTCTCCTGCAACAATATATAGACAGACCACACAGACCAGACAGACCACACAGGGCTCCATGTGACAAGATCTCCAAACAGAAGAGGGACACCAGGACGAGTTAGACAGGTCCAGAGGGCTGAGGAAGTCTGGATCACTGGCAGCTCAGGAGAGACATGTGTAGTGAGACAGGGAGAGAGAGAGAGAGAGCAGTGAAGAGAAGGAGAGATAACAGTTAGGTATGGTCACAGTCACACAGTGTATAATATGAATGTATATTTACTGTAGAGTGCAAGCAGGGACTCCGGCAGGACTAACTATGACAGCATTCAATTCAATTCAATTCAGTTTTATTTGTATAGCGCTTTTAACAATTGACATTGTCTCAAAACAGCTTTACACAATCAAAAGAATTATTTAAGTTTGTATGGAATGTGAATGTGTATGAATCAAAATGTTCAGATATTCCCTGGCGAGCAAGCCCGAGGGCGACAGTGGCAAGGAAAAACTCCCTGAGACGGTAATAGGAAGAAACCTTGAGAGGAACCAGACTCGACAGGGAACCCATCCTCATCTGGGTGAAACAGATAGCAGGAAATGATCTGCATTTATACAGTGTTAAGTGTTAGGTTCAGCTATAATAGTTGATGTTAATTGATGTTATAATACTTGATGTAAAATGGAGTCCAGTAGTTATTCGAGACTCAGATAGACTTGTAGAAAGTTCCAGTCCTGAACTATCGAATTGTCAAGTCCTCAGAGAAACAGCTGACCACACCAGTCGAGGCCAGAACCGTCTTCTAAGTATAGAGAATCATCCCCAGACACCAGACGCATCCTAAAGAGACACACGGGGCATCCATGCGATGAGACCTCCAACCAGAAACCGGGCACCAGGATGGATCAGACAGGTCCGGAGGGCAGAGGGAGTCTGGATCACTGGCAGCTCAGGAACCACATGTGTAGCTCGACAGAGAGAGAGAGAGAAAGAGCGAAAGGGGGAGACAGGGGGAGAGAGGAAAGAGAAAGAGGGGGAGGAAGAGAAGAGGAGGAGAGATTGCAATTAGGTATGGTCACAGTCACAATGTCTAATGTGAATGTATATTTACTGTAGAGTGCAAGCAGGGACTCCGGCAGGACTAACTATGACAGCATAACTAAAAGGGAGAGCCAGAAGGAAACACAAACATGAGGGCTCCCTGAGATGTAAAGCAAACAATCACCTCACCGTCAACAAACCTGAGTGATCAAATGAGAGTGAGGAAGACAGCATCTAAACATACCAGTTCACCATAATACTCTACATCCATGAGTCCCCCAGATCTGCTCCTTTACCTTATGGCAAATCTATTTATAAAAATGCTTGGCTAAATAAATAGGTTTTGAGCCTAGACTTAAACACTGAGACTGTTTCTGAGTCCCGAACACTATATGGAAGACTATTCCATAATTTTGGGGCTTTGTAAGAAAAAGCTCTGCCCCCAGCTGTAGTTTTCATAATACGTGGTACTGATAAGCAGCCTGCATCCTTGGACCGAAGTAGGCGTGGCGGATCGTAAGACACTAGCAGTTCGCTCAGATACTGCGGCGCGAGACCATTTAATGCCTTATATGTCAAGAGTAGTATTTTAAAATCAATGCGAAATTTCACAGGGAGCCAATGCAGTGAAGATAGGATAGGGGTGATGTGCTCATATCTTCTGGTTCTAGTGAGGACTCTCGCTGCTGCATTTTGGACTAGCTGAAGCTTGTTTATGCACCTAACTGAACAACCAGACAGTAAGGCATTACAATAGTCCAACCTAGAAGTGATAAAACCATGAACTAGTTTTTCTGCATCGTTTAGCGACAATATATTTCTTATTTTGGCAATATTTCTGAGGTGAAAGAATGCTATCCTGGTGATATTATCTACATGAGCTTCAAATGAAAGGCTGGAATCTATAATCACGCCGAGGTCTTTTACTGTTACACTTGACGGAACAGAAAGGCCATCTAAAGTTACGGTGTGATCTAAGATTTTACTTCTAGCTGTATGCGGTCCTATGACTAGAACTTCTGTCTTATCCGGATTAAGCAGAAGGAAGTTAGTTAGCATCCAATTTCTTATGTCCTGAACACATTGCTCAACTTTAGTAAGATGGTTTTTCTCATCAGGTTTTGTTGAGACGTATAGCTGTGTGTCGTCAGCATAACAATGAAAACTAATACCATGCTTACGGATTATGTTGCCCAGAGGAAGCATGTAAAGGGAAAAAAGCAGTGGGCCTAAAACTGAACCCTGCGGAACGCCAAACTCCACTAGAGAACATGCAGAATAATCACCATTTAAGTCTACATACTGATAACGATCGGTCAAATAGGATCTGAGCCAGGAGAGGGTTGTACCCTTAATTCCTATTAAATTTTCTAATCTGTGAAGAAGAATAGCATGATCAATGGTGTCAAAAGCTGCACTGAGGTAGAGTAATACAAGCATAGTTACACAACCCTGATCAGAGGCCAATAGGAGGTCATTTACTACTTTAACGAGTGCTGTTTCTGTGCTGTGATGAGGCCTAAATCCTGACTGATACAGTTCATGTATGCCATTTCTATGTAGATATGAGCATAGCTGCTCCGCTACTATCTTTTCCAGAATCTTAGAGATAAAGGGGAGGTTTGATATTGGCCTGTAATTGGACAGCTGACAGGGGTCGAGGTCAGGTTTCTTAATTATTGGTTTAATAACTGCTACTTTAAAAGATTTTGGAACATAACCAATGCTGAGTGAGGAATTAATTATTCTCAACATCGGTTCTGTTATTACTGGTACTATCTGTTTAAGAAAATGTGTCGGTATAGGATCTAATATACAGGTTGATGAATTTGCAGAAGAGATGAGTGAAATTAGTTCATTCTCTTCAAGAGGAGTAAAGTATTCTAGGTTTGAATCTGACATGGCTAGGTTAACATCAGTATCAATTACATTGTTTGGTTTCAAAGCCTCAATTTTATGACTGATATTTACAATTTTATTATTAAAAAAGTTCATGAAGTCCTCACTATTGCATGATGTTGTTGTGGAGATTTCTGTAGTGGTCTTATTTCTGGTTAATTTGGCTACGGTATTAAATAAAAATCTAGGATTATTTTTATTTTCTTCTATAAGAGTGGAGAGATACGTTGATCTAGCTACACTAAGAGCTTTCCTATAGTTCAGGATGCTCTCTTTCCATGCTATTTGAAATACCAACAATTTAGTTTGACGCCATTTACGCTCTAATTTCCGAGCAGTCTGTTTTAAAGTGCGCGTGTGATCGTTATACCAGGGAGCGAGTTTCTTATCTCTAATAATTTTTCTTTTAGCTGGAGCTACATTATCTAAGGTACAACGAAGTGTCGACTCTAAATATTCAGTCGCCTGATCGAGTTCTGTGGGGTCAGACGGTGGCCTAATCGAAGTTGGTAACTCTGGGAGATTACTGATAAAACTCTGTGTGGTAGTTGATGTGAATGTACGTTTAATACGGTAGCGCGGTACTGTGCGTACATTATCACTGTGAGACACTTGAATGGAGACAAGATAGTGATCTGAGATAATTTCAGACAGTGGAATTGTGAATACATTTCTTATAATTAATCCGAAGAATATTACTAAATCTAAAGTGTGACCTGCTTTATGAGTGGGTCCTACTACACACTGCGGAGTCCAGTATGGATATAAATGCTGTTCTCAGAGGGTCTTCTGGATTCTCAAAATGAATGTTAAAATCTCCAGCAATTAACACTTTGTCTACAGAAATGACCAGGTCTGAGATGAAATCTGCAAATTCACTAAGAAATTCAGAATACGGCCCTGGAGGTCTGTAAATTATAATTAGTGGAATCGACTGAGCTGACTTAATATACTTAAATACACTTATGTTACTATAGAGAATTTCAAATGAGTTAAATTTGTGTCGGTGTTTTTGTACGATAGACAGATTATCATTATCAATAACTGCGACGCCTCCTCCTCTACCAGTTAACCGAGGCTGGTGTATGTAGCTGTACCCAGGAGGACTAGCTTCATTTAGAGCTACATACTCGTCCTGTTTAACCCATGTTTCAGTTAAACAGAGTATATCAAACGCCTGATCTGTGATAATTTCATTAACAATAACTGCTTTTGATGTGAGACATCTAATATTTAACAATCCTAGCTTCAGATCAGAGGTGCCGGCTGCGCATTCAGTATGATCGGAGTTTGTGGACTTTATGTTAATTAGATTATTGAAACAGACTTTCTGGGTCTTTCTACATTTTTGCTTAGATCGGGGAACAGACACAGTCTCAATATGGTGAACCCTGAGTGACGACTCTATGCAGCTAGCAGACGGTTGGTTTAGCCTGTCTGTCTGCTCCCTGGCCTGGGCTCTGGATTGTCACCGATTAACTAGACCTCTACTGAGACTATGAGCTATACTACAGGAAATGAGAGCAGCACCTTCCCGAGTGGGATGGACACCGTCCCGCCCTAACAGGCCAGCTTTGCCCTCAAAGGTCTTCCAATTATCTATGTAGCCCACATTAGCATAACTAAAAGGGAGAGCCAGAAGGAAACACAAACATGAGGGGGAACTGAGATGTAAAGCAAACAATCACCTCACCGTCAACAAACCTGAGTGATCAAATGAGAGTGAGGAAGACAGCATCTAAACATACCAGTTCACCATAATACTCTATGTCCATGAGTCCCCCAGATCTGCTCCTTTACCTTATGGCAAATCTATTTATAAAAATGCTTGGTTAAATAAATAGGTTTTTAGCCTAGACTTAAACACTGAGACTGTGTCTGAGTCCCGAACACTATTTGGAAGACTATTCCATAATTTTGGGGCTTTGTAAGAAAAAGCTCCGCCCCCAGCTGTAGTTTTCATAATACGCGGTACTGATAAGCAGCCTGCATCCTTTGACCGAAGTAGGCGTGGCGGATCGTAAGACACTAGCAGTTCGCTCAGATACTGCTGCGCGAGACCATTTAATGCTTTATATGTCAAGAGTAGTATTTTAAAATCAGTGTGAAATTTCACAGGGAGCCAATGTAGTGAAGATAGGATAGGGGTGATGTGTTCGTATGAAATGAAAGGCTGGAATCTATAATCACACCGAGGTCTTTTACTGTTGCACTTGATGGAACACAAAGGCCATCTAACGTTACAGTGTGAATATGATTTTAATGGAAAGAAGATCCATACTCTATAAAATTAATATAGAACACAGAAAAGAAAATACATTCATGAAGTTGTAGACTGAATCAATAGCTGGGTAAAGCCAGTGTCCAGTGTAAAACCAGATGCCACGGCTGTAGCGAAGTTTTTATGTATGGAAGTAATACCTAGATTTGTGCCACCTTACACCATGTGAGATGCATACCGTGCACTCCAATCCTTTACACAGGATTTTTATAGATTTTCTAAAAATCTGTTATACGAAAACTAATTAATATGAATTAAAATATGAAATATGACTTTATTATTTATCAAAGAAAATTTCCCCATTAGAAATAATGGAAGACTGTGTTGCTGTGACTGTGACTAGAGGAGCCAAAAGCAGACAACAGATTGGACTTAGTTTCAGTGATTTTAATGAAGAATGTGAAGGATGGGGAAGAAGGAGAAGCTTAAGCAGAGTCCATGCATTGTTCAACGTGCAGAGTGAGGGTGGCTGTCAACTACGTGAAAGACAACAAAGTATTCTGCAAAAACAAGACATGAAAACACTAAGACAAGAAAGAAGGAGGGAGGGGGTTACTGTGTAGGATGACTTTCACGCACACGAACATACACACCATTGCACACACACACACACACACACACCGCGCACACACACACACACACACACACACACCGCGCACACACACACACACACACACACACACACACCTACACACACACACCGCGCACACACACACACACACACACACACCTACACGCACGCACACACACACACACACACACACACACACACTAACAGAATCACTGACAGAGAGAGACTCTATAAACTGGATCTTCAAGATGGAACATGTGTAATGACACTGAAACACACGACTACACTGTGCTCAAGAGTTATGTTTTTCATTTTAATTCAGGAATAAGATCACTGTAATTCTCTTTCTTCTACAGAACACAGCTTTCAAAGTAAAATCCTCCAAATGATCACATTAAATACATTTCAATAAAATTGAATAAAAAATTTAATAAAAAATTAAATATTTCTTGTATAGTGCTTTTAACATTTATGTAAAGATAAAAGAAACAGAATGAATTTTACATGTAAACAATGACAAACTAAACAGTTGAATCCTGTTAAGACGATGCAGTCATGGACGTTTCTCTGCAGCACCTTTCACTGTTCTGTGGTAACACTTAGTGCAGTGGACTTACTGTATGTAAATGTGCTTTGCCTGTTTCCTGATCCTGAGTGTGTCTTGTGATTCTGGCTTTGGTTTTAAACTTCAGTAAAGTTATACGTCTCCACTTATACAATGTAAACACTAGCAGTTATTTTACTCCTCAGAGCTTTTAGGTTCCCTCAGTGTCACTGATCATTTCAATACTAAATAACTAGTTTAATGAAAATACATCAAATAAAACCAGGATAATTTCTACAGCTATTATAAGAACAGATACGTCACAAACTGCTTTGGAACTGGACACACGGTTCTGCAAAGTGGAAACAAAATGTCTCAAGACTGACTAAGGACACTGCAAGAGTTTACGTTTAAAGTATTAAAAGTGTTTCTTTTAAGTGGAGTAAGAACTAGTTTGCAATAATGCATTATTAGGAACAATAATAATTCTGAGACACAGAGAGAGAGAGAGAGAGAGACTGATGTTGAACTGTCAGTACATTCATATGTATTGTTGAAACATGAAACAAGTTTTTCTGTGTCATGTGATTTCACGGAAGTGACTCGGCCTCGACTCGCACACAAAACAAACCACAGACCAGCTTTCATTTACAAAAGAAGCCTAAAAGCAAACAGCGAGAGAGGCAGAACAAAGGGAAAAAACTCAGGTTGGGCTTCTAATCCATTACTTGATTATCTTCTTTTTAACTGTTTTATAAATTTGTAGTAATAATACAATAGTACACGTCCTGCTTTAACTTTCTAATCTAAATGTCTTATGGCTACTGCGTCTTACAGATGCAAACAAATATATACTCAGCAAAAAAAGAAACGTCCTCTGACTTTCAACTGTTTTTACTTTCAGTAAACTTAATGTGTAAATATTTGTATGAACACTAAAAGAGTCGACACCATAAGACATGAAGTAAAAATGTTTCCCAATGTGTCCCTGAATGAAGAGAGGCTGAAAATCAGTCAGTAGCAGTCAGTATCTGGTGGCCACCAGCTGCTTGAAGTACTGCAGTGCATCTCCTCCTCATGGACTGGACCAGATTTGTCAGTTCTTGCTGTGAGATGGAGGGATTGTGTGTTCCTGGTGTGACTCGGGCAATTGTTGTGGCCATCCTGTACCTGTCACGCAGGTGTGATATTCGGATGTACCCATCCTGTGCAGGTGTTGTTACACGTGGTCTTCCACTGCGAGGATGATCAGCTGTCGTTCCTGTCTCCCTGTAGCGCCATCTTAGGCGTCTCACGGTGCGGACATGGCGATTTATTGCCCTATAGCCACATTCAATTCAATTCAATTCAATTCAATTTTATTTATATAGCGCTTTTAACAATGGTCATTGTCTCAAAGCAGCTTCACAAAAATTAAAGAAATTTAACAAAAAAAAAAAAAAAAAAAAAAATATATATATATATATATATATATATATATATAGAATAATTATGTATAAAATAATAAATAAATAAATAAAATTATAATAGAAAATAAATAAATAAAAACAAATAATAATAATAATTATAGAAAAGAAAATCATTGGAAGTGTGGATGTGTGAGAAAAATGTGCAGATAATAATGAGACGAATGAATGAAATTTCTCTGATGAGCAAGCCAAGGGTGACGGCGACGGTGGCAAGGAAAAACTCCCTGAGATGGCATTAGGAAGAAACCTTGAGAGGAACCAGACTCAACAGGGAACCCATCCTCATTTGGGCGATAACAGATAGAAATGATATAACATTTTGTGTGTTGTGCAGGTGAAAATTCAATATGACAGAAATTATTTAAATTTGTCATGAAGACCAGTTCAGCATAGGGACGAGTCAGTAGGTGCAGAGGGCAGATGAGGTCTGGATCACTGGAAGCACAGGAGCAGCATGTGTAGCTCCAACCATCATAAAGCTGAATCCAGCTGGAGCTGGTCCTTCTCTGGATGCCTCAGGAACCTCGCAGGGTCGGCCTTTGTCTACTGAAGCTGGCAAAATCTCCCGATGCCTCGGGATGGATAGAGAAATACAGAACAGATGGGGAGAATTAGCGTCACATCAGCAGTCCTCATGCCCCCCTGCAGCATGCCTAATGCACGTTCACGCAGATGAGCAGCGACCCTGGGCATCTTTGTTTGGGTGTTTTTCACAGTCGGTAGACAAGTCTCTTTAGTGTCCTGCGTTTTTACAACTGTGACCTTAAATGCCTACTTTCTGTAAGTTGTTAAGGTCTTAACGACCATTCCACAGGTGCATGTTAATTAATTGATTATGGTTAATTGAACATGCATGGAAAACATTGTTTAAACCCTTTACAATGAAGATCTGTAAAATTATTTGGATTTTTACACCATTATTGTTGAAATACACAGTCCTGAAAAAGGGGCATTTCTTTTTTTGCTGAGTATATATACATATATATATATCGTAAGTTATGTCCATAACTCGGTCTAACATCCGGTTAGACCGACTACTTCCTCTTGCCTGGAACGCCTCAGCTCGTCCCGAGTGACAAGAGATGTTGACGGTCATCGTTCGGTCTAATAGATCCATAGTTATCGACATAACTTACAATCTATTTCGACCTCACTCAGACCGTCACCACGGTCTTATTCTGGATGACTAGTATCAACAGAGTCACGAGGGACACGTAGTACCCTTTTTCTCTGGTTACTTAACTGTAGATAAAATGGCAGACCCCAAAGAATTAGGATTCGCAACGTTAATCCTATAAAATCTTGTAAACGTGCATCGGGTGCTCCAAGAGGCTGCATCACATATGTCTGAAAATGATACTCCCTTAAGTGCTGCCCAGGAGGTGGCCATACTCCTGGTAGGGTGGGCAACTAGACCACTGGGAATAGGTAAATCTTGACTGGAATTGTCTGTGAAATTGTATCCACTATCCAGTGAGATACCAGGAGGAAGACTGTTTTCCATGTCAGGAACTTCAGGCTGGCCTGATCCAAAGGTTCAAATGGTGTTTTAACCAGTGAACGCAGGACAGTAGTAAGATCCCAAGGGGGTGACCTTGTAGCGCGGCCACATAAAGGGGCAGTTAATCAGCAGGGGAATGATGCTAGGGCTAATGTTGCTCTCCTGCACCAGCAAACTGGCCCCAGTCGGGTATTTTCGTCCCCATGGCAACGGTGCGTTCGTTCCGGGGTTAAGCTCACGCGCGCATGCGCAGCTGTGCCGCGAGAGAACCCCGATGACCTATCAGGTCACGTGTGCTGGTATAAAGCCGGAACCGGCATGACGTTCGACACGGAGAGATGAGTCAGTGTGCTGCGGTTTTTTGTGAGAGAGAGAGCCTGTTTGGACGTTTAGTGGATTACCTTGCCGGATTGCCATTCAGTACCCTTCTCATACCGTTTCTTCGTTCTCCCGGATTTACCATCATTTCCTGGTAAGAACGAACCGTCTCTCCTGTTTACCATCCCCATCTTACAATAACACGGACTTGGACTTTCATACATACGCACTCACACACTCGCATACACCACTGACATTGTATATATTTGTTGATATTTTGTATATATAATTTTTTCGTTGCATTTCATTTGTTTGTTTGTCATTTGTAAATAATACACTTTGGTTTGGTTTTGGAAGTTGTTGTTGTCACCGTCTTTCCTTGCGCCGCGAAGGTTGCGCAATACCAGAAATGAGTGTAATCAGCCTGTATTTAGATATTAGACCCCGTTTTAGTGTAACTAACTCTAAAAATAAATCTAAGCGTTACAACCTTATAATCTTGCCTGGGCATAAGCGGTGTGCGCCATTAAGGAACTGAGACACTAAGGGGTGTTTACCAACACTTACACCCTGCCTTGATGCATGAAAATGTGATATGCCTGAGATATATACTTTTATAGTGTTAACCGATTTCCCAGAATCCAACAACGTCTGGAGAAACTGAAGAACGAAGCTAGTGTCCCAATTGGTAGCATCTAGCTGCTGATCTCGGCACCATGTGGAGAATATTCACCATTTGCTTGAATAGTTACTCCAGGTAGAGGGTGCCTTAGAGCTATTTATTGTTCTCCTTACAGCCTCATCTAAACCCAGGTTAGGGCGGGGCTGAGTAGGGGCCACACCCACAATTGTAGAATTTCCAGCTTTGGGTGCCAAATTTGTCCTGCTGCTTGAGACAGGAGATCGGCTCTTTTCGGTAGCTGCCAAGGGTGACCTTGAACCAAGCGTAGAAGTGCTGGGAACCAGAGTTTCTTTGGCCATCTTGGGGCCACAAGCAACACTTTGTGGTGACCTATCGCAATTCTCCTTAGCACCAGTGGAATCAGAGGTACAGGGGGGGAAAGCATACAACAACTCTTCCGGCCATTCTTGAGAGTGCATCTATCGCCAAGGGATCTCCCATGTTGCTCAGGGAGTACCATTGGGAGCAATGAGTTGTCTCTGCTGTTGCAAACAGATCAATCTTTGCTGTACTGAAGTGTTCCCATACAAGTTTCACTGTTTCGGGATGGAGAGCCCACTCTCCTGGGAGTGGTCCGGTTCGAGACAGCAGGTCCGCCACTTTGTTCACCGCCCCTGGTATAAATGTGGCTTTGAGACATAGGAAGTTTGGGGACACCCAGAAAAGTAGTTTTCTTGTCACCCGGAGGCATCGTGCTGATCTGGTGCCCCCCTGGTGATTGATGTGATACACCGTGAACATGTTGTCCGTCCTTATCAAAACATGTTTGTTCTGTCATAACGGGAAAGGGGCCTTCAGAGAGAGGTAGATCGTTCTGAGCTCCAGTACATTGATGTGTTCTGAGGTCCACGGAGGGTCGCAGGTGCCCCTGACATATCTGCCTTCCAAAATTGCTCCCCATCCTGTTAGGGAGGCGTCTGTTGTTATCACAGACCATCTCGCTGGGATGTTCCCTAAAGGTGTCCCATTTGATAGTAGCCTCTAGCTCTTCCACGGGCGTAGCATCTGAATACACTTCTGTGTAACTCTTATTCTTACATGTCTGTCCAGTTTGGGATGCAGATTGAAACTGTTTACCCACCGTTGTAGTGGGCGGGCTCTGAGAAGGCCGAGGGGAACCACCGTTGCTGCTGCTGCAATCATACCCAGCAGCTGCTGGAACTGAACTAATTTCACCTTCTTGTTCAGGTGAAATAACTGGGCCAGACTGGACAATTTTCTCACTCTCTGAGGGGATAACGAGGCCCTCATTAGTTGAGTCTAGGGAAATCCCTACGAACAGTGTCTGCTGTCGAGGACTTAGATTGCTTTTGTCCCAGTTTATTTTGAATCCGAGCGACTGGACATGTTGAATTACTGCTCCAGTATGCGCATATTAACCAGTAGTCCAGGTATGCTAGGATTTTTATTCCTGCACACTGGAGGGGATGAAGGGCTGCTGAATCCATCCTGTTGAAGACTCTCGGAGATAATGAGAGGCCAAATGGTAGGACCTTGAAGTGGTAAACCCGATCCTGAAAGGCAAAGCGGAGGAATGGGTGATGATCTGGACAGATGGGTACATGGAAGTACGCGTACAGTAGGTCTATGGAAGTGAACCATTAGCCCGGCTCTATGGACTCTAGAAACGGCAGCGTTTTTATGAGCCGGTTCATTTGCCGCAAGTCCAGGATTGGTTCGAAGTCCACCATCCTTTTTTGGCACAAGGAAAAATTTCGAATAATGCCCAGTGGGCTGTTTGTTGGGGCTTATGTGGGCAATTGCGTCTTTTTTTTAATAAGGTTGCAATCTCGTTGGCTAAAATTTGTGCCTGAATTGGGTCCTTGACTATGGTCATGTGGACTCCTAAAAAAAATAGGAGGACGCCACCGGAATCCTGTATCCGTTCTTGACAATACCTAGGACCCAGGGATCTGATGTGCACTTTTCCATGCTGTACAGGCAAACTGGGAGCGTGCTCCGGCAGCCCCGAGCCCATTATGCGGGACCTCCCTGGGGTTTGAAACCCCTTGTGGTGCGCCTCCTTGGGAATCCTCCACATGCTGGAGGCTGATCAGTCTGGGGAGTATGGTAGGATGGTCTGGTGCTCTTTTCATGGGGCTGGAAACCCCTAGTTTGTCTCCTATCATGCCCCCAATGATCCGAACGGTGGGACTGTGGTGGCCGAAAGAGCTGAGCACCTCTATGGTGAGGTCTAGTGGATGCCATATGACCAAATGTTTGTTGGACAGACTCCCTTCTGCGCCTTGCCAGGTCGGCGGTGTCCAACACGGACTGAGAGTCAGAGTGAAAAACTTTACCAGGAATCACCAGCATATTGGTCAATTCCTTTCTAATGGTTTCAGGCAAGGATGTCTGAGCCAACCAAATCTGCCTTCGGGCCATGACCGCTGAAGACATGGATGCGCCAATATCCCTGGTAAGTTGTGAATGTGTGATAAGAGCTGCATCAACCAGATTCACAACATCGCGATCTTCTGAGCTGATCACTTTTCTCAGGGCTGCCAAGACTATTGCCAGAGCATTACCCGATCGGGCTGCCCGAGTCGCTGCATTGTATGCCTGGCACATTAGTTGCTCTGTTTTCTGACATTCTCTACCTGGACACCTAGGTTTATCTGTGACCCGGTCAGGTCCTAAAGAGGTTAATGCCACAATTTCTCTCTCTACTGGAGGCATGTTACCCATGCCACTCTCAGGAGCATAATTTATCTTGGCAAACCGCCTGCATCCTGCATTAAACTGGGGTGCTGCCTTTGGATTATTCCATGTTTTCCTCAACATTTGAGAATAATCATCAGCCACAGGGATAGACACAGTGGGTTGAACATGGGAAATACTTGCCAAAACACCTTGCTGTGTGGTTGAGACACAAACGTCTTCTTTAGTATCAAGGCCGAGTATTTTTGCAGCACTCAAAATACGAGAAAGGATGTCAGGGTGTGTGCTAGCTTCTTCAGAAGTGCCAGACCTGGATTCATCCTCATCATCCTCTTTAGCGTTCCCCTCGCTGCCATAAAGTGAGTCATTTGCATGCAGCGAAATAACATCTACTAAATCATCTGTCCCCTCCCGGTGTGATTGCTCATCACCCAAGGAGGTTGTGGGTGGTTGTGTACGCCCAGTAGCTGTGTGTTTCAAATTTATCAGCTAAATTACGTAAAGCTGCAAAAATTTGTAACGGAGTATAATTTTCAAATTTCTGATTTATTATGGTCTTCTCACGTTTCCACGTGAGGACGTGGAGTTATCAGGGGTGCAATCCCTCCTGCGCTTACAAGGATGTTCGCTGGCGAAGGATGCCTTAGCCGTAGCATCCTTTTTGTTACCATTTGAGTGCCTGGCTCTTTGCACTCTTTCCTGAAATGTTATGATTACTGCTGCACAGGGATGCTCAATATCATCAAGCAGATGCTGCATACCCAAACAGGATGGGCATTCTCTATGTCCATCTCATGGATGTATCTCAGATTGACAAAAGCGACACTTTGAGTGGCTCATTTTAACAGGCTAGGCTGCGCTAGTGCTCAGCAAAATCTCAAACGCATGTAATCAATAATTACACAACCCATGACGAATCACTGTTCATTAATGTTCCATCCTGGTGCCCGGTTTCTGGTTGGAGGTCTCGTCGCATGGATGCCCCGTGTGTCTCTTTAGGATGCGTCTGGTGTCTGGGGATGATTGGGGATGTGGTCAGCTGTTTCTCTGAGGACTTGACAATTCGATAGTTCAGGACTGGAACTTTCTACAAGTCTATCTGAGTCTCGAATAACTACTGGACTCCATTTTACATCAAGTATTATAACATCAATTAACATCAACTATTATAGCTGAACCTAACACTTAACACTGTATAAATGCAGATCATTTCCTGCTATCTGTTTCACCCAGATGAGGATGGGTTCCCTGTCGAGTCTGGTTCCTCTCAAGGTTTCTTCCTATTACCGTCTCAGGGAGTTTTTCCTTGCCACTGTCGCCCTCGGGCTTGCTCGCCAGGGAATATCTGAACATTTTGATTCATACACATTCACATTCCATACAAACTTAAATAATTCTTTTGATTGTGTAAAGCTGTTTTGAGACAATGTCAATTGTTAAAAGCGCTATACAAATAAAACTGAATTGAATTGAATTGAATTGAATTAATAAGTGCTCAGTATCTGCGAACAGTACTTCTATTATCAATATTTAATAATCGTTTAGCCGAATTAAGTCTGCGGACAGAGCTTTTCAACGGCAAAGAAATTGTAAACAAACAAACAAATATAGAAATATCCGTCACCCTACATGCGCACACGTAGTAATTGGGATAAAAATATCATGTCTACTGCGAACAGTAGACTCAAACACAAAGATACCTGGAAGAAAAAGGAAGTAAGAAAAGTTACACTTACCGGCATGCGACGCGTCGCGTCCGAAATATCGGGAAGAAATCCAATGCAACCCTCAGGGACTTAAAGCACCTGCACGAAAGACGTGGTGGATTGAACTTAAAATCTCTCCCGATTAAGTTTTTTTTATATTTAATTTTAAAGCAATCAACCGTTCCGGTCTCAGATGAGGCGAGAAAGGCAAAGAGGAAGTAGTCGGTCTAACCGGATGTTTATATAACAGCCAACCCCTAAGGTCAGTCACCTGACGTTGTTGTTATTAGGTCTCGAGTATAGGCGGAAGAATGGCGTCATTCAGAATAAGACCGTGGTGACGATCTGAGGTCGAAATAGATCTTGGTTTTACAGATTCCCAGCAGGAAGCCTAATCTACGATGTCACATAGTGTATATCCTGTACAGCACAAAGCTGTATATTCCTCTACCTGCTCACACTGCCCATGCTAGTTATTATTATTAATCTACTTACTTACTATCTGTCAGTGTCTGAGTTCGAGTCTTAGTCAGTGAATCAGTTGCTGACAAAAAGCATAAGCACTGCTGCTGCTCATTTTCTTCCATGTTTCGCTCACACTGTTGCTGTCAAACCTACATGCCATATTTTCACCCTTTTTTAAAATACACTTGTTACTATAATTACACTTATACATTCTGCATGTTCTGTGTAATTAATATATTTTATATATTTATATTTTAATCATGTTTTATTGTATGGTTTCATCAAAAGTTATTATTTTACTGTTACAGTCAGGCCAGGCTCCGAACTCAATCTGACACAGCGGCCTTTATCACCAGAGTACTAATCACAACCACCTGTCATTAATCAGCACGAACACATAAAGACCACACACCACGCTTCAGTCAATGTCCGGGCTCGTACCCATGAGTGTGGACTCAACTACAGACTTCCAAGTAAGAAGATTAATCCTTACCTGATTACTTACCTGTACCTCTGCTTTCAGAAGGTCACCGTCCCTGAGCGTGGAGCTCCGCGTCGCTGTGGTGTGTGGGTTTTAGCCGGATCTCGTCAGCTCCAGGTTTGATTCATTATCGTTCCGTGTTCTCTCATGAAAGAAGGAGAAGATAGGATTACAAGTTGGTTTTCATGCTTCCCGAGTTTACTGTTTATGCTATCCTAGCTTTACCGGCTGACAAGCTAAAGACTCATATCCTGCCGTGAATTACGTTTAAATAAATTAAACCTACTCATCTTGATACTTACCTTTGTGTGGAGTCCATCTTTGTTACATTCACATTTTCTCAGTGCAAATTTTCCAATCGATCATAGAGCACACACAACCTTATACCAACAACATTCCAACTATAACATTGCCACAATAGTTTAACAACCAAACATCCCTGCAGGCTTAGACACGCACCAACAGAAACTATGAGGGCGGGGCTAAAAAACGAGGAATAAAATTTTACTTCGTGTTTTATAGAGCATTGTGGAAAAAGCAGCGTGCTAAACATCATTAAGTGAATTTGTAATTAGAGTTATTGGTTAACATTTACTAATATATTGTTTATGATAAAGATTTATAAAGCATTTTTCTACAAACAGGTCTTATGATACAGTAAAAGGGATGTACTAGAAAGGGACAGGACTACACTTCTCAGTAAATGTTCATTCATGGCTTTATCATTTCTGTTTCAGGTTTTCACTTATGTGTTTCTGTTGTGTTTATGTGTACAGTAGAAATATGAATAAATTAATAAAAAAGACAAGTAGCTAGAGTTTAGTATTAAAAATAATAGTATGCTGCTGAACAACAGTTTGATTGCAATATAAATCTCAGGAAGGATAAAGCAAATGTATTTTTTTTTTTAAAAAAAACTAAATCTTTGTTTAGGAACAGTGAAAACAGAAAAAGAAGGAAAACATGATCTAACACACATTTAGGCTAAAGAACATCTGTACTAGTGCCACAGCCAGAACAATGGGTAAGAATTTAATCATTGTTTATTCCTTGCCATGATTCTGTGCCGGATTATATAAACTTTAACACAACTCTGTGTTACTGTATTGTAGCCCAACAGGAGTCCAGGGTCAATATTGTGCTATTTGGAAACACATCTGCAGTCCACTTTGGTTCAGAAAATATACTACTTGGACAAGATCAACCCTTTCCAGAAACCTCAGCGTTCTCTCATATTGTCCCGATATCAAGAATAGTATCAGGACGCAGTGTTTCTGTCATCAACATTCTTGAGTTGGAAGAGACTGAAATCTCTCCACACATTGTGCATCAGTTCATCAGTCAACTTGTTAAAGGAAAGGAAATTCATGCTTTTATCTTTGTGCTTCAACTGAACCAGTTCACAGATGCTAATAAACTCGGAATAGAATGGCTGAGAAAAACATTTGGAGAAGGTGCTCTACCCTTTGTGATGATTCTGTTCACGTATGAGAGAGAGGATGAGTGTGACTCCATTGTAGATGACTTAAAGAAGAACACTGTTTTAGAACAACTGACACAGCAATGTGGAGGTAGATACCACACCTGCAGTAAGAACATGAACAACCAATCAGAAATGAGAATACTGCTGGAGAAGATTGACCGCCTCATCTCTGAGAATAATCAGAGCTGCTACACCGCTGAGATCTACAACATGGCCTACAGAGAACGGCAAGATGGACAAAGTCAGCAAAGAGGTAAGGAAATATCACAGGTTTCAAATTCTTTACATTTTCTTCCATTTTTCCTGTTCTACCATCTAATCTTTAAAAAATTAGGACCATTTTAGGACCATACACTAGCTACCTCAACCCCTTATCTTATGACGGCTATCAGCAATAGAGTATGGAGAAAACATAGAATCACATTCAGGGCACATGAAGACAAATTTAACATATTTTCAACCTGCTGCTCAAACTCTATCACAGGGATGTGTAACAAATAGGGAGTAAAGAAACTGTATCTCTTATCCATTGGAACTGAAATAGAGGTGTTGATTTCCACTGAATTAGTATTAGTTTTCTAGCAAGTAGAGTGACAAAGGCCAGGGCATCTGTTTTAAGTGTAGAAAGGGAAAGCAATGAGGGAAAGACTCCAAACAATGCAATACGAGTGTTTAGCTCTATTCTTTTCCCCAGTATTTCTGATAAAGTGTCAATTTCCCATTGAGAAGTTGTGTAGAGATGATCAGAGCCAGAACTTAAGATGTCTGTGGGAGACTGTTGACACCTACCACACTCTGGAGAGGCATCACCATGGATCCAAGATAGCTGTGCGTTAGTGTAATACATACAATGTACTATTTTGAATTGGATGAGTCCATGACTTGCACAAACAGAGGAATTATGTATGCATTCCAAATTTCTGACCAAACCTCCTCTGGGATTTTACATGTCCCAGATTCTCCTCACAAAAGCCCTTCATGAAGTTTAATGCATCAGTGTGTATACAGTTGATTTGATTATAAATATACTGTACGAGTTTATTAGGTGAATTAATTACCTGCAGAAGACAGTAAAATAAAGCACACACTGTCTTATTGCCGCTTCTGCACATCTGTCTCAAAACAAAAAAAATATATTTCATACTAAGAAGACCACTATAAACTCTGCACAGCCATGTTGATCAAATAACAACCGATAATTGGTGCGGTCGCTATACTATTGATGGAGCAAATGTGAGATGAAAACAGCTATACAACTTTTATTATTAGACAAAACACACAAAAAAGGCAAAATATTGTACTGATATTAATAGTGACCAACATGCATTAAAGATTATATGATTTATTTATTTTTTTAAGAAAAAAAGCAAACAGAGAAAATAAATAAATAAAACTTGACTAATGAAATTCACTTTCAAGTTTAAAATAAAAACATAGTTTGAAGATAATAAATTAGCAAGGTGCATTTAAATTGTATACTACCGAAGATAAACGGAGCATGGACCAGCAGTCACAATCTTCTCAGATGCTCAGGCAAGTTTGAAATGTTCGTTATGTAGTGGATCTGTCACGAGTCACGGTCTGTCAGCCGTCTTTTTCCCACGCTGTCACTTTTCCTCACGTGCTCATGTTTTCCCCTAGCCCATCTTGCGCATTTCCCACGCCCCCGTTTCCACCCCGTCTGCTCACCTGTTTCTCATTCCCTTACTGATTACTCCAGCGATTTAAGCAGGCGCGGCACGCTGCTCAGATCGCTGGATTATTGTGTGTGTTATACCTCGATTCTCTCGCGTTTCTTTTTCTCTACCTTTCACGTTACAATCTCGCTTAGTTTTTTCTCATTTTTGAATTTCTGCTTGCCGATTTGGATTGTTCGCCTGCCCTTTTGATCTCCCGGTTTCGACCCACGCTTCCCCCTTTTGATTTACGACTCCCGCCTCTCGTCCTTTGGTTTCGTTTTTGCCTCGCTGATTGTCTTCCCGGCTTTGACCTTGAGCTTTCCCTTTTGACTACGGCTCTCGTCTCGTGTTTTTGCTTTGGACGCTTCACTGACAGACTCACGGCATTCGACCATTGCTCACGCTCCCGACCACGCCCCCCACATCTCTATACAGTCAGTAAACCGCGCTTGGATTCATATCGTTCTGCCTCCGTACGTGACAGAATAATCCAGCCAGCTATGGATCCAGCGGGTTTCTGACCATATGAGAGCGGCATTGGAGAGTCAAGGTGCCCTACTTGGGACTCACCAACAGGAACTGCTCAGCACAAAGCAGTCTCTCGCCGATGTCACGTCCCAGCTTCAGAGACTCCAACTCTCCCTACCGCAAGGAGCAAGTTCCCATGCGCAACAGGAGCCACGCCTCCCCGCCCATCCCACCTACAAGGGAGATCCAGGCACCTGTCGCTCCTTCCTATCTCAGTGTTCCCTGATCTTCGAGCTCCAAGCCTCCGCCTTTTCCACCGAACGATCCAAGGTGGCTTACGTCATCACGCTCCTGTCAGGACGCGCCCGGGAATGGAGCACCGTGCTTTGGGATGCCCACGACCCCTACTGTTCCAATTACGGTGACTTCGCCAGAGAGATGAAGAGCGTGTTCGACCGCTCATGCAATGGCAGGGAGGCGGGCCGAAGACTGCTGAATCTTCGCCAGGGCTCGCGCTCGGCCTATGACTATGCCATTGAGTTCCAGACCCTGGCCCTCCCCAGCGGTTGGAACAACCGAGCGCTATTCAATTAATTTTTTTTTCAATTCAATTTTATTTGTATAGCGCTTTTAACAATTGACATTGTCTCAAAACAGCTTTACACAATCAAAAGAATTATTTAAGTTTGTATGGAATGTGAATGTGTATGAATCAAAATGTTCAGATATTCCCTGGTGAGCAAGCCTGAGGGCGAGAGTGGCAAGGAAAAACTCCCTGAGATGGTAATAGGAAGAAACCTTGAGAGGAACCAGACTCGACAGGGAACCCATCCTCATCTGGGTGAAACAGATAGCAGGAAATGATCTGCATTTATACAGTGTTAGGTTCAGCTATAATAGTTGATGTTAATTGATGTTATAATAGTTGATGTAAAATGGAGTCCAGTAGTTATTCGAGACTCAGATAGACTTGTAGAAAGTTCCAGTCCTGAACAATCGAATTGTCAAGTCCTCAGAGAAACAGCTGACAACACCAGTCGAGGCCAGAACCATCTTCTAAGTAGATAGAATCATCCCCAGACACCAGGCGCATCCTAAAGAGACACACGGGGCATCCATGCGATGAGACCTCCAACCAGAAACCGGGCAGAAACTGTGTGTCGCTATGCGTGTCTTTTTGGAGGGCCTGACAGAGAAGCTCCAAGATGAGCTAATCTCGCGAGAGCTCCCCTCGTCTCTCCAAAAACTTGTGGACCTGGCTGGTCGAGTAGATGCCCGCCTCCGTCTTCGTAGGTCAGCCCGGTTTTCTCCACCCAGGGCACTACCGCGACCCCCACCTCCACGAGTTGAACCCCAGGAGGAACCCATGCAACCGGGCAGAACCTGCATCACCCCAGAGGAGCGTCACCGCCGCCGAGTGGAGGGGGCCTGCTTCTACTGTGGGAAATCAGGACACCTGCTCAAAGACAGCAAAAGGGGGCGCCCTCTAGTTCAGCTGGGAGCACTAGAGGGCGAGACTCCAAGAAGGCTCCCAGACCAACGTCATCTGCTTCCCATCCTCCTCCTCCATGAGCAACAGACCCACCTAGTGCAGGCACTGGTCGACTCGGGTTCGGATCGTAACCTGCTGAATGCGGCTTCAGCCAAAACCCTGGGTATTCCTGCGCTGCCCTTGGAGAACCACCTCAAGGTCCAGGCCCTCGACGGGAGTCCGCTCCCATCTATCACCCACAGAACCCCTCTCATTGGCCTAAAGGTCTCCGGCAACCACTCAGAACAAACGTCGCTGTTCATCATAGAGGGGTCACATGCCACGGTCGTCCTAGGCCTCCCCTGGTTAACCCAACACAACCCGCACATTGATTGGGTCAGGAACTCGATCGTAGCCTGGAGTCCATCATGTTCCACGTCATGTTTACGCGCCGCCACTACACCCGGCCTCGATCCAGCCCCCACAAAGGAGCCATCGGACCTCACCTGTGTTCCCCCAGAATACCATGACCTCAGAACTCTCTTCCCCCCCACCGACCATATGACTGCGCCATTGACCTCCTCCCAGGCACCCCCCCCCCAAGGGCCGTCTTTACTCTCTGTCGCCCAAGAAACGCCAAGCATGGACCAGTACATGGACCAGTACATCACGGAATCCCTTGCCGCAGGAATCATCCGCCCCTCTTCCTCTCCGGCAGGGGCTGGATTCTTCTTCGTAGGCAAGAAAGATGGTTCCCTTCGCCCGTGCATTGATTATAGGGGCCTTAACAACATCACCATTAAGAACCGATACCCCCTTCCTCTAATGTCTACCGCCTTCGAACTCCTTCAGGGGGCCAGCACCTTCACTAAGCTCGATCTGCGCAACGCCTATCACCTTGTTCGCATTCGGGAAGGGGATGAGTGGAAAACAGCTTTTAATACGCCAACTGGACATTATGAGTATCTGGTGGTTCCCTTTGGACTTACTAATGCCCCCGGAGTGTTTCAAGCCTTAATCAATGACGTCCTCAGGGATTTCCTCAATTCGTCCGTATTCGTCTATCTAGACGATATCCTGATCTTCTCTCACAACCCAGAAGAACACCAACATCACGTCAGGCAGGTGCTGCAGAGGCTGCTGGAGAACAACTTGTTCATCAAGGCTGAGAAGTGCGAGTTCCACACCACAGCTACCACGTTCCTCGGATTCACCATCAGCCCGAAGGGCATCGAGATGGAACCCGCAAAGCTCCAAGTGGTCACTAGGTGGCCCACCCCTACTTCTCGACATGAACTCCAGAGGTTCTTAGGCTTTGCTAGTTTTTATCGTCGGTTTATCCGAGGCTACAGCTCCATCGCCGCCCCTCTAACAGCTCTGACCTCTACCAAGACCCATTTCTGCTGGAACCTGGAATCTGTAAAAGCCTTCAGCGAGCTGAAGAAACGGCTCACCTCCGCCCCTATCCTCACCATCCCAGATCCATCATGGCAGTTCATCGTGGAGGTCGACGCCTCCAGCGCCGGAGTAGGAGGCATCCTCTCACAAATATCCAACCGAGATAATAAGCTGCACCCCTGTTCCTTCTTCTCCCACCGCCTAACTCCTGCTGAAAGCAATTACGGCATCGGAGATCGTGAACTCTTAGCCATCAAGTTAGCACTGGAGGAATGGAGACACTGGCTAGAGGGAACGGAGGTCCCATTCCTAGTTTGGACCGATCACAAGAACCTCGAGTATCTACGGAGCGCCAAGAGGCTCAATTCTCATCAGGCCCGGTGGTCCCTGTTCTTTGTGAGGTTCAACTTTACCCTCTCCTACCGACCAGGGTCTAAGAACACCAAGCCGGACGCGCTTTCAAGACTATTTACGACCACCCAAGACCCTGCCCCATGTGAGACGATTTTGCCACCCCCCTGCCTGCTCGCCGTGGCCGAGCTCGATATCGAAACCAGTGTCAAGCAAGCCCTATCCCATGGACCAAACCCAAGCAATGTGCCTCCTAACCGTCTCTTCATTCCCCTCGCTCTGCATTCTCAAGTCCTGGAGTGGGCCCACAGTTCCAAACTCTCTTGCCACCCAGGCTCCGCCAGAACTCTGGCACTAGCCCAGCAGCGGTTTTGGTGGTCCACCCTCAAGGAGGACGTCTCTCACTTTGTTGCAGCGTGCAATGTCTGCATAAGATCCAAACATGTCAACACGGCCCCAGCTGGCCCCCTCAGACCCCTGCCCATCCCTCATCGCCCCTGGTCCAACATCGCCCTGGACTTCGTCACCGGTCTACCCCGCTCCACCGGCCACACCTGCATCATGACCGTGGTTGATCGGTTCTCTAAAGCTGTTCACTTTATCCCCCTACCAAAACTTCCGTCCACCAAGGAGACTGCAGAGCTCATGATCAACCATGTATTTAAGCTCCACGGCCTGCCCAAGGACATTGTGTCTGATCGGGGCCCACAGTTCACCTCTCAGTTCTGGAAGGCATTTTGTAAGCTCATCGGAGCCACCCCAAGCCTGTCATCAGGTTTCCACCCTCAATCCAATGGGCAGACGGAGAGGAAGAACCAGGCTCTCCAGGTCGCCCTGAGGTGCATGACCTACCGGGATGTCACCTCGTGGAGCAGATTCCTGCCCTGGGTCGAATATGCCCACAACTCCCTAGTCTCTTCGTCTACTGGACTGTCCCCCTTCCAGTGCTGCCTGGGTTACCAACCACCCTTGTTCCCTCTCAGGAAGAGGAGGTCAGCGTCCCCTCTGCCCAAGCCTTCATTCGCCGCTGCAGGAGGACCTAGACTCAGGTCTGAAGCCAGAAGGACGCTGCTACGACAAGGCAGAATTTACAAGGAGCAAGCAGACCGTAGACGCTCTAAGACCCCCAAGTACAGGATAGGGCAGAGAGGAAAAGGGAAAAGGGGACAAGAAGCCTTGGTGGTGGAACGAGGAAGTACAGGAGTGTATACAGGGAAAGAGGCTAGCTAAGAAGAAGTGGGACACTGAGAGGACTGAAGAGAGTAGACAGGAGTACAGGGAGATGCACTGTAAGGTGAAGGTAGAGGTGGCAAAGGCCAAACAAAGAGCATATGAGGACTTGTATGCTAGGCTGGACAGTAAGGAGGGTGAGGTGGAATTGTACAGGTTGGCGAAGCAAAGAGATAGAGATGGGAAGGATGTGCAGCAGGTTAGAGTGATTAAAGATAGAGATGGAAATGTACTGACAGATGCCAGGAGGGTGATGGGAAGATGGAAGGAGTACTTTGAGGAGTTGATGAATAAGGAAAACGAAAGAGAACAAAGAGTAGAAGAGGTGACTGTTGTGGAGCAGGAAGTAGCAAATATTAATAAAAGTGAGGTGAGAAGGGCGTTGAAGAGGATGAAGAGTAGAAAGGCTGTTGGTCCTGATGACATACCTGTGGAGGTATGGAAGTGCTTAGGAGAGGTGGCAGTAGAGTTTCTGACTAGTTTGTTTAACAAGATCTTGGAGAGTGAGAGGATTCCAGAGGAATGGAGGAGAAGTGTGTTGGTGCCGATTTTTAAGAACAAGGGAGATGTGCAGAGCTGTGGCAATTACAGAGGCATAAAGCTAATGAGCCATACAATGAACCTGTGGGAAAGAGTAGTGGAGGCTAGGTTAAGGGCAGAGGTGAGCATTTGTGAGCAGCAATATGGTTTTATGCCTAGAAAGAGTACATCAAATGCAGTATTTGCTTTGAGGATGCTGATGGAGAAGTACAGAGAAGGTAATAAAGAGTTGCAATATGTCTTTGTAGATTTAGAGAAAGCGTACGACTGGGTGCCAAGAGAGGAGCTGTGTTGTTGTATGAGGAAGCCTGGAGTGGCAGAGAAGTATGTTAGAGTGGTGCAGGACATGTATGAGAGCTGTAAGACAGTGGTGAGATGTGCTGTAGGTGTGACAGAAGAGTTCAAGGTGGAGGTGGGTCTGCATCAAGGATCGGCTCTAAGCCCCTTTTTGTTTGCTTTGGTGATGGACAGGATGACAGTAAGACAGGTCATCCTGACCTGTAAGACAGGAGTAAGACAGGAGTAAGACAGGAGTCTCCATGGACTATGATGTTTGCAGATGGCATTGTGCTTTGTAGCAAGAGCAGAGAACAGGTGGAAGAAAATTTGGACAGGTGGAGGTACGCTCTGGAAAGCAAGGGAATGAAGGTTAGCCGCAGCAAGACGGAATACATGTGTGTGAATGAGAGGAACCCAAGAGGAACGGTGAGGCTACAGGGAGCAGAGGTAAAGAAGGTGCAGGATTTTAAGTAGGGTTGTTCCGATTCCGATACCGGTATCGGAAATGCTGCCGATACCACAAAAAAAGCTGGCATCGGAATCGGCGAGTACTTGAGTCCATGTACTGATCCAATACCATTTTCCTCAACATAACCTATTTATGCCCGCTAGCTTTGCTAGCTTAGCTTAATTACAGAGTGTCACGGCATGCGCCTGTGATGGGCGTGCGCCCAAATTGATATTGCTCCTCACTCACTAGTTAGGCGGCCTCCCCACCCCTTTAGGTATGTGAAGTAGCAGGGCCGCAGAATCAGGCAACGGCCCATGAGCTATCGGCGCTAATGATCCCGGCGTTATAAAACACAGCGGGTAGTGGAGCTCGGGGTCTGACTGTTGGGAAGCTGAACTTTGCGACGTGGTGGATTTTATGAGAGACAGTGGCACAAGAGCGGGGCGATGTGATGCGCCCCAGAGACTTTAAAAAGGGGGGCGCCTTTGATCTCCGCGAGAGGAGCGCGTGAACGAGATGCGCGAGCTCCCGCAGCACCTTCACTTCCGCGTCGACCCCGCCTTCGCATCCCTCCCGCAGAAGTGGAAAAAGCTGCCGAGAGCCTTTAACCCTTTCCTTACCCATTTTTCTAAATAAATTACCCTTTTTCCTGTAAGACCTCGCCTCGTGTCCGTGTTTCATGGTGTCGCCCGTGCACTTAGGGTCGAACCCGTTACACAGGGCTAGTAGTATTTTACTTAAAAAAAAGAAATTATATATATAATATATACACAGTATATATACACTGTACAGATACACACCCAGGTATCGGATCGGTACTCGGTATCGGCCGATACCCTGAGCCCAAGTATCGGAATCGGTATCGGGAGGGGAAAAATGGTATCGGAACATCTCTAATTTTAAGTACTTAGGGTCAACGGTCCAGAGCAACAGAAAGTGTTCAAAGGAGGTGAAGAGGCGCGTACAGGCAGGTTGGAATGGGTGGAGAAAAGTGTCAGGTGTGTTGTGCGATTAAAGAGTATCAGCGAGAATGAAAGGAAAGGTGTACAGGACAGTGGTGAGACCAACGATGCTCTACGGCTTAGAGACAGTGGCACTGAAGAAAAGACAGGAGGCAGAGCTAGAGGTAGCAGAGCTGAAGATGTTGAGGTTCTCTTTGGGAGTGACAAGGATGGATAGGATCAAGAATGAGTTCATCAGAGGGACAACTCATGTTAGATGTTTTGGGGATAAAGTCAGAGAGGCCAGATTGAGGTGGTTTGGACATGTTCAGAGGAGAGATGGTGAATATATCGGTAGAAGGATGCTGAGGTTGGAACTGCCAGGCAGGAGGTCTAGAGGAAGACCAAAGAGGAGGTTTATGGATGCAGTGAGAGAGGACATGAAGTTAGTTGGTGTGAGAGAAGTTAGATGAGGCAGATGATTCGCTGTGGCAACCCCTGAAAGGGAACAGCCGAAAGACAAAGAAGAAGAAGATTACAATTTTATGTTTACAGCTTGCAGGTTGACAAAACATTTTTTGTCTGTTCTTAGCCTATAGTAGTCTTTGGCTACAAGAAGAGGTGGCTATTAAAGAGGATCTAATGAAACATCCAAATGTAAGTAGCTTACAAATTGCCCACACTCCCTATGCAGTAATGCAACCATGTAAATATATTACTCATATTATACTAGAACCCAAATATTCTGTAAATATTAAGTTTATATAAACTATATGATGCTGTGCCCTATTGTACTTTGTCCCCTCCTTTTATCACCTCATGTCTAAATATAGATATTTAACTGATGGTAAGAAATCTACAATTATAGACTGTCAAATTTTGCAGTTTTTGAATTATTTGGCAGCAGATATCGATAATGTCATGTCTTACAGGTAAAAATGACAGAACCTAATGCAGCAGACAGCAGTCAAGATTTTTGTGAAGAATTGAGGAAACTCTTATTAAAAGTATTGGGAAATCCTGTGCAATTCCTAAAATCTGCAGATATACTTCAAATAAAACCATTGTTGCAATACCAAGAGTCTTCATTACATTTAGATTTTCTACAAAAGCTGCTGATGGTGGACTACAAAGCAAGATATATTTCAGTTGATAAACCACACCAAGATGAAGATGATGCGTCACCAGAACCAGTCAATGATCAGGAGGATGACTTCTCATTTCTTTATGACACAGAATGTGCATCAACTTCTGATGTTGTAAACAATAAAGAGATTGTTCACCCCATGGATGTCCAGATGGCGGTGTTTTACTACTCTGATCATTTCTTAAGGCAGCTAATAGTGAATAAACTGGCTCAGTGTCAGTATGCTCTGCCGCTGCTGGTGCCTCATCCTTTCACCAGAGAGATTGAGTTTCCTCTATGGACCTTTCGCCAAATCAAGAAAAGCTGGAAGACCACTGATCCCTCTGGTAAGAAGATCAGTAAAACTCAGGCTGTTTATGAAGCAGAAACTTCAATGGTGGCTTTCTTCAGGTTCGGCTCTGTATCCTTATCCAAGTCTCAGCTAATGAACAGATTGATTGGTGAAAAACATGACACATTCTTCCACCGAGACTGCCCTGGAGGTAGCAACAACCGCCTCCTGATGGATGGAGTGGTAGAAATCGCTTGGTATTGCCCATCTGGGAAGGAAAATGATTATTTCCCTGAGTGTGTTGCATTCTGTAATCTCCATGGAGATGCAGAAATTAATAAGGAGCAACTGCAGATCCTGAATGAAATGTCCTCTGTGAATGTTGTGCTTTTATCTGAACAAAAAGATGTGAAAACTAATGAACTACTAACAAATCTTAATAAAAGCCAAAAGCCACTAATTTGGCTACTTGACAACAGTAATTCACCTGCAACTAAGATAAAACATCTGAGGTACAAAATTGGTCTTAAACAGAGAAATCAGTCAGTTATATCTGTAGATCTCCGGAAGACGGTCAGAAAATGTTTTAAAATAGCCCCTCAATTCAAACTTGAAAATGTTGCAAGCAGGAAGATCAGAACAGATGAGGAAGGTGAAAATTGTCAGAAGGGAAAAAAAGCAGCTAGCCAAATGATGGACTTATTCCATGGAATGGAACCATCTAAAATGCAGGAAACCCATCTGCCCTGTCAGGGAAAACTGTGGCATGAGTGGTGCCATAAAAACAAAGAATTAAATCAACTTCAAGGAACAAATATAGAGATGAAAATATGTGACAAACACACTGAAATGATGATACTTCGTAAGCAGCAGCATGAGTGTGGAGCCACAAACCTAATGGAGATGTTTATTCACACACTGAATTCAAAAGAACCAAAGGACAAAGACTATTTTTTGAAATGGCTCATAATCCTGCTTGACAACTACATGACTGATGTGCAGTTTGGTCAGGAAGAACTGAAGTCTGTACCCTTTGGTTTGGAACATTTACTCAGGGAGATGGGTCAGATATATGAGTCTTATATTTCTATAAAAACACAGATGAATGAAGCTTTAAGAGAAGACTACTCCTATCTTCCTAAGCTTGCAGCAGATGTCATGCTCTTTGGATACCCACTTGAGCTGATGGATGGTAATGCTTCTCATGTTCCTCTGATTTGGGTTTCAGCAGTCCTAGATGAACTTGTCAAAACACTGGGAGACCAGAGTGTGTTTGTGCTGTCAGTTCTGGGGATTCAGAGCTCTGGGAAATCAACTATGCTCAACACTATGTTTGGACTCCAGTTTGCTGTTAGTGCTGGAAGGTGCACCAGAGGAGCCTTCATGCAGCTGGTCAAAGTGTCAGTGGAGATGAAAGAGGAACTGAAATTTGACTACATTGTAGTTCTTGACACTGAAGGTCTTAGAACTTTAGAGCTGGCTGGAAAGACAAACACACATCATGACAATGAACTCGCCACATTTGTTGTTGGTCTTGGAAATCTGACCTTAATCAACATCTTTGGAGAGAACCCTGCTGAGATGCAGGACATCCTTCAGATTGTTGTCCAGGCCTTCCTGAGGATGAAGAAGGTCAGACTAAATCCCAGATGCATGTTTGTCCATCAGAATGTTGGAGACGTCACTGCTGAAGAGAAAACTAAAGAAGGAAGGAGACACTTACAGGAGAAACTGGATGAAATGACTAAGCTTGCAGCTACAGAAGAAGAATGTGATGCTCAGTGTTTTAGTGATATAATTGAATTTGATGTACAAAGTGATGTCAGGTATTTTGCACAGCTCTGGGAGGGGAATCCCCCCATGGCACCACCAAACCCATCATACAGTGAACATGTTGAAGAGCTGAAGAGAAATATCTTTTCAAATATTCAGACAACCCATGTGATGAATCTTTCACAATTCAAATCCCATTTAAGCAATCTGTGGAATGCACTGCTGAATGAAAACTTTGTTTTTAGCTTCAAAAACTCTTTAGAGATTGCAGCATACAGGAAGCTGGAGAATGAATATTGTAAATGGACCTGGAGCATTAGAAGTGCCATGTTGGTAATTGAAAACAAGTTGCTTAACAGAGTCAATAATAAAAACCCAAATATTGATGAAAATGATATCAGAGCAGATATGAAGGGAACAACACTAGATGTAGAAATATCAATAAAGAAGTTCTTTGATGAAGACAAAGATAAAGAAATTTTGATCCAGTGGCGAAAAAGATTTGAGATAAAAATTTTGGATCTTACCAATGAGGTTCTGAAAGGGACAAAGAAAAGGTTAGATAAAGTTGCATGTCTAAAAGTGGCAAGAGAAAAGATAGATCAGGAAAAAACTGTAAGGGAAAATAAACTTCATAAACTGAGTAAAGACCTAGCAATAAGTTTAAAAAGTAAAGGAACTAATGAAGATACACTCAGGGCAGAATTTGAAGATATCTGGGACAAATGGTTCACTGAACTGACTAAAGATGCACCTTCAGTTGAGGACATTGATATTTGGAAAGATGTAACACAGACTCTGTCAGAAAGTTTTGAGGTAAACCTTGTCTGTGAGCGAGAGAAAAATGCTACATACAAAAGGTTTGAGTCATTAGGAGATTACTCAGACTATATTATACTAACCAAACATCAGGAGCCCCATCAGGAAGAACCACAGGAACATCTGGAGGAAGAAGAAAGACCACATGTGCTTGTTCATGCAGATAGAGACAGTCCATCTGACGAGATCTGCAGAACCATTACTTTAACCTCTGAGGATAACAAGATACTTCGTGTGTTGATTGGTCAAATGATCAAAGCAACTGAAGAAGAAATCCAGAAGAAACCCATTGCAGAACAGGGATACAGTCAGATCTATATAGCAGAAATAATAGACTGCATCAAAAACCAAGTAAGAGCACACCAAACTCAAACGTCCAAATATAAATTTAAGAAGGAATTCACAGTGGATCTATGTCTCCATGTGTGCAGCTTTGCAGCAGAAATTCTCATTGACCTTCACAATCAATTCAAAGACACAAACGATGTAGGAGTCTACCTGGAGAAACAGAAGCCTCAGTACTTCAACATCTTTAAGAACTACTACAATGGTGCCACCTCCACAACAGTGTTTGGTGAATTCATTGTGAATAAACTTGAGCCGTCTATACTGCAGGCTGCGTACGACCAAACTGCCATTGATGTAACTGAGAAAATGAAACGTAACGTTCCAGCATTCAGTGGAAACAGGTCAAATCTGGAGAAATACATTCTGACATCACTAGCAGAAGAGGAAAACTTTGAGAACTACATGGAATACATTCACAAGCCCAAAGAACATTTCAATCAATTTATTACCAAAGAAGTAAACAAATACCTACTTGAAGATAAATGTCAAGAAGTTCTGGAAACAATCAAAACCAACATAAAGTCCAAAGCAAAGTGCGTGACTGATGCTGTCAATAAAGCAACAGAGGAGGTCAATAAAGGCGATGTGAACATGTGGCTGCAGTTTTTGTCCAAAGAGCTGAAAGATGAGCTTCAGTTTAATGAAGAATCCTGTCTTGACCAGAAAGACATTACAGACCTTGGCTTTCTTCAAGAGGTTGTAAATAAGGGCCTGACTGACACCAGAGAAAAGTTATGCAGTGACTTCAAAACCATTTCTGACCTCAAACTGGAAATGTTCAGGAAGAAACCACAAAAGGTTCTGATCGAGCACCTCTGTCAGTGCTGCTGGGCTCAGTGTCCATTCTGTAATGCCATCTGTACCAACACAATGGAGGACCATGATGGAGATCACAGAGTCCGTTTCCATCGCAACTGTGGAATCAACGGGTGGTCTTTTGTCAACTTACAAAATCTTGGAATTGATTTCTGCACAACGGCTGTTTCAAGTAACATGTACTTTAGTACATCTGGTGGTGTGTCTCATTTTAAAGAGTACAGAAAAGCGGGTGGAGAATACGCCAAGTGGAACATCAGCCCTGACACCTCTGAGATGCCCTACTGGAAGTGGTTTGTGTGTAGGTTCCAGGAAGATCTGGAAAATCATTACAGGAGAAAATTCAAAGGGAATGGAGAGATTCCTTGTGCATGGAGGAACATCACTAAGGATAGAGCCATTGAAAGCTTAAATGAGTTGTAATGTAAACTGGAAGAGATTCTAACTGTCATTGGCACTTTATTGGACCTCCTTTAAATTATATTATATATTAAAAATTATATCCTGTAAGTTATGCATGTTCCCACCTTATTTCCTATCATTCTCGAGAAGCATAATCAAAGTTAGAATTTCATTGTACTAGTACACATGACAATAAAACTCCTGAATCGTGAATCTTTAGTGCAACTGAGTCTGTTACATTATACAGCTTTGTTGTGTATTTAGCATTTTATATGATGTAATGTGATGTAATAAGTATCTTATGCGAATTTGCTTTTATGGGAAAAAAATATTAAAACTGCTTTGACGAAACATGTGGCCATGTGGATATGGTTTTGAATTTTTTATGTTTTAGTTTTTAATAAATGCATAGATAATATAAAAATATACATTTAGGCATTTGGCAGATGCTCTTATCCAGAGCGACTTACATTTTTATCTCAGTATACATTTGAGGGTTAAGGGCCTTGCTCAAGGGCCCAACAGTGGCAACTTGGTGGTTGTGGGGTTTGAACCTGGGATCTTCCGAACCGTAGTCCAATGCCTTAACCACTGAGCTACCCCTGGCCCTCATCACATTCATCAATACGCTATTGATTTGTTTAACAAAATATGAATACAAATTAATTTTTTTTAAATTTATGTCTTCCTCTGATGTTTATTTTCATTCCCTCTAATTGAAATATTAAAACACACCTATGTTCTCACTGTAATTTCTCCATTCAAGAGATAATGGCAAAGTGGAGCAGGTTTACACTCATCATAATTGGTGACATGAAGATGTTTGAAAATCCCCAAAACAACTGTACAGTAATAATCTGTGGTTCTCCGTTACAACCACTTCTGATAATTTGGATTAAAGTCATAATGAATGAGTGATTTAAACTGTTTAAAACTTTTTGTGTGTAAATATTTTCAAACACAAAGACTGCTTCACTCTTTTCCACCATCACTGGATTTTAAAGTTATTAAATATATTTACTTACATGCTGGATATTAAATATACTTGATTTAGACTTACATTCCTCTGTATTATTATATTTAACCTCTTAAGGCCCCAACTGTTTTTTTACATGCATTTTTTATTTCTCTTTGCTATTTGGGCTTATTGGAACCTAATTAGCATAAAACCTAAGTATCATCTTTTGATATGATGTACTTTTAGAGAAAATTGATGTCCACATATGTGGATTCATGGTCCGAATTTCCATAAAACACAATAAAGTCACCTTTGAGTAATAGAATGTAAAACTCTTTATTTCTGCCTTGATCACAAAGGCTGCGACAGTGGATGCTTGTGCATCATCCCATACACTGCCACCTATTGGCCAGTCATGGTAAATGCATTTTTTTCTAACCCAAATCCAAGATGGCCACCAGAAGTCAGAAATGCAGAACATGCCAGGAATATCTTGTAAATCCTTCTATAGCAGGATACCCCTTCCAGATAAAAAAAAATATTCTAGCATCAAGTAACATCTAAGGATTAATATACTTAAAAAAATTTCAAACATTTATTTTGTGTATGGATAAATTTGCAATTAATCCCATGTCCACTATATTGGACGCCATGCACCACTGGCTGTATTTTAACTGCAATTCATACTAATATAGTTGCAAGCAATGATGACATGCCCAAGCACTCTCCACCATTGCCACCCGGGCGCACTGCACAATCTGTGTGTTCTTTGGGTTAAGATCTACAAAAAGCCATCGCCACCCAGGTGCACCACGCAACTTGCACACGTCAACACTATATAGGGCTGATGTCAGTTTGGGCCCTAAATATGTTGAGTGTGTTAGTGTGTGTGTGATAATTGTGTGTGTGTGTGTGTGTGTGTGTGTTAACATTTGTGATGTGTACATGCGTAGAATAGATGCTGGAAAAGAGCATCACAGTATGATGTCACTGAACGTGATGTCACTAAACGTGTCACTGAATATAATGTTACGGCTGACTCATTTGAGATATCAAAAATCCCTCTACAATTCTGTATCCTCAATGTTTTAGATCACATCGGCCCGGTTTAAGTGCCGATCATATAAATTCCCCAGGAGGAGTATATCAAAATCCATTGGGTGGGTTTTTGCGAACAACCCAAAATAACTGACTTCCTGTTGAGTTGAGCCCAAGACATGCAGCACAAAAGTTGTTCGGCTCAATGAGCTCTAGCATAAATGTGTACCGAGTTTCGGGTGCATACGTGCAAGTGTGTATGAGCTATGCAGCAAATGTGCGCATCTCAGCCATTCTAATGGCAGCAGATTCCAAACTGTCTGCACATTTTCTAGCATTTGAAAACCCCAAAAAAGCCCAAAAGGGAGGGGAAAAATACTTAGGAAAACAAGAGGGTCCTGTGCACCCTGTAGTGCTTGAGCCCTAATTACTGTAATGTTGATGTTTTTGATTAACCTGATATGCAGTGACATTTTTTCAGAAATCAACTGATATTTGTTATTATAATGTAAAGTTAGCAACAATCAGTGTCTTTATATGTTGTAGAGTTCAAACGCATGGTGTCCAACTGAGTTGACATATTTGTAACTCCATGAAAAATAGGTTTATGAAAAAAAATTCAGCATTTTATTTGTAAGCCTAGAGAGGAATCAAAATCATGACTGAGGTTCTCATAATTCATGCATGAAAGGGTTAAGTATGTATGTATGTATGTATTTAGTGATTTAATTGTTATTTATTTTATTGGGACCATGTACAGCTTTTTAGCTGCATCAGAGCTAGCTTTTTTTTCTCCATTTTACATGTGTGCATGTTTACTAGCATATTAGCTGTTTCGAGGAGCTTCAGTCCATAAATACACATATGTGTACGTCACGTTTAGAGACCTACAAAGATGCTAGTTTTACATTTTTTTTTTCAAATTTGCATGTCATGACAAATATACAAGGCTTTTTATAAATATCGAACAATTTTCAATTCAATTCAATTCAATTCAATTCAGTTTTATTTGTATAGCGCTTTTAACAATTGACATTGTCTCAAAACAGCTTTACACAATCAAAAGAATTATTTAAGTTTGTATGGAATGTGAATGTGTATGAATCAAAATGTTCGGATATTCCCTGGCGAGCAAGCCCGAGGGCGACAGTGGCAAGGAAAAACTCCCTGAGACGGTAATAGGAAGAAACCTTGAGAGGAACCAGACTCGACAGGGAACCCATCCTCATCTGGGTGAAACAGATAGCAGGAAATGATCTGCATTTATACAGTGTTAAGTGTTAGGTTCAGCTATAATAGTTGATGTTAATTGATGTTATAATACTTGATGTAAAATGGAGTCCAGTAGTTATTCGAGACTCAGATAGACTTGTAGAAAGTTCCAGTCCTGAACTATCGAATTGTCAAGTCCTCAGAGAAACAGCTGACCACACCAGTCGAGGCCAGAACCATCTTCTAAGTAGAGAGAATCATCCCCAGACACCAGACGCATCCTAAAGAGACACACGGGGCATCCATGCGATGAGACCTCCAACCAGAAACCGGGCACCAGGTTGGATCAGACAGGTCCGGAGGGCAGAGGGAGTCTGGATCACTGGCAGCTCAGGAACCACATGTGTAGCTCGACAGAGAGAGAGAGAGAGAAAGAGTGAAAGGGGGAGACAGGGGGAGAGAGGAAAGAGAAAGAGGGGGAGGAAGAGAAGAGGAGGAGAGATTGCAATTAGGTATGGTCACAGTCACAATGTCTAATGTGAATGTATATTTACTGTAGAGTGCAAGCAGGGACTCCGGCAGGACTAACTATGACAGCATAACTAAAAGGGAGAGCCAGAAGGAAACACAAACATGAGGGCTCCCTGAGATGTAAAGCAAACAATCACCTCACCGTCAACAAACCTGAGTGATCAAATGAGACTGAGGAAGACAGCATCTAAACATACCAGTTCACCATAATACTCTACGTCCATGAGTCCCCCAGATCTGCTCCTTTACCTTATGGCAAATCTATTTATAAAATGCTTGGTTAAATAAATAGGTTTTTAGCCTAGACTTAAACACTGAGACTGTGTCTGAGTCCCGAACACTATTTGGAAGACTATTCCATAATTTTGGGGCTTTGTAAGAAAAAGCTCTGCCCCCAGCTGTAGTTTTCATAATACGCGGTACTGATAAGCAGCCTGCATCCTTTGACCGAAGTAGGCGTGGCGGATCGTAAGACACTAGCAGTTCGCTCAGATACTGCGGCGCGAGACCATTTAATGCCTTATATGTCAAGAGTAGTATTTTAAAATCGATGCGAAACTTCACAGGGAGCCAATGCAGTGAAGATAGGATAGGGGTGATGTGCTCATATCTTCTGGTTCTAGTGAGGACTCTCGCTGCTGCATTTTGGACTAGCTGAAGCTTGTTTATGCACCTAACTGAACAACCAGACAGTAAGGCATTACAATAGTCCAACCTAGAAGTGATAAAAGCATGAACTAGTTTTTCTGCATCATTTAGCGACAATATATTTCTTATTTTGGCGATATTTCTAAGGTGAAAGAATGCTATCCTGGTGATATTATCTACATGAGCTTCAAATGAAAGGCTGGAATCTATAATCACGCCGAGGTCTTTTACTGTTGCACTTGACGGAACAGAAAGGCCATCTAAAGTTACGGTGTGATCTAAGATTTTACTTCTAGCTGTATGCGGTCCTATGACTAGAACTTCTGTCTTATCCGGATTAAGCAGAAGGAAGTTAATTAGCATCCAATTTCTTATGTCCTTGTCATGTTTCTTACGGTGTCTGCGTCGGAGGTGAGTGCGAGGCATGATCGCGGAGGCGAGCTGACGGTTTAACAGAGTACTTTATTTTGATTTTCAAACAAAAGCATAAAACAAGCAAAATCCCTCCAACACAAACTAAACTTAAAACGACTAATGCTAGACGCCTGGCTGGAGTTCAGCCAGGCTATTTATAGCAAACCTAAACATAATTATCAAATTAACTTCCCTCGGTTCAGGTGAGCTTCTACGTCACCTGACCGAGGTGCAAACTGGGAAAAGAAGTCCAAAAAACGAAACTTAAAACGAACTACAAAACAAAAGTCAAAACGGGCGTTAGGCGCCCTCTAGGGGTCAACCGTCACAGTACCCCCCCAAAAAAAATGCTCCTCTGGAGCATCATCGGAGGCCCCGGACACCCACCCCAATGTTCTACCTTCCAACTCCTGACCAGGAGGCTGGGTGACGGGGCTGGAGACGTGCTCGGCGGTGGCAGAGCTGGAGACGTGCTCGGCCGTGGCTGGGCTAGAGACGTGCTCGGCCGTGGCAGGGCTGGAGACGTGCTCGGCGGTGGCAGAGCTGGAGACGTGCTCGGCCGTGGCTGGGCTGGAGACGTGGTCGGCCGTGGCAGGGCTGGAGACGTGCTCGGCCGTGGCAGGGCTGGAGTCGTGCTCGGCCGTGGCAGGGCTGGTGACGTGCTCGGCCGTGGCAGGGCTGGTGACGTGCTCGGCCGTGGCAGGGCTGGTGACGTGCTCGGCCGTGGCAGGGCTGGTGACGTGCTCGGCCGTGGCAGGGCTGGTGACGTGCTCGGCCGTGGCAGGGCTGGTGACGTGCTCGGCCGTGGCAGGGCTGGTGCTGCACTCGACGACGGCGTAGGAGCGGTCACTGCGCTCGACGACGGCGTTGGAGCGGTCACTGCGCTCGACGACGGCGTTGGAGCGGTCACTGCGCTCGACGACGGCGTTGGAGCGGTCACTGCGCTCGACGACGGCGTTGGAGCGGTCACTGCGCTCGACGATGGCGTTGGAGCGTGCACGGCACTCGACGACGGCGTTGGAGCTTTTGCAGAGCTCAACAGCGGCGTTGGAACGTGCACTGCGCTCGACGGCGACGTTGGAGCGATCACTGCGCTCGACGACGACGGTGGAGCGGTCACTGCGCTCGACGACGACGGTGGAGCGGTCACTGCGCTCGACGACGGCGGTGGAGCGGTCACTGCGCTCGACGACGGCGGTGGAGCGGTCACTGCGCTCGACGACGGCGGTGGAGCGGTCACTGCGCTCGACGACGGCGGTGGAGCGGTCACTGCGCTCGACGACGGGGGTGGAGCGGTCACTGCGCTCGACGACGGCGGTGGAGCGGTCACTGCGCTCGACGACGGCGGTGGAGCGGTCACTGCGCTCGACGACGGCGGTGGAGCGGTCACTGCGCTCGACGACGGCGGTGGAGCGGTCACTGCGCTCGACGGCGGCGTGGGAGCGTGCAGTGCGCTCGACGGCTGCGTGGGAGCGTGCAGGGCGCTCGACGGCGGCGTGGGAGCGTGCAGTGCGCTCGATTGCGGCGTGGGAGCGTGCAGTGCGCTCGACTGCGGCGTGGGAGCGTGCAGTGCGCTCGACTGCGGCGTGGGAGCGTGCAGTGCGCTCGACAGCGGCGTGGGAGCGTGCAGTGCGCTCGACAGCGGCGTGGGAGCGTGCAGTGCGCTCGACAGCGGCGTGGGAGCGTGCAGTGCGCTCGACAGTGGCGATGGAGCGTGCAGTGCGCTCGACAGCGGCGTGGGAGCGTGCAGTGCGCTCGCCAGCGGCGTGGGAGCGTGCAGTGCGCTCGACAGCGGCGTTGGAGCGTAATCGGCGCTCGACAGCGGCGTTGGAGCGTACTCGGCGCTCGACAGCGGCGTTGGAGCGTACTCGGCGCACGACAGCGGCGTTGGAGCGTACTCGGCGCTCGACAGCGGCGTTGGAGCGTACTCGGCGCTCGACAGCGGCGTTGGAGCGTACTCGGCGCTCGACAGCGGCGTTGGAGCGTACTCGGCGCTCGACAGCGGCGTTGGAGCGTGCCGTGTGTTCGCCAGTTCAACGTCGTCCTCAAAGCCGGGAGGCGGCGGCAGAACAGGTGCATGGGACAGCGGCTGCTGGCGTGCTAGCTCGCTATCCTCGAAGCCGGGAGGCGGCGGCAGAACAGGTGCATGGGACAGCGGCTGCTGGCGGGCTAGCTCGCTATCCTCGAAGCCGGGAGGCGGCGGCAGAACAGGTGCATGGGACAGCGGCTGCTGGCGTGCTAGCTCGCTATCCTCGAAGCCGGGAGGCGGCGGCAGAACAGGTGCATGGGACAGCGGCTGCTGGCGTGCTAGCTCGCTATCCTCGAAGCCGGGAGGCGGCGGCAGAACAGGTGCATGGGACAGCGGCTGCTGGCGGGCTAGCTCGCTATCCTCGAAGCCGGGAGGCGGCGGCAGAACAGGTGCATGGGACAGCGGCTGCTGGCGTGCTAGCTCGCTATCCTCGAAGCCGGGAGGCGGCGGCAGAACAGGTGCATGGGACAGCGGCTGCTGGCGTGCTAGCTCGCTATCCTCGAAGCCGGGAGGCGGCGGCAGAACAGGTGCATGGGACAGCGGCTGCTGGCGTGCTAGCTCGCTATCCTCAACGCCGGGAGGCGGCGGCAGAACAGGTGTCTTGGTCGTCGGAGCTTGTGCAGGGCTCGACAGCGTTGGAGCGTGCACGGCGCTCGACTGCAACGGTGGAGCATGCACGGCGCTCTCCTGCAGCGTTGGAGCGTGCACGGCGCTCGACTGCAACGGTGGAGCGTGCACGGCGCTCTCCTGCAGCGTTGGAGCGTGCACGGCGCTCTCCTGCAGCGTTGGAGCGTGCACGGCGCTCTCCTGCAGCGTTGGAGCGTGCACGGCGCTCTCCTGCAGCGTTGGAGCGTGCACGGCGCTCTCCTGCAGCGTTGGAGCGTGCACGGCGCTCTCCTGCAGCGTTGGAGCGTGCACGACGCTCTCCTGCAGCGTTGGAGCGTGCACGGCGCTCTCCTGCAGCGTTGGAGCGTGCATGGCGCTCTCCTGCAGCGTTGGAGCGTGCACGGCGCTCTCCTGCAGCGTTGGAGCGTGCACGGCGCTCTCCTGCAGCGTTGGAGCGTGCACGGCGCTCGACTGCAGCGTGGGAGCGTGCACGGCGCTCGACTGCAGCGTGGGAGCGTGCACGGCGCTCGACTGCAACGTGGGAGCGTGCACGGCGCTCGCTAGCGTGCACGGAGACTGGATGATGGACGCGCCGTTTTGCTCTTCGCGCAGACACGGCGCGCAGACTTCCTCCGCGACGGGCTCAGGCAGTGGTCGGGGGATGAGCGCATCGTCCAGACCCGGGAGGGGGATCGCTTCCGGGGCTATAGACTGGTTCTCCCGAACCTGGACGAACTGCAGTTGGAGCTGCAGCACCTGCTCGCGCAGGTCACGAATGCGCTCCTGGTTGGACTCCGCCCACTGCCTGTAGAAGCCTACCTCGTCGCCGTGCTGAAGCGGCGTCCAGTCCTCCGTGCTCAGCTCCGGTGTGCTGTCCGCACCACCTTCAGGCAGTGGCCGTGGGAGGAGTGCATCGTCCAGATCCGAGAGAGGGATCGCTTCCGGGACTACAGCTTGGTTCTCCCGAACCTGGACGAACTGCAGTTGGAGCTGCAGCACCTGCTCGCGCAGGTCATGAATGCACTCCTCGTTGCGTTCCGCCCACTGCCTGCAGAATCCTCCCGTCTCTCCCTCGGCCGCTACACCTCTCGGCGGTGTGCGCCGGATGACGGGTCCGCAGCCTTCCCAGCTTCGCCTCGCCTGTCTCTCTCTGGCTGTCATGCTGTCCTTCCCTGAGCTCACCGGCTCGATGTGTTCGCCGTTTCTCCATCCCTGCTCCACTTCTATTTCGCCGTGCTCCTCGCCGGCCTCCAGCAGTTCCGCCAGCTCGTTGGAGATGATGATTTCTCCTCCTAAGTAATTCCTTAGGAGGGGATCCTCCGCCATGCCTCTTGGTGGGTCTAGCATTCTGTCATGTTTCTTACGGTGTCTGCGTCGGAGGTGAGTGCGAGGCATGATCGCGGAGGCGAGCTGACGGTTTAACAGAGTACTTTATTTTGATTTTCAAACAAAAGCATAAAACAAGCAAAATCCCTCCAACACAAACTAAACTTAAAACGACTAATGCTAGACGCCTGGCTGGAGTTCAGCCAGGCTATTTATAGCAAACCTAAACATAATTATCAAATTAACTTCCCTCGGTTCAGGTGAGCTTCTACGTCACCTGACCGAGGTGCAAACTGGGAAAAGAAGTCCAAAAAACGAAACTTAAAACGAACTACAAAACAAAAGTCAAAACGGGCGTTAGGCGCCCTCTAGGGGTCAACCGTCACAGTCCTGAACACATTGCTCAACTTTAGTAAGATGGTTTTTCTCATCAGGTTTTGTTGAGACGTATAGCTGTGTGTCGTCAGCATAACAATGAAAACTAATACCATGCTTACGGATTATGTTGCCCAGAGGAAGCATGTAAAGGGAAAAAAGCAGTGGGCCTAAAACTGAACCCTGCGGAACGCCAAACTCCACTAGAGAACATGCAGAATAATCACCATTTAAGTCTACATACTGATAACGATCGGTCAAATAGGATCTGAGCCAGGAGAGGGTTGTACCCTTAATTCCTACTAAATTTTCTAATCTGTGAAGAAGAATAGCATGATCAATAGTGTCAAAAGCTGCACTGAGGTCGAGTAATACAAGCATAGTTACACAACCCTGATCAGAGGCCAATAGGAGGTCATTTACTACTTTAACGAGTGCTGTTTCTGTGCTGTGATGAGGCCTAAATCCTGACTGATACAGTTCATGTATGCCATTTCTATGTAGATATGAGCATAGCTGCTCCGCTACTATCTTTTCCAGAATCTTAGCGATAAAGGGGAGGTTTGATATTGGCCTGTAATTGGACAGCTGACAGGGGTCGAGGTCAGGTTTCTTAATTATTGGTTTAATAACTGCTACTTTAAAAGATTTTGGAACATAACCAATGCTGAGTGAGGAATTAATTATTCTCAACATCGGTTCTGTTATTACTGGTACTATCTGTTTAAGAAAATGTGTCGGTATAGGATCTAATATACAGGTTGATGAATTTGCAGAAGAGATGAGTGAAATTAGTTCATTCTCTTCAAGAAGAGTAAAGTATTCTAGGTTTGAATCTGACATGGCTAGGTTAACATCAGTATCAATTACATTGTTTGGTTTCAAAGCCTCAATTTTATGCCTGATATTTACAATTTTATTATTAAAAAAGTTCATGAAGTCCTCACTATTGCATGATGTTGTTGTGGAGATTTCTGTAGTGGTCTTATTTCTGGTTAATTTGGCTACGGTATTAAATAAAAATCTAGGATTATTTTTATTTTCTTCTATAAGAGTGGAGAGATACGTTGATCTAGCTACACTAAGAGCTTTCCTATAGTTCAGGATGCTCTCTTTCCATGCTATTTGAAATACCAACAACTTAGTTTGACGCCATTTACGCTCTAATTTCCGAGCAGTCTGTTTTAAAGTGCGCGTGTGATCGTTATACCAGGGAGCGAGTTTCTTATCTCTAATAATTTTTCTTTTAGCTGGAGCTACATTATCTAAGGTACAACGAAGTGTCGACTCTAAATATTCAGTCGCCTGATCGAGTTCTGTGGGGTCAGACGGTGGCCTAATCGAAGTTGGTAACTCTGGGAGATTACTGATAAAACTCTGTGTGGTAGTTGATGTGAATGTACGTTTAATACGGTAGCGCGGTACTGTGCGTACATTATCACTGTGAGACACTTGAGTGGAGACAAGATAGTGATCTGAGATAATTTCAGACAGTGGAATTGTGAATACATTTCTTATAATTAATCCGAAGAATATTACTAAATCTAAAGTGTGACCTGCTTTATGAGTGGGTCCTACTACACACTGATTTACACCTACGGAGTCCAGTATGGACATAAATGCTGTTCTCAGAGGGTCTTCTGGATTCTCAAAATGAATGTTAAAATCTCCAGCAATTAACACTTTGTCTACAGAAATGACCAGGTCTGAGATGAAATCCGCAAATTCACTAAGAAATTCAGAATACGGCCCTGGAGGTCTGTAAATTATAATTAGTGGAATCGACTGAGCTGATTTAATATACTTAAATACACTTATGTTACTATAGAGAATTTCAAATGAGTTAAATTTGTGTCCGTGTTTTTGTACGATAGACAGATTATCATTATGAATAACTGCGACGCCTCCTCCTCTACCAGTTAACCGAGGCTGGTGTATGTAGCTGTATCCAGGAGGACTAGCTTCATTTAGAGCTACATACTCGTCCTGTTTAACCCATGTTTCAGTTAAACAGAGTATATCAAACGCCTGATCTGTGATAATTTCATTAACAATAACTGCTTTTGATGTGAGAGATCTAATATTTAACAATCCTAGCTTCAGATCAGAGGTGCCGGCTGCGCATTCAGTATGATCGGAGTTTGTGGACTTTATGTTAATTAGATTATTGAAACAGAACAACCCAATGAATGAATGAATAAATCAGAATAAGCCATGAAATATGACAGCACTTCTTATCTGGTCGACGTTTGTGTATGGCCATACCACTTGAATCTTCCCTTGTGTTCGCCGCCATTTTGAATTTTGACCGTAGTGAGTTATAAACATCTGACACAACCAGGTGGCAGTGTAAGTACCCCCATACATGTCCATAACACCAGCAATTCAGCAGTGAATATAATTGTGGACATAAGAGCTAAAATGTGCTGTCCCCGTATGTGGCCACTAAGCCCTAGGAGGTTAATGAATTTCACTGTTCAGATCATCATCATCCTCAATCCGGTTATTTGGACTTCTGGGCTTAAACACAGCCTTTAACTGTTCATATTGTAATTTCAGCATTTCACCTCTGTGGGTCTAAATGTTAAACACCTTCTTACATGTTCATACTGATAAAACCATAATCAAGCCGAGTCACGTGTCCATCACCAACCGCCGTCATGACTCCTTTTTTCCCGCGCTGTCATGTCTTCTCACTCACGTGCTCATGTTTTCCTCCTGTCTGTCATGCTCTTTCACAAGCCCCGCCCCTTTACACACCGGAATCCCATTCACAACTAATTTCTCCCGGTGGTGTTATGCGCTAAAATGTGAGAAATAGTAAAACTTTTATTTGAATTTAATAAAGAATTTATCAAATTAATTATTAACATGTAAAAAAATTATTAAATAATATAAAAATATTACGTAATAAATCAGTTGTATGTAAATAATCTTATAATAATCATGTAGTTTAATCTAGATTTCATCTGGACCACAAACTTCAGCAGGTAAAATCCCCTTAATGTCCGCATTAATATTATTATAGTTTAGTTTTTCTGAACAGAGTAATAATATATAATAAGGAGAGAGAAGCGGTCAGGGTGATTCTCTGTCAGATGTGATTAAAGAGCGCCACCTACAGGCGAGTTAAGGCCTTGAGGGGGTACTCTAACTGCTATAAGCCTCTTCATTACAGTATTAAAGGGGATTAATAATTCTCTATGCTGTATATATATTATTATTATTATTATTATTATTATTGTACAGAAGCTGTATGAGCTGTACCTGTACCTGTGTGTTTCTCTACAGTGTGAATAAACAGCTCCACTTAAACTGCACAGGTTTACAGCAGTGTGGGCGTGTCCGCTGGAGGGTCACGTGATTATGGGGAATCACGGATCAGGCCAGTAAATAATCCGCTCGGTTTAGTTTCGGTTTAAAACCCGGTGACACACCCAGAGAGGCTTCAGTGCTCAGGTCTGATTTATTCACTTTATTCATCTTACTGATCACACTTTCTCTGTTTCTGGAGGAGACAGTCTTCATGATAGACATTTAGAATGAATTAAACACTCTAAAGTACCAGATCAAATGTTAAACTGTGTTATTAATCATGACTCTGTAGTAATAACTAACGGCATTTATCTAAATTACATGATGATCTTAAAGTAAAGTAATGATTAGTGTGATTAATACACAGATGTTTATTTATTGTCCAGTGGTAGATGTGTACAGTTTCAGCCACTGTGACAACTTTCACCTACATTTATGTAAAGTTAGACTCATCAAACATCAATCAGACCGTTACATACACGTGTGTTTAATGTAACTTGTCTAAAACTGCACATGTAGACAGGTAGAAAAATATATTTTTTTAAGTTAATATATTTTCAGACTCTTATGTTGTTTCCTTTCACAATTAGGACCCTTTAAACTTCCTACATTGTATTTATTTAACTTCACATATTCACATTTATTTATAGACATTATTCACTTCACCTGTGAACTTTATGACTGATGATTTACACCTCCATAATCCACCAGACGTCAAGAGGCATATATCAGGTCTAAGAAACCTTTATATCAAATACAACACAAATGGTGTTATAGTGTTCCTCAGGCTTCAGTAAAGGAGTTAAGGCATCACATTTACATTTAGGTGCTTTCAAGTTTCCATCATTGGATAGATCCTTACACTGGTTACTGGGTTACTAACTAATTACCATCAGTCACACACTCTTTAGAAGGGTTTTTTGTTGTTGTTATCTATAAAACAGATAGGTCTTTAGTCGTTGCTTCATTTTACTACATTTACAGTACATTTATCTTCATCAAGCTTCATCAAAGCTGGAACAAAATATACACTTACAACTGCTAAGGAGAATGAAATCATGATGGACCAGGATGCAGGAGATGAAAAGGACACACAGCCAGTGACTGAGGAGCTTTCTGACACAGAAGAAATTACCAGTAAGGATATAACCTATGATCATGACTGCATCACCAAAATATCACTAAGTGAACAGTAACTTACATTCAGTGTGATAATCTAACTGAGAGAACACTTTAATCAGAATAGAGTCATCTAAGACCAATCCTATTGACATTGTTATCCAGCAGAATGAGGAGGTTAAATGTGTTACTGTGTAAACCTTACCTCATTACCCCCCATGGCATGCGATGAAGCGGGGACACACTGCTCACCACATGCAGATGGTGGAATGTAGCTCTGAGTGATGTAAACTGGGACGGTTGCAGTTTAAAAATGAGTGAGCACTGCATACAGTTGGGGAGTGTGTAGTCGAGGTTCAGCCACCAGAGGGGGTAATTCTCTTCTTTGTCTTTCGGCTGTTCCCTTTCAGGGGTCGCCACAGCGAATCATCTGCCTCCATCTAACCCTATCCTCTGCATCCTCTTCTCTCACACCAACTAACGTCATGTCCTCTCACTGCATCCATAAATCTCCTCTTTGGTCTTCCTCTAGACCTCCTGCCTGGCAGTTCCAACCTCAGCATCCTTCTACCAATATATTCACAATCTCTCCTCTGAACATGTCCAAACCACTTCAATCTGGCCTCTCTGACTTTATCTCCAAAACATCTCACATGGGTTGTCCCTCTGATGAACTGATTCTTGATCCTATCCATCCTTGTCACTCCCAAAGAGAACCTCAACATCTTCAGCTCTGCTACCTCTAGCTCTGCCTCCTGTCTTTTCTTCAGTGCCACTGTCTCTAAGCCGAAGAGCATTGCTGGTCTCACCACTGTCCTGTACACCTTTCCTTTCATTCTCGCTGATACTCTTTTATCGCACAACACACCTGACACTTTTCTCCACCCCTTCCAACCTGCCTGTACTCGTCTCTTCACCTCCTTTGAACACTCTCCGTTGCTCTCGACCGTTGACCCTAAGTACTTAAAATCCTGCACCTTCTTTACCTCTGCTCCCTGTAGCCTCACTGTTCCTCTTGGGTCCCTCTCATTCACACACATGTATTCCGTCTTGCTGCGGCTAACCTTCATTCCTCTGCTTTCCAGAGCGTACCTCCACCTCTCAAAATTTTCTTCCACCTGTTCCCTGCTCTCGCTACAAAGTACAATGTCATCTGCAAACATCATAGACCATGGAGACTCCTGTCTAACTTCATCTGTCATCCTGTCCATCACTAGAGCAAACAAAAAGGGGCTTAGAGCCGATCCTTGATGCAGACCCACCTCCACCTTGAACTCTTCTGTCACACCTACAGCACATCTCACCCCTGTCTTACAACTCTCATACAGTACATGTCCTGCACCACTCTAACATACTTCTCTGCCACTCCAGACTTCCTCATACATCACCACAGCTCCTCTCTCGGCACCCTGTCGTACGCTTTCTCTAAATCTACAAAGACACAATGCAACTCTTTATTACCTTCTCTGTACTTCTCCACCAGCATCCTCAAAGCAAATACTGCATCTGATGTACTCTTTCTAGGCATAAAACCATATTGCTGCTCACAAATTCTCACCTCTGCCCTTAACCTAGCTTCCACTACTCTTTCCCACAGCTTCATTGTATGGCTCATTAGCTTTACACCACAGATTAAAATTAAAATTAAAATGTTTATTTGTCACATACACAGTCATACACAGTACGATATGCAGTGAAATGCTTACACGGCCGCCAGTGACCTTACAAAGAGAAGTAAATCTTATAGTAAGAAATAAATATGAATAAAAGAAAACCGATAGAAATAAAAATAGAAGTATACTGTACATAAAATAGAAATATACTGTACAATAGAAATTTTCTTTTTTAAATTGAAATTTGGTGGAGGAAGTATGGTGTGCAAGTATGCATAGAAAAAGTGTCTTATTAAGGTGCCTTATTAAAGTGTCTTTGTGCAAGGGTCCAGAATGTAAACATAAACATGTGAGTTCCGATGTAAGTGTAGATGTGCATGAAAGTGTCCATAGTGTCCATTGACGTTAACAGGTTGTATTAGTTCTGTGTTTGTGGTGTGAATGTGGTATGGTTCAGAGATCTTATCGCCTGCCGGAAGAAGCTCCTCCTCATTCTCTCTGTGTTGGCCTTCAGGGAGCGGAAGCGCTTTCCTGACCGCAACAGAGAGAATAGTCCATTGTTGGGATGGCTGAGGTCCTTCACGATCTTCCTGGCCTTGGTCCAGCACCGCTTGGTGTAGATTGAATGCAGTTCAGGGAGCTTGGTGCGGATGATGCGCTCAGCTGAACGCACCACCCTCTGTAGAGCTCGTCTGTCCTGCATGGTGCTGTTTCCAAACCAGGTCATGATGTTTCCCGTCAGGATGCTCTTTATGGTGCAGGATTAGAAATTCCTGAGCACCTTGGAGGGCAGTCTGAAGTCTCTCAAACGTCTGAGGTGGTACAGACGCTGCCGGGCCTTTTTCACCACGGTATTGATGTGACAGGACCATGCCAGGTCCTGCGTGATGTGAACACCGAGGTATCTGAAGCTGTCCACTCTCTCCACTGGGCTCCTGTTGATGACGGGGGTCTGGTAGTTCCTCTCCTACTTTGTACTAAAGTCCACTATCAGCTCCTTTATCTTACTGACGTTCAGGAGGAGATTGTTCCTCTGGCACCACTTCTCCAGATTTCCAATCTCCTCCAGGTAGGCCGACTCATCGTTGTTCGTGATCAGTCCGACCACGACAGTGTTGTCAGCAAACTTGATGACGGCGGTGGAGTTGGTAGTGGCCACGCAGTCGTAGGTGTATAAAGAGTACAGCAGGGGGGTCAGAACACAACCCTAGGGGGCTCCAGTGCTGAGAGTGAGGGAGGCTGAGACATGACCGCCCATCCTTACTGCCTGTGGTCTGCCAGTTAGGAAGTTGGAGATCCACTGACACATGGATGAGCAGATGCAGAGCTGTAGTCGATGAAGAGCATTTTCACATGATTTCCCCTCTTAGTGTCCAGGTGAGTGAGTGATGTGTGGAGGAGATGAGAGATTGCATCGTTTGTGGAATGGTTTGGACGATAAACGAACAGTAGTGGGTCCAGTGTGTCCGGTAGTGACGAAATGATGAAGTCTCTGACCAGGCGTTCAAAGCATTTCATCACTACTGAGGTGAGGGCTACAGGGCGATAGTCATTGAGAGAAGCAGGATGGGGTTTCTTTGGAACAGGAACAATGATGGACTCTTTGAAGCATGTGGGGATCACCGACTGAGATAAAGAGATGTTGAATATCTCAGTGAACACAGGTGCTAGCTGGTCTGCACAGGTTCTGAGGATACGGCCTGAGATGCCGCCTGGTCCTCCTGCTTTCCTGGTGTTCACTCTCTTGAAGTCTCTCCTCACATCGTGCTCGGAGATGATGAGCGCGTTTTCGGTACTGGCAGTGTCTTCCTGTCTGCAGCCGTTAGCGCCGTTAGCATTAGTGCCGCTAGCATTAGCATCACTAGCGTCTTTAGCTGCAGCCTCGAAGCGAGCATAGAATGTGTTCAGCTCATCTGCCAGAGTCGCGTCCGCGTTCGTCATACCGCATGTTGGTGCTTTATAGTCCGTTATTGTTCTCAGTCCCTGCCACAGGCTCCTAGAGTCACTCTTTTGGAGCTGTGACTCTAGTTTCCTTCCGTAGCGCTGCTTCACCTCTTTCACCGCCTTCCGGACGTTGTATGACGCAGCCTTGTATGGTTCCATGTCCCCCGATGCAAGTCTCGTGTTGTAGGATGCGGTGCGAGATCTCAGAGCGTCGCGGATGGTTTTATCCACCCACGGCTTCTGGTTGGGAAATGTTCTGATAGTCTTTTTCTCTACGGTATCATCCGCTAGCTTCCCAATGAATCCCACAACCGCTTCTGTAAACACGCTGATGTAATCGGAGCTGTTTCTGAACATGTCCCAGTCTGTGTCATCGAGTGCGTCCTGTAACGCGGCCACCGATTGGTCCGTCCAGCACGCGACCTCCCTCTGAACCGGAACTTCCTGTTTCAGCCTTTGTTTAGAAGATGGCGCCGTGGTCGGATTTACCAAACGCTGGACGAGACTGCGCCTTGTAGCCGTCTTTGACCATTGTATAACAATGATCTAGTGTCCTTTCACCCCTGATGGGGCAGGTGATGTGCTGATGAAAGTTCGGCGCTGCGCGTTTGAGGTTGGCACTATTAAAGTCCCCCGCCACAATGAGTGCAGCGTCCCGGTGTTGTGTCTGGTGCTGTGTGAGCGCCTCATGCAGCTCGCATAAGGCAGTGTCCGTGTCCGCTTGTGGTGGGATATAAACGGCGTTGACTATGACCGATGTGAACTCCTGTGGAAGATAAAAAGGACGACACATGATGGACAGTAGTTCCAGATTTGGTATGCAGGAGTGTGTAAGAGGAACAACGCTCGCGCTGTTGCACCAGCCGTTGTTTACCATCAAACACACGCCGCCTCCTCTTGACTTTCCAGAGTCCCGCGTCCTGTCCATGCGGTGAATCGAGAAGAACTTGGCTGGTTGTATGGCATGGTCCGGCACCGCTGGGTTCAGCCATGTCTCAGTGAAGCAGAGGAGATTGCAGTCCCGAATGTCTCTCTGGAACTTTATCCTGGCCCTGAGGTCATCGAGTTTGTTTTCCAGTGACTGGACGTTGGCGAGCAGGATGCTGGACAGAGGTGTGCGGTGTGCACGGGCTCTCAGCCTATTCCTGACGCCGGCTCGTTTCCCTCGGGGCCATCGCTTCGCGTCGCGTCCATTGTTCTCCCTCAGGCTCTCACTCGGCCAGCTCGGATCCGGAGTTAAAAACGTTGAATTGTGAGTATATTGTATACCAATAGAAACAAGAGTGTCTCTATCATTCCTAATGTACTCAATGGTGGTGATTTTGCCGATTTTAAAACACTGAAAACTAACTTAAAGAACAAAAACAAAGAAAAGGTGGTCAGAGCAGTCGTGACGGCAGCCGACCTTGGATTCCAGAGTCGACTTGTGAATCAACTGTGACCTGGAAGTGACATGCACCCCTAGCTGCGCATATATTCGCTCGAGGCACTGTGGGATCATGTATCTCCAATGTAGTAGAAAATAAAGTGGTCAGGGCTCCTACTTGCTTATAGATCATTCTCGCATGCGCTTCCACGATCTCCTTAACCCGCTCAAAGCACATTCCGTTACATAGTTCGGGTTTGACTGCAGCGCCTTGAAATGAAATAATGAAAAGTAAGAGCCCTAGTGCAGGGTTTCTTCAGAAGGGGTCAGTGAAAAATGAGTGTGCGAGAGTGCTCATGTGGACATTTGGGAAGATGTCCACATTACAGTAGGAGATGTGGGTTTATTAATTGGAGCTTAAAAGGGAACTGAAAGTAAGCTGAAAACAAAACACAAAACTCCTCTGTCTCCTTGAGGCAGGACAGGGTTTGGAAAATGACCCTGGAAATTCACACTTGTCTCTTAACTTATTTTCTCTAGTTACTTTATGTTTCAGGTTTCAGGTTTCTGTTTATCTTTTCTTTTGCTTGAGAGCATGCTTTATCACATCACATGCTGCTCTCTCTTTCTTTCACGCCAGTTTCACAACACTTATGTAGACTTGACCAGGTCTTTGTCATTGTCTTTTTCTTTTACATTAATAGTGTTGTTTAACCTAGTCACTGACCTTTAATATTGCTAAACAAAGGAATAAGGGCATTACAAAAGCATCCTCTTAGCTGAATATCAGACAGTGACATACTAAGCGACTAGATCTCCTAGATCATAGTGATGTCATAGGATGGAGTCTCATTAATGATTGATAACACTTTTAAAAAGAATCTTAACCTTAAAACAGCATCTGCTTCTCTTCTTTCACTAAGACAGCAGTAGATATGAACACACAGATGAGACCATTACAAGTGTGGAACCCCAAATGACATCAGGACATTATCAGGTGGGTTTGGATTACTGACTGTAGCTCAATAGTATTAGATATTATTAAAACACACTGTCGAATATAATGGGGAAACAGAAGATTAAAATGTCTTATTTATATGATACTGTAAGTTTATTACTAAGTGAGATTCTTAATTATTAAACTTCTCATTACTTTTGCTCAAGGATAACAAAGACACAAAGAAAAACACACGGACAGTCCAAGCTAAGAAGCACCGAGATGTATCTGTGCAGCATGAAGAAACAGAAATAAAGACCAGGGTTGGTGTTATTTATCCAGAAATGTCCAGAGTAGCTGCTGCACACAGCCAAGCTGATGGTAGTCCAGGTAATATTAAAGCAGACACTGAACCATCACAAGGAGATCATGTTGGAGATATGGCCACAGGGGATTCAGATTCATCCAGTTTTACTGTTGTGCTGTTTGGAAACACCTCTGGAGTCCACCTTGGAGAAGAAAATATACTCCTCGGAGCAGAACATGTTCCTCCAGATCAGGCTCACCATCCCAGGAAAATAAAAGTCTCTGGACGTGGTTTGTCAGTGGTCAATATCCTGGACTTGCATGAGGCTGATCTGTACCTGGACCATGTGGATCGCATCACTACTCAGTTAGTTAATGAAAACAACATTCATGCCTTTATCTTTGTCCTGAAACTGGGACAGTTTACAGATGATGATAAAATAGGTCTTGAGTGGCTGGAAAGGGAATTTGGAGAAAGTGCACTTTCCTTTTTGATTATTCTGTTCACTTATGAAGAGGAGGAACATGACACCATTGTAGATGAGCTGAAGAACAACATTGTTCTCGAGCAACTGACAAAGAAGTCTGGAGACAGATACTGCACATGCAGCATGGACATGAACAAACAAGCAGAAATACAAACACTGCTGGAGAAAATTGAGGAACTCGTGTCTGAGAACAATCAGCACTTCTACACTGCTGAGATCTGCAACACAGAAGTAGCAAGAAAAGAACATCAGCATGGAAGAGCGAGGCATGAACATGGTGAGTGAATATTTCTTTATTCTATGATTTATTCTCGATTTTATTATAATTTAGTCCTTATTTGCTGCATATTCCCTTTATGTTGAAGGCTATCTGATATTAACTAAAATGTAAAGTTACTGTATATATTATATTATTTCAAAATGTAGTTTGGTGTCCTTAAAGTTTGCTCTCTTTTTTATGGTATTTTAAATAATGTCCAAAATATTTTTGAGAATGTACTCCACTTACTAAATGTGTTACGTCTGTACACATCTTATTTATTTTAAAATGTTTGATCATAACTGTCTGATTAAAGCTGGGTTAATTTAGTAATAATTTACAGGGATATTTACACACACAGTTATTAGTGTTTATCTGATATACATCCACCGTGTCATGAATTAGCTTTATGATTTGATGAGCTGCACTTTTCGATCATCATATGATGATGGTCATCATAAACAGATGTTAAAACTGGTGGTTTTGAAACAGCTAGACTACTGTTCAACCATTAGATACCTCAGAGATTATAGTAAGTCATCTCATCTCATGTGTTTATCACCTACAGTCCAGTGGTCTACTGGATTGATCCAACCAAGACATACGTTTCTTTGTACAAGCATACTCTTCCAATAATCAAAGCAAACAGTCTAAGATTTGTGCAATGGGCAAAGTATGCCTACAACCTAGGGTTTATAACTCTAACCACACTGTTACCCCCACTGTTAACCGCAATATCATAGTCTTTGAACATGGCTGACACGGGTTTGGATTCAAGCAACACTCAGTCCCCCATCTATTAAATCCACGTACCTGTTTCTCATCACCTCATCACCTCCTACGCTTACGGCTTTATTGTGCAATAGTTTTTAATTAGTACGTTCCTTTCTGCTATAACCAAGCCTTGCTGTCTCTTATGGCTTTTGCCTCTGGTTTCACCTTGACCTCTGCCTTGTCCTTGATATTCAGTTTGTGTGTCCTCTGACCCCATGCCTACAGTATGAACGTGCTCTGAGTTTGATTGATGTGTTTGCTGAAGACTGTTTTCACTAATACAGTGGTGTGAAAAACTATTTGCCCCCTTCCTGATTTCTTATTCTTTTGTATGTTTGTCACACTTAAATGTTTCTGCTCATCAAAAACCGTTAACTATTAGTCAAAGATAACATAATTGAACACAAAATGCAGTTTTTAAATGAAGGTTTACGTTATTAAGGGAGAAAAAAAACTCCAAATCTACATGGCCCTGTGTGAAAAAGTGATTGCCCCCCTTATTAAAAAATAACTTAACTGTGGTTTATCACACCTGAGTTCAATTTCTGTAGTCACCCCCAGGCCTGATTACTGCCACACCTGTTTCAATCAAGAAATCACTTAAATAGGAGCTACCTGACACAGAGAAGTAGACCAAAAGCACCTCAAAAGCTAGACATCATGCCAAGATCCAAAGAAATTCAGGAACAAATGAGAACAAAAGTAATTGAGATCTATGAGTCTGGTAAAGGTTATAAAGCCATTTCTAAAGCTTTGGGACTCCAGCGAACCACAGTGAGAGCCATTATCCACAAATGGCAAAAACATGGAACAGTGGTGAACCTTCCCAGGAGTGGCCGGCCGACCAAAATTACCCCAAGAGCGCAGAGACGACTCATCCGAGAGGCCACAAAAGACCCCAGGACAACATCTAAAGAACTGCAGGCCTCACTTGCCTCAATTAAGGTCAGTGTTCACGACTCCACCATAAGAAAGAGACTGGGCAAAAACGGCCTGCATGGCAGATTTCCAAGGCGCAAACCACTTTTAAGCATAAAGAACATTAAGGCTCGTCTCAATTTTGCTAAAAAACATCTCCATGATTGCCAAGACTTTTGGGAAAATACCTTGTGGACCGACGAGACAAAAGTTGAACTTTTTGGAAGGTGAGTGTCCCGTTACATCTGGCGTAAAAGTAACACAGCATTTCAGAAAAAGAACATCATACCAACAGTAAAATATGGTGATGGTAGTGTGATGGTCTGGGGTTGTTTTGCTGCTTCAGGACCTGGAAGGCTTGCTGTGATAGATGGAACCATGAATTCTACTGTCTACCAAAAAATCCTGAAGGAGAATGTCCGGCCATCTGTTCGTCAACTCAAGCTGAAGCGATCTTGGGTGCTGCAGCAGGACAATGACCCAAAACACACCAGCAAATCCACCTCTGAATGGCTGAAGAAAAACAAAATGAAGACTTTGGAGTGGCCTAGTCAAAGTCCTGACCTGAATCCTATTGAGATGTTGTGGCATGACCTTAAAAAGGCGGTTCATGCTAGAAAACCCTCAAATAAAGCTGAATTACAACAACTCTAAATTTTAACTTAACTAGAATAAAAATAGAAATAAAAAATAAAAGTATACTGTACATGAAATAGAAATAAAAAATAAAAGTATATTTTTTTCTCCCTAAATAATAAAACCCCTCATTTAAAAACTGCATTTTGTGTTTACTTGTGTTATCTTTGACTAATAGTTAAATGTGTTTGATGATCAGAAACATTTTGTGTGACAAACATGCAAAAGAATAAGAAATCAGGAGGGGGGCAAATAATTTTTCACACCACTGTATACTGGTAACCACATCTGAGCCTGGACATTCCTCTAGCATTGGGACACGTCTGATCAATGGTTCCCTAACCAACAGGTTTACAGACCATTTTCAAGAGCATATTTCCTGAGACTTTAAGTGGGAGGACAACATAACTTTAAAATTAACAAACATTTGTTAAACAACATAAAATTACTAACAGCTCCCAATAACTGTTGTGGCCAGGCACAATTACAGGACTTTATAACACTGCTTTATAAAACAAACAGAGAATCCTTACACTGTGTAAACTTTCTTACATTTATTTATTATTATAGTGTAGCAAATACAGTATATTACACAATTATACTAAATCAACTTTACGTATCATTCTTTTTACACAAAACACCTTTTAAGTACGTCTGTATCAATATGATTTTATACTCCAGAACCAGATCAGTATAATATCTCTATGTTGTGTTGTGTAGACAAATGATACTAAAGTTTAGGTTTGTTGGCAATATTTCCAATTTTATCTTTATTGTATTTTTAGATCATAATGTTCAACTGCCACGTAAGGATGAAGAATCTTTGAGCACCAAAATGGCTGTAGATGAACAAAGACAGGTAACAAAAGTCACTTCCTGGCTTCTTGTAGAATCACAGTCACAATTTCTGTTTTGGCGTTCTGTTGGAATGCACTGGTTAGAGAAAAAGAGAAGCTTGTATATTCAATGAGGGTGGTGACGAGCGGGGGGGCTGGAGATCAGAGTGACAAGGTCCATGCGGCATCCAACCTGCAGGGTGAAGGCAGTTGCAGACAGAATTGCTGAAGAGGAAAGCTGTAATTTCTGAAGCGCATACCTGCGGTCTGTGTTGTAATAAATCCTGCGGGCTCGACAGGATCGTGGTCGTGAAGGGGAAGCGGGAGATCAAAACCGGGAGTTCAGTCAGTGTTCAGTCAGGAGACGTGGGTGTGACCTGGCGTACCATACCACGTTTATGCCATAAAAGTTGGGGCCTCGGGTACAGTAACTCAGGAGCAATTACAATTTATGTAATTTATAGTGTTTATTTACATATAGTAAAATTGACATGTGCAGACCATATAAACAGGATGAACATAGGTTGACAAAATTGTGCAGTATAGAATGACATGTCCTTTTTTTAGCACAACTTACGCAATATGATGAACTGAATTCTATACAAACATAACTAAGCCAAAAAAAAGGGAAATACATATGTTCCTGTGTTTTCATATTTTCGGTTGTTTCTATGACCAAAATAATAAAATAAATAATAATAATAATAATAATAATAATAATAATATGCTCATTGTGAGAGATCTACATTTTTGCAATGTCATATTTTCCGGTAGTGGTAAAATTTACCCTTTATAAAAGTAATGATAACTTTTATTCTACCTCACATATCTAAAATTAAAAACACTCACTGGAAAGTTTCCCATATGAGCACAAACATTTTTTTAAACATCATTGATCTATGCTGTGTTCGCGTCACTGATCTGTGCCGCTTAAATTTAATGATTTTTTAATTAACCGAATTAAATGTATGTCAAATTTAAAGTTGCTATTAACCGAAAAACATAAACATTATATTCATCTTTAAAATTTTTCTTCTGTTCAGTATTACAAGACGTAATTTATTATTTAATGTTATTTGCTACACAGGGACAAGCACTAGAACCTGAAGACAATCAGTCAAGAGATGGACAAACCAAAAACAAAGAAGAATATGAGCTGAGAACTGAAAACATAAGACGGCTTTTTAGCAGACTCAATATTGATACCCAACATAAACTGAAGACCAGTGAATTTCTCAAAATAACAGCATCCTCAATGAGGTGTAATGAACCATCTGCTGAGAAAGATTTAGTTCACAATTTTCTACACAGGCTGATCATGCTGGACTACACCGCAAGATATATCCCACTTAAACAAGAAGTCACTATAACCAACATTCAGTGCAAAGTACAACATTCCCAAGATATATTCTCTGTCCTCTTTAACAAGGAGCCATTGGGCAGTGAGATAGTAGAGCAGTTCCAGGTTCACCCAATGGATATTCAGATGGGGGCTTTTCACAGTTCAGACAATTTTCTTCGACATTTAATGGTAACAAAACTCTCACAATGTCAATATGCTGTCCCTCTGCTAGTGCCCAACCCCACTACAGGGGACATTGAATTTCCCCTGTGGACTTTACGGCAAATTAAAAAAAGCTGGAAGTCAGCTGATAATACAGGTAACACAACAAGCAAATGCAAATCAATGGTTGGAGTAGAAACTGCAATGGTGGCCTTCCTCAGATTGGGATCTGTGTCCTCATCCAAGTCACAGCTGATGAATAACTTAATAAATGATCGATATCATACATTTTTTGACAGGAACTGCCCCCAGGATAGCAGAACTAGACTGTTGATGGATGGTGTTGTGGAAATTGCCTGGTATTGCCCATCTGGTAAGAACCTAGACTGGCTTACTGACTGTGTTGCCTTCTGTAATTTTCATGGAGATGCAGGAACCAATTCCATCCAGCGTGAGACTGTGACAAAAATGTCCACAGTAAATGTTGTACTTATGTCTACACTCTGTAAGGATGAAAGTAATAAAACAATAATAGAGGAGCTCTACAAATCCACAAAGCCTCTCATCTTCCTTCTTACTGACATTCATTTAGTTGCAGAGAAACTGTGTGAAGGAAAGTACAGAATTGGTTTGAAGGACAGAAGTCAGTCTGATGTGGCTGAGGAACTGAGAAGGACCATCAGAGAATGCATAAAATCTTCTACTTTCAAACTTGAGGATGTTGGAAAACAACCTAATATAGTTGTGGATGAAGACAATGGGGAATGCCAAAGAGCAAAGGAGGCAGCAAACCAGCTCATGTGTCTGTTCAACAATGAAAATCTGCCACATATTAAAGAAAAATACTTGCCCTGTCAAGGAAAACTGTGGCATGACTGGTGTCAAGAGAACAAAAAACTCTACCGTTTAACAGGACACCTAGAAAATCACAAACTGTCCATAAAACAGGAAATGACTAAAATACGCAGTCAGCAGCACAACCTGGACTTCAGTTGTCTTATAAAACTTTTCCTTGAGAAACTAAATGCATTAACAGAAACAGAAAGAGTCTATTTCCTCAAGTGGGTTGGAATGCTCCTGGACAGTTGCACTTCAGATTGTCTATCATCACTTCTTAATGAATATCATGAACAATGGTCCAGGATGTTGGATTTGAAGAAGAAATCAAACATGTCACCATCACTGAGTGAGCAACAAACAAAACTTGAAAGCATTTCCAAAGACTTGAACGCTGCCACCTTTGGTGTAGAACACATCCTCAGAGAAATGGGGCAGATTTATGAAGCCAGTACATCAGTACAAAACACAAAAGCAGAATTGAGCTTCTCCTGCCTTCCTAGAATAGCTGCTGAAATTATAGTGACTGGTTACCCACTGGAGCTGATGGATGGAGATGCTGCTCATGTTCCTCTGACCTGGGTTTCAGCAGTTCTGGATGAACTTGTGAAGATACTGGGAGACCAGAGTGTGTTTGTGCTGTCAGTTCTGGGGATTCAGAGCTCTGGGAAATCCACCATGCTCAATGCCATGTTTGGACTCCAGTTTGCTGTCAGTGCTGGAAGGTGCACCAGAGGAGCCTTCATGCAGCTGGTCAGTGTGTCAGAGGAGATGAAGGAAGAACTGAAGTTTGACTACATTCTAGTTGTTGACACTGAAGGACTTAGAGCATTAGAGCAAGCTGAGAAGACAACTATACATCATGACAATGAGCTTGCCACATTTGTTGTTGGTCTTGGAAACCTGACCTTAATCAACATCTTTGGAGAGAACCCTGCTGAGATGCAGGACATCCTTCAGATTGTTGTCCAGGCCTTCCTGAGAATGAAGAAGGTCAGACTAAACCCGAGTTGTCTGTTTGTCCATCAGAATGTTGGAGACATCACTGCTTTAGAAAAAACTATGGAAGGAAGAAGACGATTGCAGAAAAAATTGGACGACATGGCCAAGCTAGCCTCTAAAGAGGAAGATGGTGATGCTCAGTGTTTTAGTGATATAATTGCATTTGATGTTCAAAATGATGTTAGGTATTTTGCTCAACTTTGGGAGGGCAGTCCGCCCATGGCGCCACCTAACCCTTCATACAGCGAAAATATCAATGAGCTGAGAAGAAACATTCTGTCAAAAATCCCCACAAACCGTGGTGTGACACTTTCACAATTTAAATCAAGCATCAGTGACTTGTGGAATGCACTTCTCAATGAAAATTTTGTGTTCAGCTTTAGAAACACTCAGGAGATTGCAGTGTACAGGAAGCTGGAGCATGAATACACTAAATGGACGTGGAGTCTGAGGAATGCCATGCTTACAGTTGAGGACAAACTGCTTAACAGAGTCAACAATGAAGGTTCGCTGAGGATTGAGGAAAAGGATATTGTGGCACAAATGTCAGCTTTGAAAAAGAAAGTAGATAAGGCAGTAGGTAACTTTTTCAGGGAAGACCGTGATAAAGATATTTTGATCCAATGGCAGGAAAAGTTTGAAAGAAAAATCAAGGATCTTTACAGTGAACTTGTGGAAGCAGCAAAAAGAAAATTAGATCATGTTTATCAACAAAAAATTGCGAGACAGAAGGTTGATGAAGAAAAGACAAGGTATGAAAATAAACTTTTTAAACTGAGTAAGGAGCTTGCTTTTGATTTGAGAAGCAATCAAACAGATGGAAAAGCACTCGAGAACAACTTTAATGACGTTTGGTCCACGTGGCTCTCTGAAATGACACGGGACGCACCCACGGTTGGTGACATTGATGTTTCTGGAGATCTAACAAAAATTCTGTCTGAGACATTTGAGCTTTCATTTGTCTGTGAACAGCAGAACCTCGCCAGCTACAAAAAACTTGACATCTTAGGAGATTATTCAGATTATGTCATTTTCAAAAAGTCTCAAGAGCCCTTTCCAACAGAAGGGCACGTAACAGATGCAGATGTAACTGTGGATGAGAACCCTGGTCGGTTGCGTCGCTTTGGCAACCGCTGTGTTAAGACATTTCATTCAATGACTTCTCTCTTACACCTAACATCACCAAAACAACAAAACAATACACAAGCAGAGAACAAGCAGACAGCAAATACTTTATCATCAAAAGATAACAATCAATTAAGGGATCTTGTAAATAATGTTTTTAATCAAAGTAAGAAAGAAATCCAGAACATGTCCAGTGCACAGCTGGGGTATAATCACAGCTACATTCAACAAATAATTGAAACCATCAAAACCAACATAAATGCTCATCAACAGAGGACGTCTTGGTATACACTCAAGAAGGAATTCACACTAGACCTCTGCCTTTATGTCTGTGCCTTTGCTTCTGACCAATTTACCAAGCTTCACTCTAAATTCAAAGAAGCTAATAATGTCAGACTTTACCTGGAGAAACAGAAGCCTCAGTACTTCAACATCTTTAAGAACTACTACAATGGTGCCACCTCCACAACAGTGTTTGGTGAAATCATTGTGGATAAACTTGAGCCGTCTATACTGCAGGCTGCGTACGACCAAACTGCCATTGATGTAACTGAGAAAATGAAACGTAACGTTCCAGCATTCAGTGGAAACAGGTCAAATCTGGAGAAATACATTCTGACATCACTAGCAGAAGAGGAAAACTTTGAGAACTACATGGAATACATTCACAAGCCCAAAGAACATTTCAATCAATTTATTACCAAAGAAGTAAACAAATACCTACTTGAAGATAAATGTCAAGAAGTTCTGGAAACAATCAAAACCAACATAAAGTCCAAAGCAAAGTGCGTGACTGATGCTGTCAATAAAGCAACAGAGGAGGTCAATGAAAGAAATGGAAAGATGTGGCTGCAGTGCTTCTCCAAAGAGCTGAAAGATGAGCTTCAGTTTAATGAAGAATCATGTCTTGACCAAAAAGACATTACAGACCTTGGCTTTCTTCAAGAGGTTGTAAATAAGGGCCTGACTGACACCAGGGAAAAGTTATGCAGTGACTTCAAAACCATTTCTGACCTCAAACTGGAAATGTTCAGGAAGAAACCACACAAGGTTCTGATCGAGCACCTCTGTCAGTGCTGCTGGGCTCAGTGTCCATTCTGTAATGCCATCTGTACCAACACAATGGAGGACCATGATGGAGATCACAGAGTCCGTTTCCATCGCAACTGTGGAATCAACGGGTGGTCTTTTGTGAAATTAGAAAATCTTGGAATTGATTTCTGCACAACGGCTGTTTCAAGTAACATGTTCTTTAGTACATCTGGTGGTGTGTTTAGTTTTAAAGAGTACAGAAAAGCAGGAGGAGAATACGCCAAGTGGAACATCAGCCCTGACACCTCTGAGATGCCCTACTGGAAGTGGTTTGTGTGCAGGTTCCAGGAAGATCTGGAAAATCATTACAGGAGAAAATTCAAAGGGAATGGAGAGATTCCTTGTGCATGGAGGAACATCACTAAGGATAGAGCCATTGAAAGCTTAAATGAGTTATAATAGTTATAATGTGGTGCAGTAACACCATGGATATGGAAAACAGAGAGAGTGAGAGGTGGAAAACTGGAAAAATGTTATTATACTTTTTACTTTAACTTTGTGCATTTAATTATCATTCAGTAATTTTTGATTATTTCATCAGTATTTCCTGTGTTAAACATTACAGTTAATCTAATGTTTTATTTCACAGAATAACTCATCTCTAGTTTCTCCTCTAAACTGTAATAACAATCACTGCTTAAATTTGAACCTTATTTACTGCTAATGTTACTATTTCGACATAAACGAGTATTACAGATGTAAACTGTCTCGTGCATGCATTAAAATTGTAAGATTGTTGTACTTCTTTTGCTCTCAAAATCTGTTTTTTTTTACTTTTAACTTTCTAATAAAACAGAACATTAATCATGTTACATTAAGCATGATGTCATATTTAATAACATTATTAACACAAAATGAGAAACCTGAACAGAGAAATAATATTAATTTAATAAAATCAGACAAACTATAGTCAAGTACGCCAACCTGGAGGAGCTGGAGCTCGAACCGCTGACCTTCTGATCAGTAACTGAGTGCCACTTAAACCCTGAGGACTCTGGTTAACAAGAACGATTCAGCGGTTTGGAAAGGAGGTTGATGAGGGACAACAGCAGTCGTCACTTGAGGGCGCTATTGATAATGCACACACCTTCCCCTCCGACTCGGAGAGGCACAAAGACATAACCATGACATCAGATTATTTCTAGCAAAAGACAGAGGATGTTTTTATACAGGTATATGCCCTTATTGTGGTTGGTATAAGTGTTGTTGTTCAGCTTTCATTCGTCACATATACATTACTGAACAGTGATTTTTTAAATTCTTCACATATATTAGTAGTCTGAGGTCTGAGCGCAGGGTCCGTGGTTATTCGGTTCTCCTGGAGATCACAGGGTGAAGGGTCTCGATCAAGGTCACGCCAGCGACAACCTGGAGGAGCTGGAGCTCGAACCAATGACCTCCTGATCAGTAACTCAGAGCCTGAACACACTGAGACACCACCACCACCACACGGTATATATCTATATTATACACATAATACACATACATAACATTTAATATCACATTTATTTTTACTTGTTTTTCAGTTGTTCAATAAATCCACAGTCCATGAATAATCTAATTCTCAATACTGAGCAAAATAATCGTGATGATAATATTTTGCTGTAATCGAGCAGTCCTAACTGTTATGTAGTTTAAATACAGAACATTAAGGTTATAGAGAATATATAACATATACAGAATAGAAAACAACAACAAACTATATAATGAGGAGTGTGTGGTCATTACAACACATTATAACATTTAAACTCGTGTATAGGAGGAGTTTCACTAAAAGTAGATAAAATTATTAATTATTAACGCTATTCTAATGTAAATATTGTAGTTTCTTATTATTATTTTATTAATATTATTTCGAAAAACGTTTTTGGAAGAACAACGTGAGTTCTTTCTGCGTTACCAAGGCGACGGGAGGTGTTTCCGGTAAGCCGCCGGAAGTGACGCAGGCAGCAGTGACGGACACACACACAGAGGAGGAGAGAGAGAGAGAGGGATGGAACAGCTGGATTCACTTCATCTCTCCGGGTTTATTCACAAATAAACTCTGTTCTGTTACAATGAGTAGATAAAGGAGTCTGTAATCTGTTTCCGGTTCACCGTCACTTCCGGTTCAGGTGAGACTGTATACTGTAACCCTCATGTTACTGCAGGAGGAATATGGTGACGTATAGCTAAGCTAAGCTAATAGAGGAGATATGAAGTGAGGTTCAGGACTGAATACCTCACTACCCCTAGATCTAGTGCACTACACAGGGTGCATCTTTACCCCAGGGGTAGAATAGAGGACTGGAGGTTATTGTCTGTTCTGTCACTCACTCAGTGTGTGTGTGTGTGTGTGTGTGTGTGTGTGTGTGTAGGTTCAGGCCCCTGTACACACTGGCATGTTCTCAGACATCATGGACTACGAGCTCGAGGAGGACAAGCTGTGAGTGACGCTGTGTTTACACACACACACACACATACACACAGAGACACCTCTGAGTCACAGACTCACCTGTAATCCGGCGGGCTTTAGGACCCCACAGTCTGTCCAGGATCACTATGTATTTTTACCTGAACAAGCTTTAGCATGTAGCTAATCTGACAGGATCCCCTCAGGAGTTTAACACTTTAATAACATTCATTAAAAATAAAATTACTTGTTCATCAAATACTTACAAAAGTAAAAAATAAATTATTAACAATCCTGACATAATAAACTTCAGTCATTAATAGTGAACACACTCTAGCCTGACTGGATTTATTAATAAATTAGAGGATTTATAAATAGAAGAGTACAATTACAATAATAATAAAAAATATATATAAACGTTTCTAAATAAATAAATCTGGGAATTTTGAAAAGATATATTTATTAACTCCTAATGCTAGTTAGCTAATCTAAGGATTTACATAAAATATGCTAATAGTATTGACTGTTAATGCTAAATTGCTAACTCTAAGCTACATGTGTTAATAAATGAGAGGATTTCTAAGTAGAATAATATATTTACATTTAAAATAGAAATTTCTGAATAAATTTGGAAATTGTGAAAATATTTATCTATTAACTCCTAGTACTAGCTAACCCTAGCTAACCTGACAGGATTTATGTATAAAATGCTAATAAGATTAACTGTTAATGCTAGCCAGCTAACCCGGAGATAATGTGAGGTCAGTAAGTGAATCTGGTCATAAAACCTGTGCCATTATATCTGCAGACCACCTGGTCCACTGTGGCGACCCCATGCTAGGAGCAGCCGAAAGACCAACAGCAAAGCTAGCTAGCTAACCTGACAGGAATTATGCATTCAATTCAATAGTGCCTTTAACAATGGTCATTGTATCAAAGCAGCTTCACAAAATTAAAAGAAGATTTTATGGAATTGTGTAGGAGAAGGAAAAAACTAGATCATAGTGATCTGATGAACGAGCCGAGGGCGACGGTGACAAGGAAAAACTCCCCGAGATGGTAATAGGAAGAAACCTTGAGAGAAACCGGACTGAACAGTGAACCCATCCTCATCCGGTGGGGATAGCAGGGATTGATCTGCACTCGTACTGTGTGTTAGGAGGCTGGAGTTTCAGTATAACAGGAGATGTGGAGAAGTTCATATGGAGTCCAGTTCAGTCCAGGCACCAGGATGAGTCAGACAGGTGCAGATGGGTTTGGATCACTGGGAGCTCGGGAGAAGCGTGTGTAGCTCCAAATCATCATAAAGCAGAATCCAGTTGGAGGTGGTCCTTCTCTGGATGCATCAGGATCTTTTCAGGGTTGGCCTCTGTATAAAATCATAATAGTGTAAACTGTTAATGCTAGCTAGCTAACCTGACAGGAATTATGTATAAAATGCTAATAGTATTGACTGTTAATTGTAGCTAGTTAACCCGAGGGGATTGCTGAGATGATCTTACCCCGTGTGCACAACGATGTTCCTCACCCTGAGACTGGAGTTTATATTCCATCAGACACGCCCATTTTCCCATATATGGTCATGGGGAAAAGCACACACTGTCCCCTTCAGTCCTGTTGTATTTAATACCAGGAGATTATTAACACATGAAGTGTGATCTTCACAAGCTTCTATCTATAGAACTCAATAAAAAAAAAGTCATTTTTACTCGAAAAAAAAGTCAAACCAAGTGTGAAAAAATAAGTGCACCCTATAATTCTGTAACATGTTGAACCACTTTATGATCGAGTAGTGTTAGTACTCGTCATTAACGTTTAAAGAGTTTGTAGAAAGAGTTAAAAGGTTAAATCTAATAATAATCTGCTAATCTTTAATGTAATCAGTGATATTATTATTATTATTATTATTGTTATTTGAGGTTGAAGTCCACGTACGTGTCTGTGTGTCTTTCTGTACAGCAGAACTCTCTGTCTAACTTATTAATAGACAGAAATGACATTCTGTAAGGTTGAGTATCTGACGCCTTGTTTACACTAAGTTGTCCTTCTTTCGTGCTCAGACAAATACACTCCCTGTTCGGTAATCGGAGAGAGAATCACAGATGAGTAATGGAAAAAGTCGATCAGATAAAGATGAAGTTTTGTCTTAAAACGACTCCAGCGTGTTAAAATTCACTTATACCACTTCAGCGCTGTTATTTCAGACAAAGTGAAAATATGAACTAATCCCAGTCAAAATATTCACTTTATCTTTTCTAATTAATATCTATTGCTGCAGGTGTTTGTTTACATTGAGACAGTAGCGCATTAGTAGATTATTATACAGTAGATTATTAAATCCAGCACATAACTGTTCATGTAAGTGCCATATCGCACTTTTTATGAATTTGTTGTTGTGTTTATTTTATTTTATTTTACTTGCTGTTATTTCATTTATTCTACCTTGTTCTATTCATTAGTAAAGCATTAAGCATTAAGTTTGTTACATAAGCCATAAGCTTTAAATTTCTTAGTTATGCATCATAAGTTGATAATCGTAGGTTGGTCTGTGATGTCATTCTACTATTACATGCATTTGTGTGACTGTGATATGCTAGAAAGCTCAGTATAGATTTGGAAGGCTACGGAAACACAAGCTTTAGACCGTCAGCTAATGAGAGCTCCCGGTAAGCTAGAAATGTAAAATACAGCAACGAGGTTGGTGTAACCGTAAGCTAACGTAAGCTGGGAAAGTAAGAAACAACAAGAGTGTTGTTAGATACCCAAGCCAAGATTGTAATCTACAAGATACAGCAAACAGGTTGTTGTAAAACTCAGAGATTTGCAAGATGCAGCAACTGGTGTCTGTAATAACAGTGGATTTACTCAAGACGACTGTATGAAGTGTTGATTCTTTGATGCTGACAAAATAAACTACAAAAGACAAAGAGATCGGACTTCTGTCATGTGAGTGAAACTTTAAGACATTAGCTACGCGTCAAAACTAGTGAAATAAGCCATCCGCATCTACAAAAGTCTAAAGCTTTTCCGCTGTTTGAACGAAAACAAGTGAACACTGAAATGGAAAGTGAAAGAGAATAGCCGTCGAACTTCACCATGCCGAACAATGAGGACAACGCTCCCAGCACTTGGCTGGGGAGCCTAACGGCGCTCCACGAGATGAACAGAAAAAACCTCAACGAGGCGCTGGATGCAAGAAAAGGCAAGCGAATTCGACTGAATGCAACGTCTAATGCATTAAAGACACCCATGAACTATGCATGTAAGTTAGACATCCTTGAAACTGAGTACAAACCCAAATACGGGAAGCTGAGAGAGGTCTTTATGAGAAGTAACGTTGATGCGCTTGTGTACAATCATAAAGACGAACACAGACGCGATCAGGTCGCTTGCGGCGCACCTGAGGCTCAAGGCCGCACAGAATTCATATCTACGGTGGGTCGCTGGAAAGCGGACACCAAGGACACCAAGGACCACTCTGTGACGTCGCGACTACGCGAAGGTGTCTCGCCGGGCGTCAGCGTGTCACAGACAACGGCAGCATCCAAAAGGTCTGTAACTTCTACATCATCCTCAGCCCTAATAAAGAAAGCGGAAGCCAACAGAGCAGCCTTGTTGATTAAAGCAGCAGCCTTAGCAGAACGGCGGGCGTTAGAACAGAAGGAAGCACAATTAAAGGCAAAAGAAGCAGAACTAAAAGCTGATAAAGAAAAGTTGGAATTAGAAACTGCGCTCGCAATTGTCGACGCTGAATTACAGGTTTATCAGAGTTGTAAAAAACGACAGCCTGCATCAAAGAGCGGAGTCATCGACCCGAGCTGCACACGCTCGAGCAGCCCGCCTTGGACGGGCCACAAACCTGAATACGACAGCTGCCGAAAGCCGGTAAGAGAGAGCACCTTCAACGAACCAAGTGGCGCACGCGCTCCCAAACTGGAATACAACGAACTTTACGAGAGCAGCGCGTCGATAGAAGATCTTGGACTGCCATCACGTCATAGGACAGCCCATCCAAGTGTACCAGTAAGTTTTGAACCAAAATTGAAAAGTACTTTAAATGAAGGGTCTACCCAAGACAATAAATACACCCGCCATGACATTGATACTTTAGAATTACAGAGCATGATGCAACAGCAGGCTGACATCACAGCAATGCTCATGAAATGCCAAAGGCAATCCCTTTTACCTCAGCGCAATGTTCCTGTGTTTCATGGTGACCCTCTTGAGTTTACGTCCTTCATGAAAGCATTCAAACATGTTATTGTTGACAAAACAGATAGTGATGCTGATAAGCTGTTTTATCTTGAGCAGTTCACTAAGGGAGAGGCTAGAGACCTCGTTATGAGCTGTCAGCTTATGCCAGATCAGTGTGGTTATGCAGAGGCAATGAGACTGTTGCAGGATAGATTTGGAAATAAACGTCAAGATCGCAAACACGACAGTCGATCGCCCAAGAGCAAGAGCGCACTCATTGAATCGAGCAGCGCGTGCCCGAGCAGCGTGTGCCCGAGCAGCGCGCACTATCACCTCTTCAACTCAACATGCAACAGCCGAGCGCAGCCTGCGAACGAGAGCGCGGTCACTGAATTGAGCAACGCGCACCTGAGCAGCGCACACTCTACGGACTTGGACGCCGCAATCAGCGAAGGAAAACCCAGGGTCAGCGTCGCAACCGAGGACGGACAGGTTGGTAAAATTCACAAAGAATTGATTACAATGAAGAATGCCGGTACATCACCTGTCAGCGCTTTTACTAACCCGTGCGCACACTGCAAAGGGGAGCATATCTTAGACGATTGCTTCCAATTTAATGATAAGACACACAAAGACAAAGTAGAATTCTTAAAAAGAAACGGATTCTGTTTCGGATGTTTAAGAACGGGTCATTTGTGGAAAGACTGTACCAGAAAAATTGTATGTTCATTGTGTTCAAAACCACATCCGCGCATGTTACACAGCGCAGTGCAAGTCACGGCGCAGCCAGTTACACGCGCTGACGAGAACGAAACCGAAAGTGACACAAAAAATACACCACCGGCAGAGAGTCACGAATCAAATGCGCTCACTGGGGCTGGAGGTAATTGCATCCTCCCCATTGTGCCCGTTAAAATAAAGTCCAAGAAAAAGGACACAGTAGAAGCCATGTACTATCACGTGAAAGTCCCCGAGAAGGACACTGATCTGCTGCGCTTCCTATGGTGGCCGAATGGAGATGTGAACCAAGACTTAGTTGAAAATAAAATGGTAGTTCATCTGTTCGGTGTAAAATTGTTGCCTAGTGGTGCTAACTTCGCCCTCAGAAACACAGCAGAAGAAAACCGCAGCAATGCGTCTGCTGTGGCAGTTAACACAGTGCTTAAAAACTTTCATGTAGACGACTGCCTGAAATCTGTTTCGAGTCATGACCAAGCAGTCGCCCTATACAATGATCTCACAAGTCTCTGTACAAGCGGAGGGTCTAACCTCACTAAATGGGCAAGCAACAGCTGTGCCCTACTGACTGTCATTCCCGAGAGTGAAAGGATCAAAGACATGAGAGACTTAGACTTGAGTAACGATGCACTGCCCATAGAGAGAGCTCTGGGGGTGCTGTGGTGCATTAACTCAGACATGTTCAAGTTTAAGATTAGCTTAAAGGAACGACCTGTGACAAGAAGAGGAATTCTGTCAATCACTAGCTCAACATACGACCCGTTATGCTTTCTCCCACCTGCCATACTGCCAGCTGCAATCCTAATGCAACAGTTATGTAAAGAAAAACTTGCCTGGGATGATGACATTCCCGAGCAGTTTGCAACGGCGTGGAAAACCTGGCTGCAAGAGCTGCACAGACTGTCCAAGTTCAGCATAGCAAGGTCCATAAAACCAGCCGACTTCGGAGTTACAGCTACAGCACAACTCCATCACTTCTCGGATGCAAGTGAAATGGGATACGGAGCTGTCTCATACCTCAGGTTAGTCAACGCTGATGGACTTACACATTGTGCATTCATGATGGGGAATTCCCGTGTAGCACCCCTGAAACAAACCACCATTCCACGAATGGAACTGACTGCGGCAGTGGTCGCTGTAAAAAATGACAAAATGTTGAAAGAACAGCTAGAATTGAAATTGCTGGACTCTATGTTCTGGACTGACAGTACAACTGTTTTGAGATACATTGATAACGAAACACTTCGTTTTAAAACCTTCGTGGCCAACAGAATCGCCATTATAAGAGAGTCAACCAAGTCACAGCAATGGAGGTACGTTAATACCTCACAAAACCCAGCTGATTCTGCCTCCAGGGGGGTATCCTGTGAAAAGTTCATGAAAAATGTCAACTGGATCCAAGGTCCCTCCCTTCTCAAAGAAGCAGAGTGCAAATGGCCTGAAAATATTCATGACACATCAATAAAAGAAAATTTTGATGAAAATGCTGATGAAGTTAAGCTCTCAGCTTTAGTGAATATTGTGAGCATTACAAAATGCACAGACACAGACGCAGTGAGTAAACTGATTAATCATCACTCTGACTGGCACAAGTTAAAAAGATCCGTTGCCTGGATCCTTCGCACCAGAGACATGCTGAAACAAAAAACAGAAAGGGTTAAAACACAAGTAGATGACCCAAAGACAGAAAATCACAAGTCTCTAAAAGCGCAAGACCTAACAAGAGCAGAAAACGACATCATTAAGTTCACTCAAAGACAAAATTTTAAGGAAGAACTTCTCACGCTGCAAAAGGGTAAAGCAGCAGCAGAATTCAAACAGGGAATTCGCACAGAGCAAAAACGAAAGGCATCTGTGAAAAGAAACAGCTGCTCGCCTAAAATGGAACCTCTGACACCAAACCACCTGCTGCTGATGAAAAAACAGCCAAACCTGCCACCTGGATTTGTCATCTATGCACGTCGCAGGGAGAAGCAGATCCAGCATCGATCAGACCTGCTCTGGAAGCGATGGGTACGTGAATACTTGCCCGTGCTCCAGGGGCGGCAAAAGTGGTTTCAAAACAAAAAAAATCTTTCGATTGGAGACACAGTTTTAATAACTGATGAGTCTTCTCCAAGAAATTCATGGGTCATGAGAAGAATCACGAAAGTGTTCCCCAACAAAGGGGGACAGGTGAAACTTGTGTTAGTTAAAACTAAGACCAACACTCTGGAAAGACCCATCGACAAGCTGTGCCTCACATGTGAAATGGACTGTTAAATGTGTGGTAATATGTTATGAAATTTGATATGCAAATGTAAACACCTGAGATAAATATTACACACTTAAAAGATTTAAAACGTTTTAGAAGGTTAAGAATGTTTGATTTCATTGCTTTATCAAAAAAAAAAAAAAAACACAAAATTGTAATTGTCAGTCTCCATGCCTGTCAATTAGGGGCTGGAATGTAAGTGCCATATCGCACTTTTTATGAATTTGTTGTTGTGTTTATTTTATTTTATTTTACTTGCTGTTATTTCATTTATTCTACCTTGTTCTATTCATTAGTAAAGCATTAAGCATTAAGTTTGTTACATAAGCCATAAGCTTTAAATTTCTTAGTTATGCATCATAAGTTGATAATCGTAGGTTGGTCTGTGATGTCATTCTACTATTACATGCATTTGTGTGACTGTGATATGCTAGAAAGCTCAGTATAGATTTGGAAGGCTACGGAAACACAAGCTTTAGACCGTCAGCTAATGAGAGCTCCCGGTAAGCTAGAAATGTAAAATACAGCAACGAGGTTGGTGTAACCGTAAGCTAACGTAAGCTGGGAAAGTAAGAAACAACAAGAGTGTTGTTAGATACCCAAGCCAAGATTGTAATCTACAAGATACAGCAAACAGGTTGTTGTAAAACTCAGAGATTTGCAAGATGCAGCAACTGGTGTCTGTAATAACAGTGGATTTACTCAAGACGACTGTATGAAGTGTTGATTCTTTGATGCTGACAAAATAAACTACAAAAGACAAAGAGATCGGACTTCTGTCATGTGAGTGAAACTTTAAGACATTAGCTACGCGTCAAAACTAGTGAAATAAGCCATCCGCATCTACAGTTCATAACATCACTTTTACTCCACATTTAGATGAACTGAAAGAGTGAGTTCTGACCAATGTATAGGCAAAACCTCTCTTTTATTGATGTACAGTAGATAATCTGAGGTCAATGTTTTCTGTTGAGTTTCCGTCACTTGCGGAATCTTTACATCACTGCAAGTTCTCACTTCACAAGAAACTCAAAATTCACACTCATGAAAATGTACATGTTCACTACACACTACACCATGGACAAAGACAAATCTAGATCTCTGGACATGGACTTGTAAACTTCTCAAGGTTTCTTCCTATTATCATCTCAGGGAGTTTTTCCTTGCCACTGTCGCCCTCGGCTTGCTCACCATCTGAACATTTTGATTCATACACTTTCACATTCCCTACAAACTTAAATAATTCTTTTGATTGTGTAAAGCTGTTTTGAGACAATGTCAATTGTTAAAAGCGCTATACAAATAAAACTGAATTGAATTGAATTGAAATTGAATTGAAATTGAATTAACCTTCAGATTGTTGATATTTTTCCACAGTTTTGGTTCTCAAGTCCTCACACAGTTCTCTTTTCCTCTTTCTGTCGTCCAGGCTTAGTGTGGCACACACACAGACACACAATGTAAAGACTAAGTGAACTTTTCTCCTTTTTATCTGCCTTTAGGTGTGATTTTTATTTGCCCTCACCTGTTATTTGCCCCAAGTGAGTTTAATGGAGCATCACAGGCTTGAAACAATCTTATTTGTCCACAATTTTGAAAGGGTGCCATTAATTTTGTCCAGCCCATTTTAGGACTTTTGTGTCACATTATATCAAATTAGCTTTTTTTCTCCCTTTTTGTTTTGTTCCACACAAAGAGAATAAATGTGTGTTTAGCAAAACGTGTTAATGCAGAACTTTTCTGTGAGAAATACTTGATTTTCTGGAGAAAAAAAATTCAGGGGTGCCAACAATTTTGGCCATGACGTTGCTGAGCCTCGACCTGAGCAACTGAAGAACCCCAGATTATAACACTGAAGCCTTTTTCTCTGATGAGTCTGAGTAACAAGTGGACACACAGCTGTTTAGTCCCAATCCTGAACAGAGCTCTGCTTTCTACTGTCAGCATTTAATCCTTCACCAAGTGTTTAAGTCTCCATTCATGATGATTTTATTATTCTTTCCTGACCACAGAGTTGAGGATCTGGGTGTTAATAACGTGTTGGACTCTTCTTAACCTCATTCCTGTCATTTCAAATCTGCGTAATAGACTTCTGTGCTTGTTGCAGTGCGATAGTGCGACCCTTCTGAAATGGTGCTTTTCTTTATTTCTTGGGTTAGGGTTAACTCTAGGGTTTATTTTCTTTATCGGAGTGTATAAATGTGATGAATGGAAACTTTACACCATTACATTCACCATCCTGTAAGGTAACATCGTTCACGTTCTCTTTTTGTGGAAACCTGAACTGTTTAACAAAATCTGAGATGTTTTATCACAAACGAACAGAATCGACATCACATTTCCAGACAGCCAGAACGGCCAGATGTCCAAGTTTATTTGGTGTTTATTTGTTACCTATTAAACCCCAGTCACGGCTCCGCCCTCAGTGATATGAGGTGATGTGACTCCACTGTCCCAATAGTTTTGAAACATGAAGGAGAAACATCAAACAAATCTCAATAAGATGTTACTTTGTGTCACTGATCACTTTAGGGTTAGAAGACGATATCAAGGTTAGAGGGAGAGAAGTTCAGAAGTTTACTGTAGTAGTGCTGACAGTGTGTGTGTGTGTGTATAGTGGGATTCCCACAGTTCCTGGAACAGTGACACTGAAGAAGGACACTCAGAACCTGATTGGGATCAGTATAGGGGGCGGGGCTCAGTACTGCCCCTGTCTCTACATCGTACAGGTGACTTTAACTCTGTTTCATTCTGGAGCTGTGTGTATAAACCGGGATGATCTAGAAACTGTGTGTGTGTGTGTGTGTGTGTGTGTGTGTGTGTCAGGTGTTTGATAACACTCCAGCAGCGCGGGACGGGACGTTAGCAGCGGGTGATGAGATCACAGGAGTGAACGGGAAACCAGTGAAGGGAAAGACCAAGGTGGAGGTGGCCAAGATGATACAGGCTGTACAGGTGCGTGTGTGTGTGTGTGTAACTAGTACATACACACTGTCATTCAACTACACACACATTCATTGTTTTTTCTTCATTAATGTAGTGTGTGTGTGTGTGTGTTACAGGGTGAAGCAGTGATACACTACAATAAACTGCAGGCCGACCCCAAACAGGGCAAATCACTGGATATCGGTAAGACACACACACACACACACACACACACACACACACATATCTATATATATATATATAATCAAGAGCACCAAGTGTGTGTGTGTGTGTGATCTCCATTACTGTCACTTTACTCAATAATATGTCACTGAACTGTAAACAGTGTCGTCTCATTGGTCAGTGTGGTTTAGCCCCGCCCATCAGAGTAGTCATAGACTGTTTCGAGCGGCCTGAAGCACCCTGAGAAGTGCACTACTGTACACTATTCAATTCAATTCAGTTTTATTTGTATAGCGCTTTTAACAATTGACATTGTCTCAAAACAGCTTTACACAATCAAAAGAATTATTTAAGTTTTTTATGGAATGTGAATGTGAATCAAAAATGTTCAGATATTCCCTGGTGAGCAAGCCCGAGGGCGACAGTGGCAAGGAAAAACTCCCTGAGATGATAATAGGAAGAAACCTTGAGAGGAACCAGACTCAACAGGGAACCCATCCTCATCTGGGTGAAACAGATAGCAGGAAATGATCTGCATTTATACAGTGTTAAGTGTTAGGTTCAGCTATAATAGTTGATGTTAATTGATGTTAAAATGGAGTCCAGTAGTTATTGGAGACTCAGATAGACTTGTAGAAAGTTCCAGTCCTGAACTATCGAATTGTCAAGTCCTCAGAGAAACAGCTGACAACACCAGTCGAGGCCAGAACCATCTTCTAAGTAGATAGAATCATCCCCAGACACCAGGCACATCCTAAAGAGACACACGGGGCATCCATGCGATGAGACCTCCAACCAGAAACCGGGCACCAGGATGGATCAGACAGGTCCGGAGGGCAGAGGGAGTCTGGATCACTGGCAGCTCAGGAACCACATGTGTAGCTCGACAGAGAGAGAGAGAAAGAGTGAAAGGGGGAGACAGGGGGAGAGAGGAAAGAGAAAGAGGGGGAGGAAGAGAAGAGGAGGAGAGATTGCAATTAGGTATGGTCACAGTCACAATGTATAATGTGAATGTATATTTACTGTAGAGTGCAAGCAGGGACTCCGGCAGGACTAACTATGACATCATAACTAAAAGGGAGAGCCAGAAGGAAACACAAACATGAGGGGGAACTGAGATGTAAAGCAAACAATCACCTCACCGTCAACAAACCTGAGTGATCAAATGAGACTGAGGAAGACAGCATCTAAACATACTAGTTCACCATAATACTCTACGTCCATGAGTCCCCCAGATCTGCTCCTTTACCTTATGGCAAATCTATTTATAAAATGCTTGGCTAAATAAATAGGTTTTGAGCCTAGACTTAAACACTGAGACTGTGTCTGAGTCCCGAACACTGTTTGGAAGACTATTCCATAATTTTGGGGCTTTGTGAGAAAAAGCTCTGCCCCCAGCTGTAGTTTTCATAATACGCGGTACTGATAAGCAGCCTGCATCCTTTGACCGAAGTAGGCGTGGCGGATCGTAAGACACTAGCAGTTCGCTCAGATACTGCGGCGCGAGACCATTTAATGCCTTATATGTCAAGAGTAGTATTTTAAAATCAGTGTGAAATTTCACAGGGAGCCAATGCAGTGAAGATAGGATAGGGGTGATGTGCTCATATCTTCTGGTTCTAGTGAGGACTCTCGCTGCTGCATTCTGGACTAGCTGAAGCTTGTTTATGCACCTAACTGAACAACCAGACAGTAAGGCATTACAATAGTCCAACCTAGAAGTGATAAAAGCATGAACTAGTTTTTCTGCATCGTTTAGCGACAATATATTTCTTATCTTGGCGATATTTCTGAGGTGAAAGAATGCTATCCTGGTGATATTATCTACATGAGTTACAAATGAAAGGCTGGAATCTATAATCACGCCAACGTCTTTTACTGTTGCACTTGATGGAACAGAAAGGCCATCTAAAGTTACGGTGTGATCTAAGATTTTACTTCTAGCTGTATGCGGTCCTATGACTAGAACTTCTGTCTTATCCGGATTAAGCAGAAGGAAGTTAATTAGCATCCAATTTCTTATGTCCTGCACACATTGCTCAACTTTAGTAAGCTGGTTTTTCTCATCAGGTTTTGTTGAGACGTATAGCTGTGTGTCGTCAGCATAACAATGAAAACTTTATTATGTATGTAATTATGTTGCCCAGAGGAAGCATTTAAAGGGAGAAAAGCAGTGGGCCTAAAACTGAACCCTGCGGAACGCCAAACTCCACTAGAGAACATGCAGAATAATCACCATTTAAGTCTACATACTGATAACTATCGGTCAAATAGGATCTAAGCCAGGAGAGGGCTGTACCCTTAATTCCTACTACATTTTCTAATCTGTGAAGAAGAATAGCATGATCAATGGTGTCAAAAGCTGCACTGAGGTCGAGTAATACAAGCATAGTTACACAACCCTGATCAGAGGCCAATAGGAGGTCATTTACTACTTTAACGAGTGCTGTTTCTGTGCTGTGATGAGGCCTAAATCCTGACTGATGCAGTTCATGTATGCCATTTCTATGTAGATATGAGCATAGCTGCTCCACTACTATCTTTTCCAGAATCTTAGAGATAAAGGGGAGGTTTGATATTGGCCTGTAAATGGACAGCTGACAGGGGTCGAGGTCAGGTTTCTTAATTATTGGTTTGATTCTATACTACTCTATACTACTTTACACTACACTATACTACTACACTACACTCTACATTATACTACTCTATACTACTGTACACTACACTATACTACTACACTACACTCTACATTATACTACACTATACTACTGTACACTACTACTACACTCTACATTACTACACTATACTACTGTACTACACTCTACATTATACTACACTATACTACTGTACACTACTACTATACTCTACATTATACTACACTATACTACTGTACTCTACACTATACTACTACACTACACTCTACATTATACTACACTATACTACTGTACACTACACTATACTACTACACTACACTCTACATTATACTACACTATACTACTCTATACTACTGTACACTACACTATACTACTACACTACACTCTACATTATACTACACTATACTACTGTACACTACTACTACACTCTACATTACTACACTATACTACTGTACTACACTCTACATTATACTACACTATACTACTACACTACACTCTACATTATACTACACTATACTACTACACTACACTCTACATTATACTACACTATACTACTGTACACTATACTACTACACTACACTCTACATTATACTACACTATACTACTCTATACTACTGTACACTACACTATACTACTACACTACACTCTACATTATACTACACTATACTACTGTACACTACTACTACACTCTACATTACTACACTATACTACTGTACTACACTCTACATTATACTACACTATACTACTGTACACTACACTATACTACTACACTACACTCTACATTATACTACACTATACTACTGTACTACACTCTACATTATACTACACTATACTACTGTACACTACACTATACTACTACACTACACTCTACATTATACTACACTATACTACTGTACACTACACTATACTACTACACTACACTCTACATTTTACTACACTATACTACTGTACTACTCTATACTACTGTACACTACACTATACTACTACACTACACTCTACATTATACTACACTATACTACTCTATACTACTGTACACTATACTACTACACTACACTCTACATTATACTACACTATACTACTGTACACTACACTCTACATTATACTACACTATACTACTGTACTACACTATACTACTCTATACTACTGTACACTACACTATACTACTACACTACACTCTACATTATACTACACTATACTACTGTACTACACTATACTACTACACTACACTCTACATTATACTACACTATACTACTGTACTACTCTATACTACTGTACACTACACTATACTACTACACTACACTCTACATTATACTACACTATACTACTATACTACTCTATACTACTGTACACTATACTACTACACTACACTCTACATTATACTATACTACTACACTACACTCTACATTATACTACACTATACTACTGTACACTATACTACTACACTACACTCTACATTATACTACACTATACTACTCTATACTACTGTACACTACACTATACTACCACACTACACTCTACATTATACTACACTATACTACTGTACACTACTACTACACTCTACATTACTACACTATACTACTGTACTACACTCTACATTATACTACACTATACTACTGTACACTACACTATACTACTACACTACACTCTACATTATACTACACTATACTACTGTACTACACTCTACATTATACTACACTATACTACTGTACACTACACTATACTACTACACTACACTCTACATTATACTACACTATACTACTGTACACTACACTATAGTACTACACTACACTCTACATTATACTACACTATACTACTGTACACTACACTATACTACTACACTACACTCTACATTTTACTACACTACTACTGTACTAATCTATACTACTGTACACTACACTATACTACTACACTACACTCTACACTATACTACTATACTACTCTATACTACTGTACACTATACTACTACACTACACTCTACATTATACTACACTATACTACTGTACACTACACTCTACATTATACTACACTATACTACTGTACTACACTATACTACTCTATACTACTGTACACTACACTATACTACTACACTACACTCTACATTATACTACACTATACTACTGTACTACACTATACTACTACACTACACTCTACATTATACTACACTATACTACTGTACTACTCTATACTACTACACTACACTCTACATTATACTACACTATACTACTGTACTACACTATACTACTACACTACACTCTACATTATACTACACTATACTACTGTACTACTCTATACTACTGTACACTACACTATACTACTACACTACACTCTACATTATACTACACTATACTACTATACTACTCTATACTACTGTACACTATACTACTACACTACACTCTACATTATACTACACTATACTATTGTACACTACACTATACTACTGTAGTACACTATACTACTCTATACTACTGTACACTACACTATACTACTGTACACTACACTATACTACTGTAGTACACTATACTACTCTATACTACTGTACACTACACTATACTACTGTAGTACACTATACTACTCTATACTAATGTACACTACACTATATTACTGTACTACACTCTACATTATACTCCACTACTCTACACTACACTATACTACTCTATACTACTGTACACTACACTATACTACTGTACTACACTATACTACTCTATACTAATGTACACTACACTATATTACTGTACTACACTCTACATTATACTCCACTACTCTACACTACACTATACTACTCTATACTACTGTACTACACTATACTACTGTACTCTACACTACAGTAAATTAAAATTTTATTTGTCACATACACAGTCATACACAGTACGATATGCAGTGAAATGTTTACACGACCGCCAGTGACCTTAAAAAGAAAATAAAAGCTTATACGTAAAATAAATATGAATAAAAAGAAATACTAAAGAAATAAATTTAACTAGTAAAAGAAACTGTACAAATAAGGATATAATAAAAATATTACAAAATATAGAAAAAAAGTGTGTATTGAAATTGGCAGTGGTTGTGCAAATATACATAAAAAGTGACTTATTAAAGTGACGTGCAATTGTCCAGATGTATAAATATGTAGTGTGAGTGTGTATGAATGTGTCCATGATTGTCCAGTCAGTGTTGTGAGCTTAAAAGATGTTATTAGTCCTGTGTGGAGGTGTGATTGTGATTGAGAGACCTTATCGCCTGCGGGAAGAAGCTCCTCCTCAGTCTCTCTGTGTTGGCCTTTAGGGAGCGGAATCGCTTCCCAGACCGCAACAAAGAGAACAGTCCATTACTGGGGTGACTGAGGTCCTTCATGATCTTCCTGGACTTGGTCCAGCACCGCTTGCTGTAGATGGAGTGCAGGTCAGGGAGCTCAGTGCGGATGATGCGCTCGGCTGATCGCACCACCCTCTGTAGAGCTCGTCTGTCCTGCATGGTGCTGTTCCCGAACCAGGTCGTGATGTTTCCCCTAAGGAGGCTCTCTATGGTGCAGGAGTAGAAGTTCCTGAGCACCTTGTAGGACAGTCTGAAGTCTCTCAAGCGTCTGAGGTGGTAGAGAAGAGTTGAGGGAAGAAGTTCACTTAACTGTGAAGTACACTTCTGAATGGAACACAGATTAGTCCCGTCTCTCTGGAGTAACAGGGATAAAACAGGGTCAGCTTAACACACTGTGTGTGTGTGTGTGTGTTCTCACAGTGTTAAAGAAGGTGAAGCACCGGTTGGTGGAGAACATGAGCTCGGGGACGGCGGATGCACTCGGACTGAGCAGAGCCATCCTCTGTAACGGTAACACACACACACACACACACACACTCTCTCTCTCACACTTAATGATTAGAACAATCATTCGGAGAGTGGTTTGTTCATCTTAAACTGTGATTTTCATCATGGTATGTGTGTGTGTGTGTGTGTGTGTGTGTGTGTGTGTGTGTGTGTGTAGACGGACTTGTAAAGAAACTAGAGGAACTGGAGAAGACTGCAGAGCTGTACAAGGGTAAACCTGACTACATTAATTACACACACACACACACACACACACACACACACACACACACTCGTCCTGGTGGAGGTGTTCTCTGTTCAGTGTGTGTGTGTGTGTGTGTTACAGGCTTGATGGAACACAGTAAGCGGTTACTCCGAGCGTTCTTTGAGCTCTCACAGACACACAGAGGTGAGGCCCGGTGGAATTATGGGTAATGTAGTGTGTTTATACTTTAATAATAATAATGAGATGAGCTGGCCGTGAGTAAAGCGGTGTGTGTGTGTGTGGTCAGCGTTCGGGGACGTGTTCTCGGTGATCGGCGTTCGGGAGCCGCAGGCTGCAGCCAGTGAGGCGTTTGTGAAGTTCGCAGAAGCTCATCGTAACATCGAGAAGTTCGGCATCCAGCTGCTGAAGACCATCAAACCCGTGAGAGAAACTCTGACTCGTATCACTTTATAGTACAGCTCGTCCTCGACTTACGAACACCAGAGTCACGATTACACACGCTTACGTATGGGTTCTGTTACAGGAGCACGTCCGTAAGTCTGATTTGTTCTTAAGTCTCACGGAGTGACTCTTATACGCCTTCGACATGAAGGTACAATATAAAGCATAACGATCCACTAGAATAAATCTCTGTCCCCTTTCACAACACTGCCATCATGTGGACAGAAACTAAAACCACACCTAGGGGGAATGTATCTCACACTGTTGTCTCTGTGTCTGTAAACCGCGAGGGGAAATGCAGGACGCCATTCTGTCTCAGAGCTGTTTAACTCTAGTGGACGGTCAGGAGTTTCTGAAATTCAGGACAGACATTTTCTATCATCCTGCTCCAGGACCGATTCACTGAAACTCGTGAGGCCGACTCATTTCTCTCTCTCACACACACACACACACACACACACACACACACACACACACAATATACCGGACTTTAGATGTTTTATACATTCACTAACACACTGACAATGTTGTATATAATTATAAATATTAGTATCTGCTGCACCGTGTAGTATCTGCACTTCTGTGATCTGTTCACATCTATGAATGTTCATAGAACCGCGGTCCGTTCGTAAGTGTGGAAATGTTCGTAAGTCGGGGAAGACCTGTACAAGGACATAAACATGAGACTAAACTGTCCACATGTTTAACGTAGTTACTGATAATAAATATCACTGAAACGCTGTGGAGACTTTAGACTGTATGTCTTTAATAGATTTATAATGACTGTGTGTATATAGACATCTGAATCCTAACACACACACACACGACCTTGTTAAAGTTCTGGACTAAACCATGATAGTCAGTGTGTGAGAAAGTTAAATCCAGTCTGCAGAAACACTGATAATTACAGTGTGTAAAGTAACAGCTTCTTCTTTTAGCCTTGGTGAGTCCTGTGACACACACACACACACACACACACACACACACTCGACTCTACTTCATTCTCGTTTATAGATTTAAACCTCCTGTGAATTGAGGATTTATTTAATAACACTTCCTCATCATGAAGCTCTTTCTCTTCTTTAAATAAACACAGTGTGTGTGCGGTGCCGTCTCAGTAAACTAATCATCTACAGCGCGGTGGAGCAGCAGAGTTACTGTAACTAAACGATCTCTGAGTGATTATGTTCCTGTAACAGCGCGTCCCTGAGTGTTTATTAAAGACAGGGTTAGTGTTTATCACAGTGTTTATACAGTTTATATCTGTGAGACGTTACTGAAACATCTTCACTTCCTCTTCTCACTTCACCTTAATCTCCTCTGGAACTTTCACCAGAATAACATCATCAGCTCGTCGTGTTACTGAGAAACTGTAAAGAACCAGCCGTTACCATGGAAACCGCATCAGAGCGACGCATTAATATGAAGCTGCTGTTACAGAGAATTAATCAACACCTTCTACACACCAGGACACCACTGAACGTGTGTGTGTGTGTGTGTGTGTTTTAGATGCTGCATGATTTGAACACGTACCTCCACAAGGCGATTCCAGACACCAAACTGACCATCCGAAAGTATCTGGACGTCAAGTTCGAGTACCTGGTGAGCGTCAGGACCCGACCAATCACAGGACTTCATTACCTCCCCCCTTTCTCCTCCACCCCCCCACCCCCCCGACCTGTGTTCATCCATGTAGACGTGTGATGTCATGTGTCTAACAGTTTAACTCTAAAGTCTATTTCTTACATAGCAACAGTAACCGAGTGTGGGCGGGGCTTCATTTAACTTTAAATTAAATATGCAAATGAATGTGTACAGTATTAGATACAGAGATGTGTGTGTGTGTGTGTGTGTGTGTGTGTGTGTGTTACAGTCGTACTGTCTGAAGGTGAAGGAGATGGATGATGAGGAGTACAGCTGCATCGTAAGTTTCTTTTTCCTCCAGTTCATAATGTAACACGTCCTCACAGACGTCCCTGTATGACTCCTGAGTGTGTGACACACACACACACACACACACACACACACACACACTGCTGACTCAGTGACATCAGCACATCTACACACAGCGGCTCCTCTGTGTGTGTTTACGAGTTTAATCTGTTTAATCCAGAAGTGACGAGTCCTGAAGGTGAAACGTCGGATTTGGAGAAGATTAATTATTATTGACTTTAATACATTATTAAATTTTATATATATTTTTATGCTTTATGTAAATATCAGGGAATTCTTTTATCACTTCATATAAAGATTAAAGTCTTCAGTATATCAGTATAAAGTAAAGTAAATAACTAAACAATGTCTTTCTACTTAAATTTTACAGAGTATACTCTATACACATTGATGTCCATAAGTATTTGGACAGATCTTTTCCCCTTTTTTTCTGTAATTAAAACAATCAAGATAGGACTGAAATGTAGACTTTTATCAATAAAAAAATTAATGCTAGCAGCAAAAAAAATTAATTAATAATAAAGATTCTAGTAACAACAACAACAGTGGTGAACTCCATCATGTCTCTGTAAGGAGTTCTCTATTGGCGCTTTTCCACTGCATAGTCCGGCACGACACGGTTCAGTTCTACTCACTTTTGGGGGGTTTTCCACTGGGAACAGTACCTGGTACCTGGTCCTTTTTTTAGTACCACCTCAGCTGAGGTTCCAAGCGCGCCGAACCGTTACCAAAACGTGACGTGTAAACATGGTAGGTCACTGATTAGCCGGAGAAAATCGTCATTACTGCATCACTGAACTTGCGACACGAGACACAACAGAACCGCTATATTTAGAAACAGCCAGAGAAGGATCGCACGCACCTTTTTGTATTAACCGTCGGCCTCTTTTGAAACAAACTCCTTCGTCTCGCTGTTAAAAACATCCACATGCCGAGAATGAAGAACACCATTCCGTCGATATGCTCCATTGTTGTGTGTTTGTTTGTGGCGCGTTTACGATGACGTCACGGCAGTAGCGACGCCGCGCGCGTGAGTAATCCCGCCCACGCTAAAGCGTTACTACACTGCAGTGGAAGCGCAAACCGAGCTGAACTGAGCCGAACTGAAGTGAGTTGAACTGAACCGTGTCGTGCCGTACTATGCAGTGGAAAAGAGGCATATCATTACTATAAAGCATCGGAGCTGCCCAGTGAATACTGAGTAAAGCTTTTGAAGATGCTGATTACAATCATTTACTTTGCCCCGCCCCCAGCCCCTGATGTAAGTGGTTCTTTGATCTACACAGCAAAGTGTTTGTGCCGCCGTGGAAGTGTTTTATTTCTGTCTGTCCTGAGGTCCGATGTTCTGGTCGTCTGTAAACAAAGAACTGGTGGGAAACTGGGCTTCAGCTTCAGTCTAGCTCTAGTCTTAGTGGGAACGAGGAGTTAAACCTGAGCAGCGGAGTGAGTTTAATAAATCAGAGATCACTGGATGGAGAAATAAATCAATAAATGTGACCTGGACAAAAGTATTGGAACAACAACCACCTCAGTACTTTTAAAGCACAATCATAAATGATGTCATTACTTCACTTGCTTACTTCACTACTCACTATATACTTGTGTGTGTAGGCGCTGGGAGAGCCCCTGTACCGCGTCAGCACGGGGAATTACGAGTATCGTCTGATCCTGCGCTGTCGACAGGAGGCTCGCTCTCGATTCGCTAAAATGCGTAAAGACGTCCTGGAGAAGATCGAGCTGCTCGACCAGAAACATGGTGAGATACAAAAACCACACGCTCACGCCGTCATGTGACAACTCCTTCTGTTTCAGGTGGATGGTGGGCGTGGCCTGTGAGACCCAGTACTGACTGCAATACTGTAAAGTCTTTAATCTCTAACAGAGTAAAACAGAGACCAGGTTCAAGTCTCAGTTTAATCGTCATCTTATAGTGTGACTGTAGGGGGCGCTCAGATAAGGAATACTGGTTAAACTGTTCACATCACTGTGTGTGTGTGTGTGTGTGTGTGCGCAGTTCAGGACATCGTGTTCCAGCTGCAGAGGTTCGTCTCGGGGATGTCGCGTTACTATGACGAGTGTTACGCCGTGCTGAAGGAGGCCGACGTCTTCCCCATCGAGGTGGACCTCTCACGCACCACCCTCAACTACACCGCGCCCAACTACGAGGACGAGGAGGAGGGAGAGGACGAGAGGGAGGACGAGGACAAGAGGAGCGGACAGACCGAGAACGGGGCGGAGAAACTGATCGATGATGAATGAGTGAAGAGGAAGATTCGAACCGATGCAGAATGTGTGTGTGTGTGTGTGTGTGTGTGTATTTTTACACATTTCTTTAAGTGTAATCATGGTCCAGGTAGTGTGTGCGTGCGTGCGTGCGTGTGTGTGTGAGTTTGTGGACCAGGCAGGGTGTGTCTCAGTGCTCACACATCTGAAGTGCTCTCAGCTCCTCCACACACTCGATGATGTCATGCGCTCACCTTAACCACCACGCACACTCACACACGTCCTCTTGGTGCAGCACTACAGTGTGTGATTTGGGACGGAGCCGGACATTTTGAGACATGCGCGCAAAAGCATTTGTCCAAACCTGTTGATTATTCCCCAGTGAAGGACACACTCCTAATGCTCCAGCGTACCAGGACATATTGGACAATGCTGCGCTTCACTACACTCCGTGTCCACAGTTTGGGGAAGGCCCTTTACTATTCCAACATGACTGTGGACTATAAAGACACACCGTGATGAGTTCGAGAACTCGAGCGGCCCGAGCACAGAGCCCTGAGACCTCAACCCCATCCAGCACCTTTATGATGAACTGAAGCAGAGATCGTGAGTCAGACCTTCTCGTCCAGCATCAGTGTCTGACCTCATAAACACGAATTCACACAGAAACACTCCAACATCCTGTCGACGTCCTTCCAAGGAGAGTGGACGCTCTTAGAGGACTGAGACACGGACGGTGGAGTGTGTGGACTGAGACGAGTACGGTGGAGTGTGTGGACTGAGACGAGTACAGTGGAGTGTGTGCACTGAGACAGAGTACGGTGGAGTGTGTGCACTGAGACATGGACGGTGGAGTGTGTGGACTGAGACGAGTACGGTGGAGTGTGTGGACTGAGACACGGCCCCGGTGTTTATATTAATAAGAGGTTTAATCATCTTCATAGTGATTGTACTGATATCAGTCTGATTATTAAACTTACTGCTCTGGGTTTGTGTTTCTCTACAGGATTTCCTGTAACATGATCATCTTTATTTCTCTCTTTATTTCTCTCTCAGTTACACTGAAATTAATGAAAAACCAAACTACTGATTAATGTAAGACAAATAAAACATATTTATTCCGAAGTGTGTGTGTGTGTTTATCGTAAATGAGTAACTGAATAATAATAATAATAATAATAATAAACTGTTTATTAGTTTGTTAATTATGTGAGAATGTGATGTAAAAAACACTGATATCGAGGAGAAACACGTTAATAATTAACGAAGTTAAACACAGCGGGTGAAGCGCGTGCTGACGCACCGCGATGACGTCACAGGTTTGACCCTCTATAAGGGCTCCGCCCACCGCGTGTCTCCGCGCCGCCCCAGTGGCCTAATGGATAAGGCACTGGCCTCCTAAGCCAGGGATTGTGGGTTCGAGTCCCATCTGGGGTGGGTTGATGTTTTCCGTCTTATTATTAATAATTAATGTAGAACAGTAAATCAGACACGTTCTGTCTGTATGTAGTAGTTTGTTTTTCTGCTTTTATAATAAACTCGTGCTGATCTGATGTCATGTGAAGAGCCTCACATTGTTCTTCTAAAGATCCCTTTTCAGCATCAGGTCTTTTTCAGGGGTATCGATGCTCAAAATGTCATGAAATAAAAAACCACAGGTTGGAATCTGCTGCCATTAGGGCACCTAAAGAGTGTCCGGGCCCTGGGCGTGGTCAGTTATTAGGGGCATTTTAAATAGTCCTCCTAGGCAAGGCAAGTTTATTTGTACAGCACATTTCATACACAATGGTAATTCAAAGTGCTTTACATAGAAGAAGAGAAAATAATCATAAAATGAAATAAAAGATAATAGCAATAAAACTTTTTAACATAAACTTAATAAAAATAAAATAAAAAAGAACATTTAGCAATGAAACTTTAAACTAATTTAAATTTAATTTAAAATAAAAATTGAAAATTAATTAAAACTAATTAAAACATCATTTAAAATAGGAAGAAAAAAATGTATTAAATAAAATAATGCAATCGGTTAAAAAAATTAAGTAAATATAAAATATAATGCAGTCGGTTCGGACGTAGCTCAGTCTCATTTGATAAATGCGCAGCTAAACAGATGAGTTTTAAGTCTTGATTTAAAAGTGACTAATGTTTTAGTACATCTGATCTCTTCTGGTAGCTGGTTCCACCTGCGGGCAGCATAATGGCTAAAGCTGACTCCCCTTGTCTTGTGTGAACTCTTGGTATTTCTAACTGACTCGATCCTGACGATCTGAGTCGTCTGTTAGGTTTATATTCAGTCAGCAGATCTGTAATGTATTAATGTCCTAGGACATTAAATGATTTATAAACGAGTAAAAGTAGTTTAAAATCTATCCTAAATGTTACAGGAAGCCAGTGTAAGGACCTGAGGACTGGTGTGATATGCTCAGATTTTCTGGTTCTAGTTAGAATCCTGGCAGCAGCGTTCTGGATGAGCTGCAGCTGTCTAGTGGTCTTCTTGGGAGGCCGGTGAGGAGACCATTACAATAATCCACCCTGCTGGTGATAAAGACATGGACAAGTTTCTCCAAGTCTTGATTGGAAACAAAACATCTAATTCTTGCAGTGTTTTTAAGATGATAATATGCTGATTTATTTATTGCTTTGACATGACTACTGAAACTAAGGTCTGTCTCCAGAATCACCCCAAGATTCTTGACTTGATTTTTAGTTATCTGACCCCTAGAGTGAAGGTACGCATTCACCTTCAGAGCTTCATCTTTATTTCCAAATGCAATGACTTCAGTTTTCCCCTTGTTTAACTGAAGAACATTCTGGCACATCCAACTGTTAATTTCATCAATGCATTGGCAGAGGGAGTCTATGGGGCTGTAGTCATCTGGAGATAAGGCTAGGTAAAGCTGGGTATCATCAGCATAGCTGTGATAGGCAATTTGGCTCTTTCTCATTATCTGACTTAGAGGGAGCATATACAGGCTAAACAGGAGGGGTGCAAGAATTGAGCCTTGTGGGACTCCGCATGTCATGGACGTCCACTTAGACTTGTGCTCTCCTATACTCACATAATAACCTCTCCCTTCTAAGTATGACCTGAACCATTTGAGTACCATCCCAAAAAGCCCAACCCAGTTTTCCAGTCTTTCTATTAGTATGTTATGATTGACAGTGTCAAACGCAGCACTAAGATCTAGCAGTACCAACACTGATATTTTGCCAGAATCATAATTTAAACAAATGTCGTTTATTATCTTTATGAGCGCTGTCTCTGTACTATGATGTGCTTGGAAGCCAGATTGAAAACTGTCAAGGTATTCATTTGAGTTTAAATGGTTGTTCAACTGATTAAAAACAACCTTTTCAATAATCTTACCTATAAAAGGAAGATTTGATATTGGTCTGTAGTTTTTCAGTATTGTATTATCAAGATTGATCTTTTTCAGGAGTGGCTTTACAACTGCGGTTTTAAGAGAGTTTGGAAAAGTCCCAGAGAGAAGTGAGGTGTTCACCACTTTTAAAAGATCTGCTTCTAAACAGTTAAACACACTTTTGAAAAAAAGATGTAGGAAGTGTGTCAGGGTCGCAGGTTGACAATTTGAGGTGCTGTACTATTTCTCCCAAGATTTTGCTATCAATTGCTTGAAAGACAGACATAGTAACAGTTTTTTGAGGTTGTGTTTGAGTTTTTATGACCTCCCCATAGCTTGATGTGTTAATAGCCCTCATAATATTACTGATTTTCTCAGAAAAGAAGGAAGCAAACTCATTGCATTTGCTATCAGAGAGCATTTCAATGGGAATCTGACTTGGTGGGTTTGTCAGTCTCTCAACAGTAGCAAAAAGAGTGTGAGTGTTGTTTAAGTTACTATTTATAATGTTTGGTGAAAAATGTCTGTCTAGCTGTGGCTGGTTCCAAATTGAAAGCATGAAGGCTGTCTTTATAGCCGCTATAGTGAATTTCAAGTTTCGTCTTCCGCCACATCCGCTCAGCTTTTCCACATTGTCTTTTCACACTCTGAACTGCTGGTGATTTTCTCCATGGTGATTTCTGACTGCCCTTCTTTCTGACCTTTTCTGGAGCAATATCATCGATATCCTAACTTTTGAGTTAAAGAAATCAAGGAGAAGATCAACAGAGTCTGCAGAAATGCTTGGTGTTAAAGATATAGCCTTCATCAATAGTCCACTTGTTCTCATTAATGCATCTCTTTCTGACAGAGACAGATCTAGATTCGGTGGTAACAGATCAATATATCAAAGAAAATACAGAAGTGATCAGATAGTGCTACGTCCTTTATAATAATGGACGAGATGTTTAGACCTTTACTGATGAGTAAGTCTAGAGTGTGTCCATGATTATGTGTGGGCTCGTGCACATGCTGAATCAGGTCAAAAGTGTTTAGAACACTTAACATTTCTTTTGTAATATTGATCTCTGCATTATCAATGTGAATATTAAAGTCTCCTGTTATAGAAAAACAGTCAAACTCTGAGGAAATCATTGATAGCAGTTCTGTAAACTCTTCAATAAAGTCTGGAGAGTATTTTGGAGGTCTGTAAATGATTCAAGATTCAAGATTCAAGATTTAAGATTCTTTATTTGTCACATGCATAGTTATACAAGTACAACACGCAGTGAAATGTATCCTGAACCGCTCCTACTTTGTGCAAATAACAAGAAACAAAAGAAATAATCTATAAATAGAAATAGAAATTAAAAAAAAAAAAAAAGGGTGCAAATGTAAACATAATAATAAAATGTGTATCTGAGCAGGATAAAGATGTTAGTGCAAGTGATGCTTACAGTCCAGACTAAAGTGCAGTGTGCAGTGTGGAATGTCAGCACAGCAGTGTGTGGGTGAACTGTTACCAGTCCTATGAATGGGAGAGTGGCCCATCATGGTTGAGGAGTCTAATCGCCTGTGGATAAAAACTCCTCCTGAGTCTCTCCGTTTTGGCCATAATGACCCGGAACCTTCTGCCTGAATGCAGAAATGATGATAAACAGAATGCATGGGGTACCTTTTAGCAAAATCCCTAGATATTCAAAAGACAAATATTGACCAAATGACACTTGCTTGCATTGATAACTATCTTTAAATAGAGCAGCTACACCTCCGCCTCTCCTAACAGTTCTGCAGACACTCATGAACGTAAAGTTAGGAGGGGTTGTTTCATTAAGGACTGTTGCACTGCAGCAACGTCTAGCCAAGTTTCATTAAAAAACATAAAATCCTATTTGTTTGTGGTGATAAAATCATTGATCAAAAATGATTTATTTTTTAGTGAGCGACTATTTAATAATGCTAACTTTATGACCTTACTTTTTGTCCCCACAGTAATCTTAGTTTGATGCATAATAGGTCGTAGATTAGATGTGTCCGCTGTACGGCTTGAGATGGCCTTAGACTTTCTATCATGTGTTAAAACAGGTATAGAGAAAGCTACAGGCACACTGGGTTCCCGCTTGTTCCCACTTCTATTGCTATCATAGCGGGGACCCAACACACATCACTGAGAGCTGATATCTGTATCCCAGGAAACGTACACGTTCGCCACCAAACAGGGTCAATACCATCTAAAGGTTCAAGGTTCAAAGAACTTTATTAACCCCAGAGGGATTATAAGAAACTGCTTATACTTGGTTACAGCTACTTACAGGAGGAAAGGAAAAGAGTAATTAAATTAGACCAAAAAAGAAAACACAAAAACTCCTTAGTTGCAGACTAAACATAATTCTATATACAGATAATTGCACACATGAGGGGAAAAAGAAAAGGTATTACACCAGTTATATGGATAAGTCAGATATCGCGCTTGAGTAAGTGGTATGGCCTAAGAGCACTGGTAGGTATTTCACTTATTGTCATAATAATGACAATACATAATATTCATTCATTTTCTATACCGCTTAATCCTGTGTTCAGGGTCGCGGGGGGCCTGGAGCCTATCCCAGGAGACTTGGGGCACTAGGCGGGGTACACCCTGGACAGGGTGCCAATCCATCGCAGGGCACACACACATACACACACTCACACACTACGGGCAATTTAGGAACGCCAATTAACCTAACCTGCATATCTTTGGACTGTGGGAGGAAACCGGAGTACCCGGAGGAAACCCACCAAGCACGGGGAGAACATGCAAACTCCATGCACACAGAGACGGGAATCGAGCCTGGCCGGGGAATCGAACCCAGACCCTGGAGGTGCAAGGCGACAGTGCTAACCACTACACCACCGCGCTGCCACAATACATAATAATACTGTATTATTGTTACTAACGGCGACTCTCTGTAAAGTGTCCATGTTGTATACTTTTATGGCCATAGGCAGATGAACTGTATTATGGACAGAATCCTCCTTTTCTCTGCTACCTCAGACAGACAGATACTCAGAGGTGCCACCATCCTTTATACATCCAGCAACCACAGAGTCGTCAGAGAACCTCTGCAGGTGGCACGACTCTGAGTTCTATCTAAAGTCTTATCACAGGGAGCACACGATTTCAGGACTCTTGTGTTGATTTGATCTGGACCTGTAGCTTTTGTAGGGCTGAGCTTGCTCAGACCACGTTTGACCTGATCCAAGGAGAAACTCTGGCCACACCTAATTCAGAGGGGTTTTTATTGTTGGTGTTTGTTTTTGTGATTTTGTTTAATAATTATTTAACAATATACTGAAGATTTCAAATCAATCAAATCAAATCAAATCAAATTTATTTGTCACATACACAGTCATACAGTATGAAATGCAGTGAAATGCTTTTTGCGACCACAGGGTCGCGACGGCAGCCATTTCCCAGGCGCCATCATAGAAAACAAGGAATCAGATACATTAGGATAACGAGGGTAAAAAAATCCCCTCCCAGACTGTCCTTCGGAGAGGGCAGTGTGGGATCAGGGGTACAAAAAACTACCTCAGCAGCAAGCACAGAAAAACATGTAATCACAAGACATCAACATTGCAACATTAAGGGTACAGGGATAGGAATGTCCAATGTAGGCAAACAGCTCCAGTCCCTGCAGCTAAAGAGCGCTGGTCCCGATTCCGTCTGCCCACACCGAGGGGAATAAGCACACGAAGGCGTTGGAAATGGGGAAGGTAGAGTGTCTATCTGTAGCTGTTCTGTGAGTGTGTGCGTGCGTGTCAGTTTGTAAGCCTGTAACATCCCGTAATAGTCTGCGCCAGGTGACCTTGAAGGGGGAGGGGGGTAGATTCCAGAGCGTCTCGTTATCTTGGTCTTCGGGGAATTGTTATGTCTCCAGCCACTGCCTTGAAATGCAGTAGCTGGAAAGAAGGGCAGAAAAAAAAAAAAATGTCCAAATTTCGATCAATACCTGCCAATTTCACAGATATTTAATGTCCATCACTGGTCTCCAGGTCCGTCCAAATTCCGTTGTATAGCTGCCAGTCTCCCCAAGATGGTATCCAATTTGCGGCCCATAACCACAGTCTGATTACTGACAGCTCTCGTCACCATTATTTCCCAGCCAGCCAGTCTCTTGGGGTTGAGACTGACTGCTTTTAAGATTTTTCGATATCCAAGTAATCCACCTAATCCAATCAGCAGAATCCCAGTTATCAGAGTTCCGAATAGGTAAATATCTTCAACGTCCTCCAGAGACAGTGCGGCCAGGCACACAATGCGCCACTTCTCCCAACCGTCCATCGTGTATCCAGCAGCAAACGTCCCATCAGGACAAGTAGGTTCCCCAGAACCCACACTTCTCGTCGAGAAGATCGTGTCAATTGCATTCAGAGACCACTTGATCAAATCCATTCCTTTTATTTCAAGAGCAAGACGAGGAGAGTCTCTGAATAGTATTTCACAAGACAGACAAGAGAAGCAAGCGGGGAGAGATAAGGGAGGGAAAGCAGATGCGACCGCCTTCGTCAAGAGCCAAGAGGGAAGGAATTTCAACATGAGTTGTTATTATAAGACCTGAAGGTCAGCTGTTCTGGATCAGTTCCTACAGGAACAGTATTATAATCGAGTGTGTTTGTAAAACCCATCGAGCTCCATGATGATGAAACTGTCCCTCATGAAGACCTTCACAGGAGAACAAGACCAGAACTGACCCTCTGCTGCAGAGGAGACGTTCATTTAGAGTCACCAGCCTCAGAAATCACCAATTAACCTCAAGCAGCACCTCAGATTAGAGCCGTTATGAAGCTTCACAGAGCAGAAGTAGCAGATAAACATCTCAATATCAACTGTTCAAAGGAGACTATTGTGTGTTTGGGATAATAAACGCCTTCAGTATTGTTTTACAGAGTAGAAAGAAATAAACATCAGGAACGAGCATGGAGTTATAATAAGGGGTGCACAAACTTTTGACTGGTAGTGTGTTTCCTCATAAGGCAGTAATGAGTTCAACACAATGAAAAACACTCTGAATATATCTTAAAACTTAAACCACGCCCCCCGGAGGAGGTCTCACACACACACACACACACAGAGGGAATTTAGCCTGTAAGAGTTTGACTTCTGCTCCTCTCCTGCAGTACAGCCATGTCTCGGAGTGAAGTGTGTGTGTTTACACTGCTGTGTGCTGTGACTGCACTGCGGGGACACTGTAAGTTTAACTACACTTTACTCATCTCTCTCTCTCTCTCCAGCTGTGTGTGTGTGTGTGTGTTTTATACTCTCTCTCTCTCCAGCTGTGTGTGTGTGTGTGTGTTTTATACTCTCTCTCTCTCCAGCTGTGTGTGTGTGTGTGTGTGTGTTTTATACTCTCTCTCTCTCCAGCTGTGTGTGTGTGTGTGTGTTTTATACTCTCTCTCTCCAGCTGTGTGTGTGTGTGTGTGTGTGTGTGTGTGTGTTTTATACTCTCTCTCTCTCCAGCTGTGTGTGTGTGTGTGTGTGTTTTATACTCTCTCTCTCCAGCTGTGTGTGTGTGTGTGTGTGTTTAGTGAGAGACTGTTCTATAAGAGAAGGTTTTCACTTGCATACACCGGGTGTGTTCATGTTCCCCTCTCCTTCAGCAAGGACCAGAATTAATATAAACAACATAACAGCTCTACCTGATCCACCTTATCTGCAACACACACACATACACACACACACACACACTATGTGCACTGTTGCAGATCTCTGTTCAAACTCCAAAGTCTTTTTCCCTTCACCAGTCCTAATACTTCTCACTGCATTGATTTTACATTAAATGGAGAATGTTCCAGGAGTTTAAAAAGTTTATATTTATCATGTTCCAGTGTATCAGTGTATCCGTGTCCTCAGCCTTGGTGGTGTAAGAACACGGTTTCTCTCTCTATAATCCTGATGTATATGCTGATGGTTGTGGGACTCTTCTAAACCCAGTTCAGTGAGTAACAGGCTGCTGATTAGTTAATCAGGCTGATTAGTTGAGAGTGCAGGCCGTGTGCTCCTCCAGAAGCTCATTAAGAAACACTGCTTTATGTTAAAGTCCACAGACTACATGTCACTGCTGCACAGATCTGGGAGTCTTTTATGATTCCAGAGGCGAAAGCAGAAGTTCCTCGGCAGTTTGAAACAGGAAATTAGAAACCAGGATACTAGAAACTTCATCAGCTTCCTGAAATGGTGGTGAATAAGTTAGGATGGAAAAACAGAAGTGTCCTGTCTGGCCTGGATGGAGTGTGTGACTGGCACAGCAAGACTAGACCTTGTTGTACATCGTTTAAGCAGCTCCTTTTGCTGTCTGTTTGCAGTCTGTTTGCTCGTAACTATCACGGTGTAAAGTGACCACAGGATCACATCCGCATCTCTGTCTCGTCTCCCTCCGCAGCTGTGCATAAGGCCACCGTGTACTGGGACCCCAGCACTAAGACGGTGCTTCTGAAGGACGGGGTTCTGGAAGATGCAGGAGATGCCTACGGGTTCTATAACGACTCGTTTTCAGAGACGGGATGGGGCGTGCTGGAGGTCAGAGCCGGGTATGGACACACCCCGAGGACGGACGAGAAGACCTTCTTCCTGGCCGGATACCTGGAAGGGTTCCTGACCGCACGGTGAGAGCCATGTGACTGATCTCTGGTGCAGGAGCCGCCCTGTCTAAGTGCAATCAGAGAACCAGTGCAGAACTAATCTGGAAATGATATTATATAATTATTATTGTAACCTGTGGATCACCTGATGAGGTCACAGTAATGTCTGGGATAGGTTTAGTTTAATCACACCCGTCTGTTCAGGGTCTAGTTTTAAGAGTATTTCAGGCCTGAATATTAGTCAAAAGGCAGGACTAGAGATGTCCGACATGGAGCTACTGTAGGTTAGTGACGATCCAGGAAACCATCGTAGCTTAAACGTAACAGTCCGAATGCTGCGAATGTCATTTAATAAAAACAGAACTAGTCTAAATGTCGAGCTTCAAAAACAAGGGTGTTAAGCCTGAACCACACGAAGCTGTGCTGAAGTGTCCTGAGGAGCCCATGAGATCCTCTGAGACGCTACAAACATGATGAACACTGAGTCACAGCTATGACAATAACACTGAACTGGAGACTTCAGTTCTAACCAGTACAACAGCTGGGTTTACCTGGAGACTGGGCGACCTCTAGTGTCCAGTGGCGGTACTGCAATATGTGTCTGCAGGCTTTCAGTTTGTCCTTCAGTCTGTGGAAGTGGAAGTGTGTAACTCAGAGCAGAACAGCATGTGGAATTACATGGACAAACACTGTTCAGTTAAAGACGTTAGAATCTTCCGGCATTTATAATGATTGAACTGTTCGGCTCTGCAGTTTATTGTGGTTCAAGCATTTAAAATGAATCTAAATTTACTAAAACTTATTAAATTTCTGTTTGAAAATGTATTCAATTGTTAAAAATAGCATCTTCATTATTTTTTCTCAACACTGAATTTAAGAAGCCCAAATCCGGTCTCCACATCTGGGATGTAACAGGAGCTATGGCGTGCCGCTTGCTGCGGTCTGTTCTGCAATGTAAAGTCCGTCCTCTTCCCCGTGCTGTCCACTACATACAGAGTTCTTGTTAACTTTACATTGAGGAGTTTTGTCCCTGTTATACGTCCATATCAGTTCTGTAAACCCGTTAAAGTCAATCAGAAGTAAAGCAGACTGTAGTGTTTAAATGCAGACATTTTATTCAGCAGATCTTCTCCATAAAATGGGTTAAAGGTCTAAATTGTTTACAGATGTGCTAAATCTCCAAACATATGTTTATATTTAGATTATTATAATTATAGTTATTGTAAATAATAATAATAATAATACCTGGCTGTCTGTGGAGACCTCTTCTGCCAGAAACACACCCCTCTTACTGACTGATTATTATTATTATTATTATTATTATTATTATTATTATTATTATTTACTACATATCTGTGAGTGAGTGTGTGTGTGTGTGGATGTCTGTGTGTCCTACAGGCAGATGAACGATCACTACACTAACATGTATCCTCAGCTCATTACCAAACCCAAAGTCCTGCAGGCCGTCAAGACCTTCATGTCGTAAGTGATTCTTCTCCTAATGTTACACCTACAGTACGCCATGATGTGTCGAGTCTGTGCTGAGGAGCCGGCGGTCCGAACACACCCCACTAACACACCCCGGGTGGGGTTCTTCCATGTGTCACTAATGTTACTGTTATTTACTGGTGTGTGTGTGTGTGTGTCAGTAAGCAGAGCGCCTGGTCTCGGGAGCAGGTGAAGCTAAATAAGACGTCTGATCCCCTGTGGGCTCACACAGGCTTCATCCTGTCTCAGCTGGACGGACTTCAGGCCGGAGCAGCCGAATGGGCCAAACGCTCGGGGAAAAAGGTACAATAATATAAACGTCACATCACAACATCTGGCCACATCACAGCAGCAGGAACAGCTGGAGAGTGACAATACGTATAAACACTGGGCAGGTTAATGTCTTAATACGTAACGTTCTCTCTCTGTGTGCGTGTGTGTGCGTGTGTGCGTGTGTGTAGCCCCTGACACGCTTTGATGTGCAGCTCCTGAATGCAGTTGGAGATTTACTGGATTTGATACAAATGTTGGTTCCTGATGCCAAAGCTTCACTTAAGGGGTTTAAAGAGCCACCAATGGGCCACTGTTCTGCCCTCATCAAGGTACCCCATCATCCCCACACACACACACACACACACACACACACACACACACACACACACACACAACCGCTTCCCCTCACCGAGTTACACCTCACCACACTCAGTACATACTGCAGAACCGCTCTCCTTCACTTCATGTTCGCCAAACCACATGAGCTCTTCTTCCACAAGCTCCACACTTTCCTTAAGGCTCGTACTGAGAACCTCTCATCAAGGTGTGTGTGTGTGTGTGTGTGTGTGCTGTCTACATAGAACTGCTGTGTCCCCTAAATATCATGTGCTTCAATCGTATTATAATTGGTTGTACAAATCATTTTTTTGTTATTATTAATATTATTATTATTATTATTATTACTGAAGTGTGTGTATGTTTGTGTGTGTGTGTATTTCTTTCATTTTTGTGAAGCTGCTTTGAGACAATGACCATTGTTAAAAGCGCTATATAAATAAAATTGAATTGAATTGAATTGGTGTGTGTGTGTGTGTGTGTGTGTGTGTGTGTGTGTGTGTGTGTGTGTGTGTGTGTGTGTGTGTGCAGATGTTACCAGGTTATGAGAACCTGTTGTTTGGTCACTCCAGCTGGTACGTTTACGCAGCCACCATGCGCATCTTCAAACACTGGGACTTTAAAGTGCAGGAACCACACACTGCTACTGGGAAACTCTCCTTCAGCAGCTACCCTGGTGTGTGTGTGTGCATTAACATGTATTCTCACACACACACGCACACACACACGCACACACAGAGTTGTCTTTGTATGTAAGTCTGATGTATGTGTGTGTGTGATGTGACACAGGCTTCCTGGTGTCTCTGGATGACTTCTACCTGTTGGGCAGTGGACTGATGATGACTCAGACGACCAACAGTGTCTTTAACCAGTCGCTGTACCAGTTGGTGACTCCCTCCAGTCTGTTCTCCTGGCAACGAGTCCGGCTCGGCCACGCCCTCGCACACACTGGCCAAGAGTGGGCCGAGATATTCTCCCGCTTCAACTCTGGTCAGGAAACACACACACACACACACACACACACACACACACACACACACACACAGAGATATGGGGGTCATGTGTCGTCAGGTCTAGTGTTGCTTCTGTCTTAATACTGCACTGGGTGGGACAGGAGAGAGAGAGAGAGAGAGGGGCAACAGAGGGGCAACAGAGATGGTTATATGAAGAGAAACCTGCTGCCTCAAGTAGATACAGTATACAGTAGATGGATGGATCGCCAGATGCAGATAAATATACAGTCTATAGGAATATACAGATACAATGGTGTGAAAAACTGTTTCCCTGTACTTACACTTTTTACATTTTTGCATATTTCTCTGAGATCATCTTACAAATTCAATATTACACAAATATATCAAGTAAATACAAACGCACATTTTTAAATGATATAATTTATTAAGCTCCAAACCTACCTGGCCCTATGTGAATAAGTAATTGCATCCCCTCCATCACCCCTGCCCCCACTCGTGCTAAATCTGCCGCGGAGTTAAATTCCACCTGCCACACCCAGTCCAGATTACTGCCAGAAATCACTTAAATACAACCCGTCTGAGAAAGTGAAGCATGCTAAAGGATTTTAAAATCCAACACAATGTAAAATAATTCAGGACCAGATGAGAAACAAAGTAATTGACATGTATTAGAGTCTGGAAAGGGTTACAAAGCTATTTCGAAGGCTTTAGGGCTTCAGTGAACCACAGTGAGAGACATCATCCACTCATGGAGAAAACAGTGCTGAACCTTCCCAGGAGCGGCGGCCTACCAAAATGACCCAAAGAGCACGACGACGCCTCATCCAGGTGCTCAGGAAAGAATCCAGAACTATAGCTAAAGACCTGCAGGACCTCACTTACGTCAGTTAAGCTCAGCGTTTACGATTCAACAATTAGAAAGAGACTGAGGTCAGAAATATCATGGAGATGCGTATCGTTCCAAGGTTAGATCCACTGCTGACCAAAAAGAACAGAATGGATCATGTCACATTAGCCAAAAACTATCGTGATTATCCCAAAGATTTTTGGGCAAATATTCTGTGGACTGATGAGACAACAGTTAAACTTTTATCTGGTGTGTTTATGTGGTGGTGACAAATAAATATGCAAAAAAAAAAAAAACCCAAAAACTTTATGGCATTGTACTTAAACAGACTGATTGTTAGAGTGTTATGTGAGATATGTGATGTAGATATTTGAAAGACAGATGAGCAGATAGTTGAGTAGATATGAGTGTAGATTTACACACACAGGTGGACACTTACGTAATATAGGAAAGACTAATGGAAATGTTCTTATATGTTCAATAACTTGTATGTTGTCGAGGTTACAGTAAATATGCTGTCTGACTTAATGGTCTGTTACATTCCACACATTCCACACTGTCTGACCACCATGAGTACCATGATGCCTGAATGTCCTGTCTCGTCTCACTGTTCCCTCAGGGACGTATAATAATCAGTACATGGTGGTGGATGTGAGTAAAGTATCTCTGGGCTCGAGACTCGATGATGGTGCTCTGACCATAGTGGAGCAGATTCCAGGACTGGTGGAATATTCGGATCAAACGGAGGCTTTACGCTTTGGTGAGGTTCCATTTAACTACGAAAGTAAAACATAAAATCAATATCAGGATATGCCTGTGATCAGGAACATGCTCCTCTACTTCAACATGCTTAATCCAAAATATGTATCAGGAAAGGCCAGAGTGGGGAGGTGTGCATAAACAAGAGGGACATGGCATGGTGCAATGGGAAAGATTACAGGATGCTAAGGTGAAAATGCTCAGTAAAGACCTTAGCATGAAGGGTTACAGCATACCAAAAGAAAACTATGTTTAAATGGGAAGATTATGGAATTCTGATGTGGAATAGGAAAGAAAAAGGGTGGATTGTCCTCTTCAGGTTGGAAGTGAGATTCTTCCTCAAGTGGAGGAGGTTTTTTCCCCCCCAGTTCTTAATCACAAATGAAGGTAAATTGGAGCAAAAGATTGACAGACAGATCAGTACAGCATCAGCAGTATATCAATCCATAGTAGTGAAGACATACTGTAGCTGAGACCAAAGGCAAAGTTTTCTAATGTTCTGGTCAATCTTTGTTCCAAACTTTACCTATGGTCATGAATGGCGTGTAGTGATGGAAAGATTGAGATTTGGATACAAGCAGCAGAAATTAGGTTGGCTGGGCTCAGCCCGTGAGACAAGGTTAGGATCTCCGACACCTGGGTGGAACTCGGGGTAGAGCTGCTGATCCACCACACTGAAAGGAGCCAGCTGAGGTGGTGCATGTATGTGGTAAGGATGCCTCCTAGACACCTACAGGCATGTAGGAGGTGTTTCAGGCATGTCCGACATGGAGGAGACCCCAGTGCAGACACAGGACTCCAAGGAGACATTACAGCTCTAATCTGGCCTGCGAGCACCTGAGACTCCCTGAGTGTGAAGAGGTGGCTAGGGGGAGGGGGGAGGTCTGGAAAAATGGTGGAGGAGCTCTTAATGGGAATGGGTAGAGGATTGTAAAATACGAGAGGTTACATAAAGCTGGTTGGGGAAAAGCCAAACATTTCAACTAGCTCAGTGTCTGAGAGTAATAAACCAGACATTGTTGTATTGTATTGGTTTTGTATTGTATTGTTGCTGGTGTATTTTTCTAATAATGTTTGTAATAAACAATGTCCTGCAGGTTACTGGCCATCCTACAATGTGCCATTCCACCAGAAGATCTATGCTCTGAGTGGTTATGAGCAGATGTGGACCGAGTACGGAGAGGATTTCTCCTACCAGCTCTGTCCTCGAGCCAAGATCTTCCGCCGGGATCAAGCATCTGTCATCGACCTGCCGTCACTCAAACACATCCTGAGATACAATGGTTCTCTCTCTTTTACGCTCGATCTCTTTTTCTGTAGATGTACATGTCTGCTTCCCCTTATTCTGCATTTCATTCCTGAGCAAATGTTCACATTTTGTTCTTAAAAAGAAAATAATAATCCGAAAAGAACATTAAAATATGAATATGTTTAGAATCCTTTATCCATGTTTATTTACCATAGACATCCCTGTAACCCTACAACATCTTAATGTGTGTAAACATCCCATAATAATTACCACTGTACGCATTTGCACATGGTTTCCTGTGGTGGATAAATAGACATTCTGTTCTGCTAATAGACTATAAGAAAGATCCTTACTCCAAGGGTGACGCCTGTAAGTCCATCTGCTGCCGTGGCGACCTGCGGGAGTCCAACCCCACTCCTGAGGGATGTTATGACACCAAGGTTAGAGTGTATAAATAATAATAATTACTGAATAATACACTGAAGTTAGACAATTCTCTCCGGATCTGCTTTATATCATGTCATAGTGACATCTGGTGGTGAAATAATGGTACTACCTTCACATTATTGATGCACAGCTACTATACTGATTATACAGAACACCTGTCATTCAACACTCTCCTACTCACAGTCTGTCATTCTACCCCTCTTGCCCCTCTTACCCCCTACACTCATCTAGGTGACTGACCTGCATATGGCTCAACAGTTTGTGTCTGAGGCTCTGAACGGTCCGAGCACAGAGGGAGGTCTTCCTCCTTTCACTTGGGATGCATTTAACAGTACGACGCACCAGGGTCTGCCACGCCTATATAACTACACATTCATCACCATGCACCCGGTGCTGTTCAAGCCCTGAGCTGGACATGTGGGGCAGGAGGAGATCGACAACCAACGGATGTGTTTATCTGTCCTGCTCTACTGCTGTGTGTTATCCTGCTGCAATTAAAAGAGCCAAAGTCTCTGTGTGTGTGTGTGTGTGTGTGTGTGTGTGTGTGTGTGCTAGTTCTTGTGAAATCTGCTGGTTTGTTGAGGTTTATCTATTTTTTAATGCAGAATGATCAGAATTGAAGCTTTGGTTTACTGTTGAACTTTGATGTTTCTCATAACCTCGATCAGTAAAAACTCATCATTTAAAATCACTACCTGGGTTTTTATTAGTTAAAGTAGACTATAAGAGAAAGACCAGTCTGCACCCGAAACACATGGAATTTGGTGTGATTTGACCAGTGGCGCCCCCTTAAGGCCTTCAATCAAGCTGTTCTATTTCTCAAAAGAGTATAAACATCTCTACATAATATTTCCACAGTATTCTTGTCACATGTTAATTATTGCATCATTTTTGCATAAACTTTCCAATTGCTAAAGAACCTTTAAAATCCAGCTGATACCATGTGGCTTATGCCATGTAACTGTATAAAGGTACCAATAGAAGATGAATGAACTAAACAGCCAGTTGGCTGTCGCAGGAGAAGTAGAAGTTTTCATTCCACTAGATGCCTCTACACCTGCACCAGGAACATTTGGGTCATTTGGATTGAAAGATGGAAATGTGTGGATTTATTATTACATTTAGACACAGGTGTGAGGTATATTCCCCGAGAATCAAATGTTTATGAAATAAAAGCAAATACTGTTAGATTTATTAAAGCTAAAGGTCAACAGGTATGTTTAGTTCATTTAGCTTCATTTAAAGGATGGATGACTTCAAGTAAACATCAGCTGCTCATTAATCTGCTGCTGGATGAAGCTTGAGTGGATCTTTTTGCCCTCGGGTTCCAGGAAGTGCGTCTCACAGTTTGGAAGTTTACTGAAGAACCGAGTCTGAAAGGCAGGTTTTACTACTGGGTTTAATCTCATAACCTACTGATCCCTCGTCCATAACAGCTCATAACCTACTGATACTGATTTCCTCAACTAGGTTTGTTCAATTATTAATGGCTTTGAAGTCTGAGCTTTCAAGTTCAAAGTGTGCTTTATGTGTGACATGACTGAACAATGTTACTAAAGCAGATTAAAACCCTTCACATCTAAATAATGATGTTTCCACAAATCCATCCTGCTTCAGAACTCCGACTTCACCACCCGGTACCCCCCCCCCCCCTTAATCCACATCCTGGCTTCTGTAAAGGCGATTGGTGTCGATGTCCAGAGTTAAAATGCTGTATATAAATAAAAGTGACCTGAAGTGAAGTTGATGGGATTAAAACCCTCACACTGCGGTTATTTATTGTCTGAATCCTGCTGCTGTCATGCTGATGAGTAGAGCATTGATGAAGTAAAGTCAACAGGTTATGATAAATGGATGGTGTATGAAGTTTATAAAATTATACGCTATCTATTTATTCCCTGTAACTGTTATGTCCTTCCTGTTCACACGTTTACTCCATCACCTCTCTCTCTCTCTCTCTCTGTCTCTCCATCTCTCCCTCTAGGGACCACCTCGGTGATTCATATGTTCCTACCTTCCTAAAAGCAGAAGTGAAACGTTCTCTTCTCACTCTCTCTCTTTCCTCCGTCTACGTCCTTTTCTGTGTCTGCTTTTGTTCATGATGTACAGTTTTAGCCTGTACCTGAGTGAACACCTTTCTTTTGGAGCATTAGCATTAGCATTAGCAGTGTTGACGGGTGATGGATAAACAGCAGTGTCCTCCTGGTTCTGTCTGGGATTCTCTGCTGAAGGTCTGCATAAAACAGAAAGCTGTCACTGGTGAGTACGGTCTGATCTTCATGCAGCTGCTGTCTCGATTACATAAAACAGGGTACAGGATGGTGAGGTTCAGCATAGAAACACACACACACACACACACACACACATACAAACTTCCTTTCAATTAACACCTAAACAATCGATAGAACACTCAGAAGATCAACAGTTTAGAGATATAATGCAAATGAAATGACATACAGGAGGAGAGAAATATTAGCAGATAGAACAATAATTTACATGTGGTCAGGGAGAGAGAGAGAGAGAGAGAGAGAATAATGATTTTGAATGAGTTGAATAGAATTAAGAAATAATAGAATTAAATTGTGTGATTAAATGTCACATGGTCAGCACATGGTCCTGGAAAAAACCCAGAATTTACTGGAGAACAGACTGAACACAACATCAGAATCCTTCAGGGTTTGGACATTTAAACTTCTACTACTATTAACACTAATAAGAAGAATATGAATAAGGAAAACCCTTCATAGGGCACTTTTTGCAAATTCAAAACACTTTACAAGACTTCTTTACTTCTGTGATTTGTTTTAATCATTATTGTCATTTTCTATGTTGGAAATCAAAGTAAACTTACCAGCATAAGCCCAGCCCAGTAGCTCCACACCACCACCACGAAAAATCTGTAAAAAAAAAAGAGTTTTAGGTTTTACTGTAGGTACTGTTTCTGGCACTGACATGATACTGATGTGTTTTCAGCTAATTTTCTACAAACTTTGAAACTTAAATCCATTACATACAAAATGAGCTATTATCTGTTATTACTATTGGGAAAGAAAAATACACCACATTAGGGAAGAAATACACACGGTGGTCAAGAGGGGCACCACGAAGTGGACAGGGGAAGTTTGGTCGTGATGCTTCCAACACCATGCTTCTGGGTGTGGTGTTCTCAGGGTGATGAGAAGTGTGTCATGGCAAACTTGTTGTGAACTGTGCCAATTTTCTAAACACAAACACAACAACAACTTGAGTATTGAAAGAGCAAAAAAGTTTATTGCAACCAAAAGTAAGTGGACAGCACTGGACTGGCCAGCCAGAAGACAACAGACACCCCACGAAAATTCAGCGAGCTTCCCCTCCTTCCCCAGTTTTACATGGTTTATATGCCTTCACTTAACACTTACATCATTGTTTGCTCCTCCTCAAGTCAAATACATATTTAATATTCATTAGATCTAAGTTTCTTGTGTTTAGGTCCGATTATTGTGGCCTTTCCCCGTTACGTAGTTTTCCCCTCTTCATCTCATATTTATTCATATCTGGGTGGGCCTAAATGATCTTGTCTTAAATTTTTCCTTTTTTGGTAAGAGTTTTGTTTGTTCCTGTTTTATTGACCACTGTGAAGACTTTCATTGGAACCGCAATTTTTCAAAATCTTCCTTATCAAGATGGGTACGTACTTTATTTTTGTATTCTGGATCATTGCCTGCCTTGTCTAATTTTTCACGGCTCTGTTGAGGTTTTAGTTCCATACAAATTCTTCAATGTGGTGAACAATGCTGATCCATTTGCTTACAGACAGAACAGCATTTATTCAGGGAGATACAGACATAGATAAACACACGGATAGACAGGCTGTCTGCTGATTTACCAACGCTCATGAGGAAAGTGCAACAACAGATCATAGTCACATATTTAAGTGATTTTAAATACATTATTTTAAACAAGACTAATTTTATTATTATTATTATTGTTCTTATTATTGCAGAGGCGGGGATGGTGATGAGTACAGTTCCTCCAGTTCAGTGCTGGAATTTGGCTGTGTGGATCAGTGTGTGTGTCATTGTTGTGCTGAGCTGCTCCCTGCTGGTCCTGCTTCTCTGGCTCATCATCTACAGACAACGCGCACGTGGTAAAGGACAGGACACACATGCATGCACACACATACACACATGCAGACAAAAACACTCACTCACTCTGCAGTGCATGTCAATATAAGGCGAGGCGTTTATCCAGCTTCTATTTTTAGTGATGTCATAAGTTGTGGTTAGTTTAAAAAGGTCCTGACCCCAAACACACACACATTTAGATACGTTTCTGTTCCTCTTTTAGGGAGGTCCTCAGGGATGCCCATTGTACAAGACAAATGTGTATCACACACACACACACACACAGACACACACACACACACACACACACACACACACACACACACACACACACACACACACACACACACACACACACAAAGAGAGAGAGAGAGAGAGAGAAACAACAACAATGTAGGCATCAGTCAGATACAACACCAGGCAAACGTTTGGACACACCTTCTAATTCAGTGAGTTTGGAATTGAGTAATTAAGTAAACAAAGAGTCAGCTGTTATTTTAAGACATGAAGGTCAGCTGTTCTGGAACAGTTCCTACAAGAACAGTATTGTGTCGAGTGTGTTTGTAAACCCCATCGAGCTCCAGGATGAAACTCATGAAGACCAGAACTGACCCTCTGCTGCAGAGGAGACGTTCATTTAGAGTCACCAGCCTCAGAAATCACCAATTAACCACCAGCACCTCAGATTAGAGCCGTCATGAAGCTTTACAGAGCAGAAGTAGCAGATAAACATCTCAATATCAACTGTTCAAAGGAGATTATTGTGGATTTTGGATAATAAACGCCTTCAGTATTGTTTTACGGTGTAGAAAGAAATAAACATCAGGAACGAGCATGGGGTTAGAATAAGGGGTGCACAAACTTTTGACTGATATTATGGCCAAACCCAGATGTGATTCACTGATTTTTTAAAAGCACTTTCTATTTGTTTTTTAACCAGACGCTTGGTGACTAAAATGGTTTTAATCACTTTTTATATTACAAAAACACAACAAGGTATGTGTAACTTCAGTTGTCAGTTTCCAAAGCAATTACCTTAATTACCTTAATTATGTTGGTGACATACCTCCTCATGTTCCTGTTTATCCAGTGTTTATGGTAAGGAAGTTTCTACTTGTCTTTGATTTTTTTTATTTTAATGTTTTCTTCCATGCTGCTGAATGGGGTGGAGCTGATTAATATAAACATTAACAATAACAACATTCTCATGTAGTGGTAATTAGGGTGTAACATCATTAACTCAAAACACAAGAACATCTGGACAACATGGTTCTTGGCATCTAAAATGATTGTGATTGAATGACACTGGAATAATGTTAAATGAATGACTCCAAAACAACGTTGCAAATTCAACCCCAGAACCTCTATTGATAGCAATTCAATTCAATTCAATTTTATTTGTATAGCCCTTTTAACAATTGCCATTGTCCCAAAGCAGCTTTACACAATCAAAAGAATTATTTAAGCATGCTTTATTTATAGCATGCATGCTGTGTGCTATAAGTTGCTCATGCTAGTGAAATTGTTGGTGCGAGTGCTAGTGATCCAAACAACAAGAGGCAAAAAAATGAAACAACAGGATATTAAACAACATAAAGATGGAAAATAAGTAAATGATATGCTCATTAATTATTGCTCATTGCTCAGATTTATGAATGTGACAGTCACAGTGCTACACTGCAGTATCACATCTATAAGGTGTTTACAAAAGTTCCAAACTGCATAGTGATTATGGCTTACAGCTAATGAAATCCCAAAATTCAGAATCTCAGAAAATGAAACTATTACCTAAGACCAATAAAACAAAAATATTGGACAACTGAGAAGTATGGGTGTGTACAGCACAGTACTTAGTCAGGGCCCCCTTTTCATGAATTACTGCAGTAATGTGGCGTGGCATGGAGGCGATCGGTCTGTGGGACTGTTGAGGTGTTATGGAAGACCAGGTTGCTCTGATAGCAGCCTTCAGCTCTTCGGTGATGTTGGGTCTGGTGTCCCACATCCTCCTTATCACGGTACCCTATAGATTCTCTATGGGGTTTAGGTCGGGTGAGTTAGCTGGCCAATTAAGCACAAGGATACTATTAAACCAGGTATTAGTACTTTGGCAGTGTGGACAGGTGCCAAGTCCTGCTGGAAAATTAAATCAGAATCTCCATAAAGCTGGTCAACAGAGGGAAGCATGAAGTACTCTAATACGTCCTTGTAGCCGGCTGCACTGACCTTTGACCTGATAAAACAAAGTGGACCAACACCAGCAGATGACAGGATTCCCCAAACCACCACTGACTGTTACATTACACTCGAACTCAAGCAACTTGGATTCTGTGCCTCTCCTCTCGTCCTCCAGACACAGGGACCTTGATTTCCAAATGAAGTGCAAAATTTACTTTCATTTGAAATGAGGACTTTTCCCCACTGAGCAACAGTCCAGTCCTTTTTGACCCATGTAAGATGCCTCTGACAGGTGTAGCCCATGTCCTGGATTCGCCTGTGTGTGGTGGCTCTTGAAGCACTGACTCCAGCTGCTGTCCACTCCTTGTTAATTTCTCCCTAATTCTTGAATGGACTTTGTTTCACAATCCTCTCAAGGCTGCAGTTATCCCAGCTGCTTGTGCACTTTTTTTCTGCCACATTTTTGCCTTTCATTCAACTTTCCATTAATGTTCTTGAATACATCATTCTGTAAGCAGCCAGCATACAGGACCAGACTGAGAGACCTGTTAAAGGCTCAGGAACCTCTGCAGGAGTTAATTAGCTGATTAGGGTGCGACACCAAACTTTTTTACAATATTCAAATTTTCTGAGATACTAAATCTTGGGTTGTCATAAGCTGTAAGCCGTAATCATCAAAATTGAAAGAAATCTACTTTTTGTTGTGAATTACTAAAGCAACTATTCAGTACGTGGTGTTTGCTGCAATTTATTGTATGTGCATTTAATGTTCATTTCATTATTTTGCCAAAATTATGTAGTCATTGCTGATTCAACATTATTGCATTAATTGATGATGGAACATATATTATTTAAATACAGCCTGTATGAACCTCAGAAATTATCTTCACTAAAGACTAATAAATGAAGGAAATAAACATGTCCAGGGTTCTACAAGCTAACATCATTATGACATTTTATTTCATGTGCAGGAAAGAGAAACTTGGAGAGTCCCACTTCTTATCATCACACCGTTAACACAAACTCACAAAGTAAGAAGGAATCCTCCCCACACATGAATGGCAGGAAACAGGAAGTGTCTCAGTGTGAAACTGCCTTGGGAAGGGGCTTCTGTAAGGCAAGGGAGGAGCCTGCAGTCCCATTACCTGCCACAGAGCTGGGAGACTCCGCCCTCGTCACTACAAAAACTGTCCAGCTGGTCGATTATTCACATTGGGATAGTTCATTAAAAATTTATAAAACTTAAACATGGGTTAATTTGAAAGAAAATTCAGGCATATACTTGATAGATAAAAAACAGACTGTTATGTGCATGACAAAGTGCTGATTAGGCGAATTAATGCCTTTTAATCAGTTTAAAATAAACCTAGTACTCAGTTTAATCCAGCAGTATTTTTTTGAGATTGTCTACTAAAACTTCAGATTAATTTTTTAATTACGTGTTTATCATCATCATGCTAAATATGAGAGTCTATTCTAACGTCAGGTGTTGGGGTTCACACGTGCTGCTTCACTTCAAACTGATACACTGATCAAATGAAAGATTAATCAGCTTGTATAAATGCGTCATGTTCATCTGTGTGCCTTATGAGTTCTGGTTGTTATCAGATTAGTTATGTGAGAACTGGCTTAATGTTTGTCCTACAAGGCACAGTGTAGTGGAGCGGTGATGTAGTCTGATCTGTTTAATTACAAGTTAAGTACATTTTTTTAATTTTTATTTTGTTTGTAAAATTCTGAAGATTGTTTACTGATTTTTGTTCATCTTTATTTATTCTTCTTAAATAAATACATAAATAAATAAATAAATAAAAAGCTTTGATATTTAGAAAACAAAGTGTAAAGACTATTTGATGTGGTTCAGTGTAATAAAATAAAGTCATGGAGTGGGTAAAGGTCTAATGTCAAGGGTTCGATATTTTTAACTATTAGTTTTTAAATTTAAATTTGTGTTTCATTCAAAAATTATTAAAAACATTTTTAAAGAAAATTTTATTATCTGTAGATTAATCTGATTAATGAATGATGTGGTTATCAATCCAAGGTTCCACTCTATTTTATACATCACAGGGTCACATCACAGTCATGGTTCTTCTTCAGAAGTCCAGACTGGCTGGTTACAGGAGGGATCTCCAGTTGGAAGCACAATATGATGATATATGTGTATGATGATAAATATGTTCACTGAACTTCACTTGTACTTTGTAAAAAGACAATACAATGTTATCTAATAAAATTTTATTTTGGCAATGGAACTATAACTTATTAATATGTAAAAACCATATCATAAAAATGTTTCAGAGTAAAAAAACTTTAGTTTTGTTACCCAACATTTGTGTTTGTTTACATTTTTGCTGGTTGAATCCCAGCAAACATTGGCAAGAAAAAGCTCCCTGAGATGGCAGTAGGAAGAAACCTCGAGAGCTACCAGACTCAACAGGGAACGCATCCTCATCTGGGTGATAACGGATAGCAGGGATTGATCTGCACTCTGGATAGTTCAGTATAACAGGAGATGTGTTTAAGTTAAAATTTAGTCTAGTTTGTTACTGGAGGCTCGGATAGACTGGAGGAAACTCCAGTCCTGAACTATTGTGCGACTGAAGTCACGAGTCCTCAGAGAACAGCTGTCTGCGTCAGCCGAGGACAAGACCATCTTCATCGAAAAGTGGAACCGTCCCCAGTCCCCAAACGCATCCCAGGCAGACCACAGGGGGCATCCATGTGACGATACCTCCATGTGGGGGCACAGGGGGCATCCATGTGACATGTGACGACACCAGGACAAAATAGACAGGTCCAGAGGACAGAGGGCGTTTGGATCACTGGCAGCTCAGGAGAGACATGTGTAGCTCGATAGAGAGACAGGTAGAGGGAAAGAGAGAGAGCAGAGAGCAGAATAGGTGTAGAAGCGGTTTGCTCTACTCAGTGCTGCACCCGCTGAGAAACCTGGAATAACTCTGGTTATAGGAGACTCTATACTGAGACACGTGACATTAGCTAGACCTTTAGGGGCGCCAGCGGCAGTGGTTAGGTGTATCCTGGGAGCCAGAGGACATAGCAGGTAATCTTAGGGCTCTAGGACAGCACAGGTTCTCTAAGATAGTGGTACATGCTGGAGCTAATGATATACGCCTTCGTCAGTCAGAGGTTAGTAAGAATAACTTTACAGAGGTGTGTAAATTAGCGAAGGCGATGTCCGATGAAGTAATATGCTCTGGTCCCATCCCAATGAGACGTGGCGACATACAGTAGCTTACAGCAGGTTATGGTCGCTGAACCGCTGGATGTCCAGGTGGTGCTCCAAAAATAATGTGGGCTACATAGATAATTGGAAGACCTTTGAGGGCAAAGCTGGCCTGTTAGGGCGGGACGGTGTCCATCCCACTCGGGAAGGTGCTGCTCTCATTTCCTGTAGTATAGCTCATAGTCTCAGTAGAGGTCTAGTTAATCGGTGACAATCCAGAGCCCAGGCCAGGGAGCAGACAGACAGGCTAAACCAACCGTCTGCTGGCTGCATAGAGTCGTCACTCAGGGTTCAACATTTTAAGACTGTGTGTGTTACCTGACCTAAGCAAAAATGTAGAAAGACTCAGAAAGTCTGTTTTAATAATTTAATTAACATAAAGACCACAAACACGGATCACACTGAATGCGCAGCCGGGACCTCTGATCTGAAGCTAGGATTGTTAAATATTCGAATATTGAATATTTAGAGTCGACATTTCATTGTACCTTAGATAATGTAGCTCCAGCTAAAAGAAAAATTATTAGAGATAAGAAACTCGCTCCCTGGTATAACGATCACACGCACACTTTAAAACAGACTGCTCGGAAATTAGAGCGTAAATGGCGTCAAACTAAATTGTTAGTATTTCAAATAGCATGGAAAGAGAGCATCCTGAACTATAGGAAAGCTCTTAGTGTAGCTAGATCAACGTATCTCTCCACTCTTATAGAAGAAAATAAAAATAATCCTAGATTTTTATTTAATACCGTAGCCAAATTAACTAGAAATAAGACCACTACAGAAATCTCCACAACAACATCATGCAATAGTGAGGACTTCATGAACTTTTTTAATAATAAAATTGTAAATATCAGGCATAAAATTGAGGCTTTGAAACCGAACAATGAAATTGATACTGATGTTAACCTAGCCATGTCAGATTCAAACCTAGAATACTTTACTCCTCTTGAAGAGAATGAACTAATTTCACTCATCTCTTCTGCAAATTCATCAAGCTGTATATTAGATCCTATACCGACACATTTTCTTAAACAGATAGTACCAGTAATAACAGAACCGATGTTGAGAATAATTAATTCCTCACTCAGCATTGGTTATGTTCCAAAATCTTTTAAATTAGCAGTTATCAAACCAATAATTAAGAAACCTGACCTCGACCCCTGTCAGCTGTCCAATTACAGGCCAATATCAAACCTCCCCTTTATCTCTAAGATTCTGGAAAAGATAGTAGCGGAGCAGCTATGCTCATATCTACATAGAAATCGCATACATGAACTGTATCAGTCAGGATTTAGGCCTCATCACAGCACAGAAACAGCACTCGTTAAAGTAGTAAATGACCTCCTATTGGCCTCTGATCAGGGTTGTGTAACTATGCTTGTATTACTCGACCTCAGTGCAGCTTTTGACACCATTGATCATGCTATTCTTCTTCACAGATTAGAAAATGTAGTAGGAATTAAGGGTACAGCCCTCTCCTGGCTCAGATCCTATTTGACCGATCGTTATCAGTATGTAGACTTAAATGGTGATTATTCTGCATGTTCTCTAGTGGAGTTTGGTGTTCCACAAGGTTCTATTTTTTCCGTATACATGCTTCCTCTAGGCAACATAATCCGTAAACATGGTATTAATTTTCATTGTTATGCTGACGACACACAGTTATATGTCTCAGCAAAACCTGATGTGAAAAACCAGCTCACTAAAATTGAGCAATGTGTGCAGGACATAAGAAATTGGATGCTAATTAACTTCCTTCTGCTTAATCCGGATAAGACAGAAGTTCTAGTCATAGGACCGCATACAGCTAGAAGTAAAATCTTAGATCACACTGTAACTTTAGATGGCCTTTCTGTTCCGTCAAGTGCAACAGTAAAAGACCTCGGCGTGATTATAGATTCCAGCCTTTCATTTGAAGCTCATGTAGATAATTCAATTCAATTCTATTCAATTCAGTTTCATTTGTATAGCGCTTTTAACAATTGACATTGTCACAAATCAGCTTTACAGAATCAAAAGAAAATTATGGAAATTTGTATGAAATGTGTGAGGATGTATATGAATCAGAATGATCAGATCGTCCCTGATGAACAAGCCGAGAGTGACGGTGCTGAGGGAAAAACTCCCTGAGATGGTAATAGAAAGAAACCTTGCGAGGAAACCCTCATTTGGGTGGAAACAGATACTGTAGGAGGGATTGATCTTCAGTCATACTGTGTTTTAGGAGGCTGGAAGTTCAGTGTAACAGGATGTGTTTTAGTTAATATGATGTTTTGACATTAAAGGCTGTGGTGGAAATTCTGGAAACAATATAAAGACAAGTAATTCATACACTGGGTAAGAGCAAAGTAACAAAGGTTTTATTTTAAACTTCTGCAGAAGGACCAGTCTCATACAGCAAACAGTTGCAGCATAGAGAAAGGTGATCTCTTTCTCTAGCTGACCTATTTTATACACAAACATCTCTGTTAACATAATCAATGCCCCGTACATGAAGTTCCTACATTCAAACTCATGACTCTTTATCTGCCCCAGACCAGATGTCCATACCTTATCATTTATTCAGGGACAACTACAATCAGGTTGTTTCTATTCTGTTCTCGGCCTTGTGTCTCTAAGCCTCGACAAACAAGTTCAAACTTCTAACGTCTACGTTACACACTTACTACAAGGATCAAATAGAATTAATACATAATTAAAATATCATTTTTCCATTACAGGGACAAAACTATAGGAAATTCCAAATCAAATCAAATCAAATTAAAATTTTATTCGTCACATACACAGTCATACACAGTACGATATGCAGTGAAATGCTTACACGACCGCCAGTGACCTTAAAAAGAGAATTAAATCTTATAGTAAGAAATAAATATGAATAAAGAAATACGATACTAAAATTTAAACTTAACTAGAATAAAAATAGAAATAAAAATAAAAGTATACTGTACATAAAATAGAAATAAAAATAGAAATGTACTGTACAATAGAGATTTTCTTTATTTTTATTTTTTTATTGAAATTTGGTGGAGGAAGTATGGTGTGCAAGTATGCATAGAAATGTGTCTTAAGGTGCCTTATTAAAGTGTCTTTGTGCAAGGGTCCAGAATGTAAACATAAACATGAGTTCCGATATAAGCGTGGATGTGCATGAAAGTGTCCATAGTGTCCATTGACGTTAACAGGTTGTATTAGTTCTGTGTTTGTGGTGTGAATGTGGTATGGTTGAGGGAAGAAGCTCCTCCTCAGTCTCTCTGTGTTGGCCTTCAGGGAGCGGAAGCGCTTTCCTGACCGCAACAGAGAGAACAGTCCATTGTTGGGATGGCTCCAGATTTCCAATCTCCTCTAAGTAGTCCGACTCATCATTGTTGGTGATCAGTCCGACCACGACGGTGTCGTCAGCAAACTTGATGACGGCGGTGGAGTTGGTAGTGGCCACGCAGTCGTGGGTGTACAAAGAGTACAGCAGGGAGCTCCAGTCATGAACTATCAAGTGACTGCAGTCACAAATCCTCAGAGACCAGCTGTATGCATCTGCCTGAGGACAGGACCGTCTTCATGGTAAAGTGGAACCATCTCCAGTCACCACATGCATCCCAAGCTAGAACACACAGTCCATGTGATGAGATCTCCAGCTTGAAGTGGGACATCAGGACGAGTTAGACAGGTCTAGAGGGCAGAGAGGGTCTGGGTCACTGGCATGTCCCTGGGATGTAAAGCAAACAATTACCTCACCATCAACAAACCTGAGTGATCAAATGAGACTGAGGAAGACAGCATCTAAACATATCAGTTCACCATAATACTCTACGTCCATGAGTCCCCCAGATCTGCTCCTTTACCTTATGGCAAATCTATTTATAAAACTGCTTGGCTAACTTATTAATAAGGGGAAAAGAAACAATTGAGAGTGACATCCAAAAATTTGAAGGCATCACTAGAACTGGTTAACATCTGTGCTCATAAGTCTACACTACAAAAACTTTGAACAGGTTGTTTATGGTAGGACACCACATATGAAGGATAAGTTATATAGAAATGTTTATTATTTCTAAGCTTTGGTAATAGGTATGTAAATTTTTGTCTTACCAATAAAGCACATTTCAAGCTTCAATCAAGAGAATGACTGAGTGAGTCTCTAGCACTAAGCTGAGTAGACCAGAAGACGTAGCTTAGCCGTTAGCCCTTTGTAGCGTGGATGGTAAACCCAAACGCGGGAGCAAGCGAGTAGGCAGGCTAACCACGCATATTAGTCTAAGGACTCTCACAGAAGGGGAGAATAAGGGAAAAACACAAATTTAACCCGCGTCCTATAAACACACACTCTAATCAGAAAGATAAGAGTGGATGCTAATTAACTTCCTTCTGCTTAATCCGGATAAGACAGAAGTTCTAGTCATAGGACCGCATACAGCTAGAAGTAAAATCTTAGATCTCACCGTAACTTTAGATGGCCTTTCTGTTCCGTCAAGTGCAACAGTAAAAGACCTCGGCGTGATTATAGATTCCAGCCTTTCATTTGAAGCTCATGTAGATAATATCACCAGGATAGCATTCTTTCACCTTAGAAATATCGCCAAAATAAGAAATATATTGTCGCTAAACGATGCAGAAAAACTAGTTCATGCTTTTATCACTTCTAGGTTGGACTATTGTAATGCCTTACTGTCTGGTTGTTCAGTTAGGTGCATAAACAAGCTTCAGCTAGTCCAGAATGCAGCAGCGAGAGTCCTCACTAGAACCAGAAGATATGAGCAAATCACCCCTATCCTATCTTCACTACATTGGCTGCCTGTGAAATTTCGCATTGATTTTAAAATACTACTCTTGACATATAAGCATTAAATGGTCTCGCGCCGCAGTATCTGAGCGAACTGCTAGTGTCTTACGATCCGCCACGCCTACTTCGGTCAAAGGATGCAGGCTGCTTATCAGTACCGCGTATTATGTAAACTACAGCTGGGGGCGGAGCTTTTTCTTACAAAGCCCCAAAATTATGGAATAGTCTTCCAAATAGTGTTCGGGACTCAGACACAGTCTCAGTGTTTAAGTCTAGGCTCAAAACCTATTTATTTAGCCAAGCATTTTTATAAATAGATTTGCCATAAGGTAAAGGAGCAGATCTGGGGGACTCATGGACGTAGAGTATTATGGTGAACTGGTATGTTTAGATGCTGTCTTCCTCACTCTCATTTGATCACTCAGGTTTGTTGACGGTGAGGTGATTGTTTGCTTTACATCTCAGTTCCCCCTCATGTTTGTGTTTCCTTCTGGCTCTCCCTTTTAGTTATGCTGTCATAGTTAGTCCTGCCGGAGTCCCTGCTTGCACTCTACAGTAAATATACATTCACATTAGACATTGTGACTGTGACCATACCTAATTGCAATCTCTCCTCCTCTTCTCTTTCTCCCCCTCTTTCTCTTTCCTCTCTCCCCCTGACATCCCCAGACACCAGACGCATCCTAAAGAGACACACGGGGCATCCATGTGATGAGACCTCCAACCAGAAACCGGGCACCAGGATGGATCAGACAGGTCCGGAGGGCAGAGGGAGTCTGGATCACTGGCAGCTCAGGAACCACATGTGTAGCTCGACAGAGAGAGAGAGAGAAAGAGTGAAAGGGGGAGACAGGGGGAGAGAGGAAAGAGAAAGAGGGGGACGAAGAGAAGAGGAGGAGAGATTGCAATTAGGTATGGTCACAGTCACAATGTCTAATGTGAATGTATATTTACTGTAGAGTGCAAGCAGGGACTCCGGCAGGACTAACTATGACAGCATAACTAAAAGGGAGAGCCAGAAGGAAACACAAACATGAGGGGGAACTGAGATGTAAAGCAAACAATCACCTCACCGTCAACAAACCTGAGTGATCAAATGAGACTGAGGAAGACAGCATCTAAACATACCAGTTCACCATAATACTCTACGTCCATGAGTCCCCCAGATCTGCTCCTAACTGACCTAAAATTTATTGAATACATGCTGTGTGAATTTGGCAAGGTGACAAATTTAAAGGACAGTTGTCATTTTAATATATCTTTTCTCTGGGAAACATTCCTGAATATAGGATAAAGGGGTATAGACGATGAATGAGTGAGTTACAGTAGTGAGTGAGTGAGTGAGTGAAAGTGGGAAACAGTTGTCTAATTTGCCTTAAGAGGTTGATAAGAGGTTAGATATTTGAAAGCATTGTAGGCACTTCTGAGTACATTGTATAGAGGGACTCTATGAGTTTTTTTTCTCTCTCCCTCTTCGATCCTACCACTTTGTCTAACTTAATTTATGACGGGCATTTTTTTGTTTGTTTTCTGTTTTTTTTTTTTTTTTTTTGACAAGTCAATGGTAACAAACAACTTATTCCAGCTATATGAGAACAAGTCTGATGTATTTTTCTTTGCTCCCTCCACAAGCAAGAAGGTTTTTTTCCTAAATGTGTAATGTATATTTTTGATTCATACACATTCACATTCCCTACAAACTTAAATAATTCTTTTGATTGTGTAAAGCTGTTTTGAGACAATGTCAATTGTTAAAAGCGCTATACAAATAAAACTGAATTGAAGTGAATTGTATAATGGCTCAAAAATCTTTTCAATCTGAAATTGAAAATTGCATTTCCCTTTATATATGAGAATTAGTCTGTCATCCCCTTTCATTCCCAACTTATCCAGAATGATGGTGCTAGATTTCTTACTGGTAAAAGAACAAGAGTCAGTGTTTCACCACCAGTTCCACAGTTCATCAGCCACATGACAAGCACGTATACTTCAGGCAGGAATCTTCTACTAATAAATTACTGCTATGGCTGTAGTGGAGGCTAAGCACACATACTGTAAAAAGTGTTTGCACACAAAATATTTGAAATATCGTTTACCAACATTTTTTGTTACCAGAAAGTTTCTTAATATATTTAATCTTTAGAGTAAGATCGAAACTTTTCCTAACTTCCCCAGTTTGGATGTGAATATGACTAATAATTGTCACATGTCTTTAATTGTTTTCTTGTATCTAGTCTGTGGTGTATAAAATAATCTTAATTTTGTTGATTTGAAGAAATAAAATGTTGCTTCATATTGTTCAATTCTTCTCAGCTTCATATGTTCTTACATGTTACAGTGTATAGCAAAAGATACATTTTATTCTGTGGTGCTCATTGTTTGAGAAAGCGATATACTGTATGTGCATTTATTTTTCACCTCTTTACATTAACCTTCAAACACATATTTACTGTAACTTATCCTTTAAACCCCAAAATAACAGTGAGGGTCAGGTTTCCACATGCGTTTGGTGTATAAGAAAGGAGAAAGAAATAAAGAAAGAGTAGTTTGCTCATAAGATGTGTAGAAATACCACCAATCTGTTCTTGATCAGACTGAATTCATTCATCACCAGATTAAAACAATTTTAACTGACACATCAGGCTTGCTCAGGAACCACTGCTCCAGCAGGTTTGGTGACATATTTTACATGAAAGAAGGAATTTGTAACTATTATTCTAACTCACTTGTTCCCTATTCACCTCTGCACTTCTTGTAACTGCTTCTAGTCTGTTTTAGCCTTGCGAATGGCTTGTAAAGTTCCTTGAAAACCAAAATATCTACTGGGGATCTAGATTGTCGAGCCTTGTGCCAAAGAGTATTTTTTTTGTTGTAAAAGCACACTAAGCTCCGGGGTAAACCAAGGACTTTGTCGATCCTTTAATCTGAGTCTGTTCATCAGGGCATGTTTATCAACAACAGCCCTAAAAAACCAAGAAAATACCAAGAATCATCTACAGTAGGAACCAGACTGATTCTAGACCAGTTAACATCTGCCAGGTCGTGTAGAAAAGCTTGATGATCAAAATTTTTTAAAGCACGTTTACAACAGAATCGAGTCGGTTTCTTGATGGAGCAGCCATTTCGAACACATGCAGTAAAACAGTGATCACTAATATCAGAACAAAATACCCTAGAATAATACTTATGAGGAGAGTTTGTTAAAATGATATCAATCAATGTAGCCTTGTCTATAGATTTAGTGTCATGCCTAGTGGGGGAGCAGTTAATTTGATGTAAATTTAATGCATCAAATTGTTGAATGACTTTATCGGGTGGTTTAGTCATATCCCAGTTTAGATCACCAAGGAGCACAAATTTAGTTTTGATCAATGGGGCCAATGAATAAAAACAGGAAGAAGAATACCTCATCACTTTGTATTAAATGCCAATGTGTTTAAAACGTCTTAAGGTGAGATTTAAAAATGGGAAGAGTCGGGTCTGCGTGATGTACAGGGGCAACTTATTCCAGAGTTTAGGGCTTGCTACTGAAAACCTAGCTTTAGGAACTGTGAGAAAAAGCTGCTCACCGGATCTGAGAGACTGTGCTGGACTGTGTGGCATTAAAAGTAGAGAAATATATTGAGGTGCTAGATTATTCAGGGCTTTGTAGGCTATTAACAATACTTTAAACTTGACGCTGAAATGCACAGGGAGTCAGTGTAAGGATGCCAAGACTGGCGTTATGTATTCCCATTACAAAATGTGCAGCAGTGTTTGGGACCAATTGCAAACGTGCAGTCGAGGCCCAGCCAACACCAACATAGATATAGCATTATAATCATTAAGCCAACTGGAAATAAAAACGTTACTAAACTTTTCACAATCTTTTTTTGTTACAAACATCTTGACCTTGGACAAGACCCTAAGCTGAAAAAAGCTCGCTTTGACAACAGAGTTAATTTGCTTATGTAGTTTAAAATCACTGTCCAATAAAACACCCAGGTGTCTAGCAGATGGTTTTACATAAGATTTAAGGGAACACATCTCAGTGAAAGGAGCAACACAGGCTCCACTAGGTCCTAATACCAGCACTGCACATCAACTCTTTAAAAATGTATAGCCATCCATGCTTTGACATCCACTATGAATTCCAAAAGTGGTGTTAAACTGTTTGTATTTGTACGTTTGGATAGACCCTAATTGGGACCCCACATGTGAGGACTGCTGATGAGAATACAGAGTCCAACCAGATACTAAGACCAACATAAAAACTTCTGTCCATCAGATACAATCTGAACCAGTCCAGGGCAGAACCAGTAATGCCCACACTGTGCTGCAGATGATATATGAGAATGGATAGATCCACAGTGGCAAATGCAGCTGTGAGATATAAAAGCAGAATTTTCCTGAAAAATTCTCTGAATCAGTAGTTATTAAGAGATCTTTAAAAACATTTAAGAGGGCTGATTTAGTGCTGTGGAGAGCTTTCAAACCAGACTGGAACACCTCAGGAATTCCATGTGCATCTAAGTGAGACTTGAGCTCTACAGAGACCATTTACTTCAGTACTTATAAAAGAAATGTTAACAGGATGAACATTTTCATATGGCGAATGATCTCGTCTAAAAAGGAAAGTGAAACAGGTTGAAACAGGTTGAAACAGGTTAAAAGCAGCAGAGCATGAGAGCATGTAGAACTTATGGATGGAGCACAACATCGAGGTGATATAAGTGCTTTTAAATTCCCAAAGAAGAATTAGAGAAGAATGTGTCGTGTTCCCAATGTATTCGCGTATATGGGAATAAAAGCTGTTATAAGGGTTTTGAGCTTTACTCACTGTTTATTTACACTGCTATTATTTTGAATACAACTGTATATGATCTGAATCCCCTGATTTCTCTTTGTTCTTCTCTCCTCTTTTTCTTTGGGTTTAAAATATCCTCCATTCTACCAGGGACTTTTTTTTTAATCAATAAATGTAGTTTTTACAGATGTTTATTTAACTGTTAAAACACTTCAGCTCACACTAACAGGGGATGGCTTGGCAACAAAAAGTGTCTCAGTCACGTGGTCCATGTCACTCATGTGTGTTTTATAGGGAGTTTTATGAGTATAGATGTACAGTGAGATGCATAAGTTTGGGCACCCTTGTTAATCTTCATGATTTTCCTGTATAAACCGTTGGTTGTTACAATGAAATTTTTTAGTTAAATATATCATATAGTAGACACACACAGTGATATTTGAGAAGTGAAACGAAGGTTATAGGATTTACAGAAAATGTGCAATAATTGTTTAAACAAAATTAGGCAGGATATATCAGGAATTGAAAGTTGATATAATACTTTCATATTCATCTTAAATACAAGAGTCATCAGTCTGATGGAAACTAAAGGGTTGGCCTTCCGACACTGGACCACATGCAACACTGACCAGTTTGGTTACATACTTTACACATGAGAGGGGAATAGTTACTCCAGTTACTCCCTTTACAAAAACTTGGCTAATATTCAAATGAGCTTTCAAAGCTAAACATGTGATAAGCAGGAATCAGAGGCTTTGTGTTTTTCCATCTCTCTTTCTCTCTCTCTTTCTCTTTCTCTCATATATATATATATATATATATATATATATATATATATATATATATATATATATATATATATATATATATATACTGTATATACACTACCGTTCAAAAGTTTTAACAATTTAACAATTTACGTAACAACAAGAAAAACACCAGTTAGTTGTTATTGTAAGACACCGAGGTCGGCCTTTCTGTAATAGTTCCTGCAAGAACAGTATTGTCGAGTGCATTCGCAAAATCCGTCAAGCACCATAATGAAACGAGACCAAAACCTACCTCTGCTGCAGACGAGAAGTTCATTTAGAGTTATCAGCCTGAAAAATGACCAATTAACAGCAGCTCAGATTAGAGGCGTTATGAAGTCTTTACAGAGCAGAAGTAGCAGAAACATCTCAATATCAACTGTTCAAAGGAGATTCATGCAGTTACTGCACGCCTTCAGCTTTACAATGTAGAAAGAAATAAACATCAGGAACCATCATGGAGGTAGAAAGTGTTCTAAAACTTTTGAACGGTAGTGTATATTCAATTCAATTCAGTTTTATTTGTATAGCGTTTTTAACAATTGACATTGTCTCAAAACAGCTTTACACAATCAAAAGAATTATTTAAGTTTGTATGGAATGTGAATGTGTATGAATCAAAATGGTCAGATAGTCCCTGGTGAGCAAGCCCGAGGGCGACAGTGGCAAGGAAAAACTCCCTGAGATGGTAATAGGAAGAAACCTTGAGAGGAACCAGACTCGACAGGGAACCCATCCTCATCTGGGTGAAACAGATAGCAGGAAATGATCTGCATTTATACAGTGTTAAGTGTTAGGTTCAGCTATAATAGTTGATGTTAATTGATGTTAAAATTCAATTCAGTTTTATTTGTATAGCGCTTTTAACAATTGACATTGTCTCAAAACAGCTTTACACAATCAAAAGAATTATTTAAGTTTGTATGGAATGTGAATGTGTATGAATCAAAATGTTCAGATAGTCCCTGGTGAGCAAGCCCGAGGGCGAGAGTGGCAAGGAAAAACTCCCTGAGACGGTAATAGGAAGAAACCTTGAGAGGAACCAGACTCGACAGGGAACCCATCCTCATCTGGGTGAAACAGATAGCAGGAAATGATCTGCATTTATACAGTGTTAAGTGTTAGGTTCAGCTATAATAGTTGATGTTAATTGATGTTATAATACTTGATGTAAAATGGAGTCCAGTAGTTATTCGAGACTCAGATAGACTTGTAGAAAGTTCCAGTCCTGAACTATCGAATTGTCAAGTCCTCAGAGAAACAGCTGACCACATCCCCAATCATCCCCAGACACCAGACGCATCCTAAAGAGACACACGGGGCATCCATGCGACGAGACCTCCAACCAGAAACCGGGCACCAGGATGGATCAGACAGGTCCGGAGGGCAGAGGGAGTCTGGATCACTGGCAGCTCAGGAACCACAGGTGTAGCTCGACAGAGAGAGAGAGAGAGAAAGAGTGAAAGGGGGAGACAGGGGGAGAGAGGAAAGAGAAAGAGGGGGAGGAAGAGAAGAGGAGGAGAGATTGCAATTAGGTATGGTCACAGTCACAATGTCTAATGTGAATGTATATTTACTGTAGAGTGCAAGCAGGGACTCCGGCAGGACTAACTATGACAGCATAACTAAAAGGGAGAGCCAGAAGGAAACACAAACATGAGGGCTCCCTGAGATGTAAAGCAAACAATCACCTCACCATCAACAAACCTGAGTGATCAAATGAGACTGAGGAAGACAGCATCTAAACATACCAGTTCACCATAATACTCTACGTCCATGAGTCCCCCAGATCTGCTCCTTTACCTTATGGCAAATCTATTTATAAAATGCTTGGTTAAATAAATAGGTTTTTAGCCTAGACTTAAACACTGAGACTGTGTCTGAGTCCCGAACACTATTTGGAAGACTATTCCATAATTTTGGGGCTTTGTAAGAAAAAGCTCTGCCCCCAGCTGTAGTTTTTATAATACGCGGTACTGATAAGCAGCCTGCATCCTTTGACCGAAGTAGGCGTGGCGGATCGTAAGACACTAGCAGTTCGCTCAGATACTGCGGCGCGAGACCATTTAATGCCTTATATGTCAAGAGTAGTATTTTAAAATCAATGCGAAATTTCACAGGGAGCCAATGCAGTGAAGATAGGATAGGGGTGATGTGCTCATATCTTCTGGTTCTAGTGAGGACTCTCGCTGCTGCATTTTGGACTAGCTGAAGCTTGTTTATGCACCTAACTGAACAACCAGACAGTAAGGCATTACAATAGTCCAACCTAGAAGTGATAAAAGCATGAACTAGTTTTTCTGCATCATTTAGCGACAATATATTTCTTATTTTGGTGATATTTCTAAGGTGAAAGAATGCTATCCTGGTGATATTATCTACATGAGCTTCAAATGAAAGGCTGGAATCTATAATCACGCCGAGGTCTTTTACTGTTGCACTTGACGGAACAGAAAGGCCATCTAAAGTTACGGTGAGATCTAAGATTTTACTTCTAGCTGTATGCGGTCCTATGACTAGAACTTCTGTCTTATCCAGATTAAGCAGAAGGAAGTTAATTAGCATCCAATTTCTTATGTCCTGAACACATTGCTCAACTTTAGTAAGATGGTTTTTCTCATCAGGTTTTGTTGAGACGTATAGCTGTGTGTTGTCAGCATAACAATGAAAACTAATACCATGCTTACGGATTATGTTGCCCAGAGGAAGCATGTAAAGGGAAAAAAGCAGTGGGCCTAAAACTGAACCCTGCGGAACGCCAAACTCCACTAGAGAACATGCAGAATAATCACCATTTAAGTCTACATACTGATAACGATCGGTCAAATAGGATCTGAGCCAGGAGAGGGTTGTACCCTTAATTCCTACTAAATTTTCTAATCTGTGAAGAAGAATAGCATGATCAATAGTGTCAAAAGCTGCACTGAGGTCGAGTAATACAAGCATAGTTACACAACCCTGATCAGAGGCCAATAGGAGGTCATTTACTACTTTAACGAGTGCTGTTTCTGTGCTGTGATGAGGCCTAAATCCTGACTGATACAGTTCATGTATGCCATTTCGATGTAGATATGAGCATAGCTGCTCCGCTACTATCTTTTCCAGAATCTTAGAGATAAAGGGGAGGTTTGATATTGGCCTATAATTGGACAGCTGACAGGGGTCGAGGTCAGGTTTCTTAATTATTGGTTTAATAACTGCTACTTTAAAAGATTTTGGAACATAACCAATGCTGAGTGAGGAATTAATTATTCTCAACATCGGTTCTGTTATTACTGGTGCTATCTGTTTAAGAAAATGTGTCGGTATAGGATCTAATATACAGGTTGATGAATTTGCAGAAGAGATGAGTGAAATTAGTTCATTCTCTTCAAGAGGAGTAAAGTATTCTAGGTTTGAATCTGACATGGCTAGGTTAACATCAGTATCAATTACATTGTTTGGTTTCAAAGCCTCAATTTTATGCCTGATATTTACAATTTTATTATTAAAAAAGTTCATGAAGTCCTCACTATTGCATGATGTTGTTGTGGAGATTTCTGTAGTGGTCTTATTTCTGGTTAATTTGGCTACGGTATTAAATAAAAATCTAGGATTATTTTTATTTTCTTCTATAAGAGAGGAGAGATACGTTGATCTAGCTACACTAAGAGCTTTCCTATAGTTCAGGATGCTCTCTTTCCATGCTATTTGAAATACCAACAATTTAGTTTGACGCCATTTACGCTCTAATTTCCGAGCAGTCTGTTTTAAAGTGCGCGTGTGATCGTTATACCAGGGAGCGAGTTTCTTATCTCTAATAATTTTTCTTTTAGCTGGAGCTACATTATCTAAGGTACAACGAAGTGTCGACTCTAAATATTCAGTCGCCTGATCAAGTTCTGTGGGGTCAGACGGTGGCCTAATCGAAGTTGGTAACTCTGGGAGATTACTGATAAAACTCTGTGTGGTAGTTGATGTGAATGTACGTTTAATACGATAGCGCGGTGCTGTGCGTACATTATCACTGTGACACACTTGAATGGAGACAAGATAGTGATCTGAGATAATTTCTGACAGTGGAATTGTGAATACATTTCTTATAATTAATCCAAAGAATATTACTAAATCTAAAGTGTGGCCTGCTTTATGAGTGGGTCCTACTACACACTGATTTACACCTACGGAGTCCAGTATGGATATAAATGCTGTTCTCAGAGGGTCTTCTGGATTCTCAAAATGAATGTTAAAATCTCCAGCAATTAACACTTTGTCTACAGAAATGACCAGGTCTGAGATGAAATCTGCAAATTCACTAAGAAATTCAGAATACGGCCCTGGAGGTCTGTAAATTATAATTAGTGGAATCGACTGAGCTGATTTAATATACTTAAATACACTTATGTTACTATAGAGAATTTCAAATGAGTTAAATTTGTGTCGGTGTTTTTGTACGATAGACAGATTATCATTATGAATAACTGCGACGCCTCCTCCTCTACCAGTTAACCGAGGCTGGTGTATGTAGCTGTACCCAGGAGGACTAGCTTCATTTAGAGCTACATACTCATCCTGTTTAACCCATGTTTCAGTTAAACAGAGTATATCAAACGCCTGATCTGTGATAATTTCATTAACAATAACTGCTTTTGATGTGAGAGATCTAATATTTAACAATCCTAGCTTCAGATCAGAGGTGCCGGCTGCGCATTCAGTATGATCGGAGTTTGTGGACTTTATGTTAATTAGATTATTAAAACAGACTTTCTGGGTCTTTCTACATTTTTGCTTAGATCGGGGAACAGACACAGTCTCAATATGGTGAACCCTGAGTGACGACTCTATGCAGCTAGCAGACGGTTGGTTTAGCCTGTCTGTCTGCTCCCTGGCCTGGGCTCTGGATTGTCACCGATTAACTAGACCTCTACTGAGACTATGAGCTATACTACAGGAAATGAGAGCAGCACCTTCCCGAGTGGGATGGACACCGTCCCGCCCTAACAGGCCAGCTTTGCCCTCAAAGGTCTTCCAATTATCTATGTAGCCCACATTATTTTCGGAGCACCACCTGGACATCCAGCGGTTCAGCGACCATAACCTGCTGTAAGCTATGTCGCCACGTCTCATTGGGATGGGACCAGAGCATACTACTTCATCGGACATCGCCTTCGCTAATTTAAACACCTCTGTAAAGTTATTCTTACTAACCTCTGACTGACGAAGGCGTATATCATTAGCTCCAGCATGTACCACTATCTTAGAGAACCTGTGCTGTCCTAGAGCTCTAAGATTACCTGCTATGTCCGGTGCTCTGGCTCCCGGGATACACCTAACCACTGCCGCTGGCGCCCCTAAAGGTCTAGCTAATGTCACGTGTCTCAGTATCGAGTCTCCTATAACCAGAGCTCTTTCAGGTTTCTCAGCGGGTGCAGCACTGAGGAGAGCAAACCTGTTGGACACGTGACGCGCAGAGGAGGTGTGCTCCGGTGATGGAGTCCAGTAGTTATTCGAGACACAGATAGACTTGTAGAAAGTTCCAGTCCTGAACTATCGAATTGTCAAGTCCTCAGAGAAACAGCTGACAACACCAGTCGAGGCCAGAACCATCTTCTAAGTAGATAGAATCATCCCCAGACACCAGACGCATCCTAAAGAGACACACGGGGCATCCATGCGACGAGACCTCCAACCAGAAACTGGGCACCAGGATGGATCAGACAGGTCCGGAGGGCAGAGGGAGTCTGGATCACTGGCAGCTCAGGAACCACATGTGTAGCTCGACAGAGAGAGAGAGAGAAAGAGTGAAAGGGGGAGACAGGGGGAGAGAGGAAAGAGAAAGAGGGGGAGGAAGAGAAGAGGAGGAGACACTGGACCACATATATTATAGCAAACATTTATGAAAACATAATTTTGTGATTGGTCGCTTGACATCTCAAGCTCCTCTAGACCCTCATGTCTGTGTTTCCTTCTGGCTCTCCCTTTTAGTTAAGATGTCATAGTTAATCTTGCCTTACTAGTATAACTACTGTAGTCCCTGTTTGCACTCTGCTCTCTCCTCTTATTTCTATTCAATTCAATTAAATTTTATTTGTATAACGCTCCTAAAAATTGTCATTCTCGCAAAGCAGCTTTACACAATCAAAATAATTATTTAAGTTTGTATGGAATGTGAATGTGTATGAATCAAAAATGTTCAGATAGTTCCTGGTGAGCAAGCCGAGGGCGACAGTGGCAAGGAAAAACTCCCTGAGATGGTAATAGGAAGAAACCTTGAGAGGAACCAGACTCAACAGCGAACCCATCCTCATCTGGGTGAAACAGATAGCAGGAAATGATCTGCATTTATACAGTGTGTTAGGTGGCAGCAGTTCAGCTATAACAGTCGATGTTAATTGATGTTAAGGTAGTTATTGGAGACTCAGGTAGACATGTAGGAAATTCCAGTATTGAACTATTGAGCAACTACAGCCAAGTACAGTCCTCAGAGAAACAGCTGTCAACACCAGTCGAGGCCAGAACTTCGAGGTCTTCATAGTAGAGAGAAATCAGCCCTAGACACCAGATGCATCCCAAATAGACACACGGGGCATCCATGTGATCTCCATGCAGAAGTGGGGCACCAGGATGGGCCAGACAGTTCTGGAGGGCAGAAGGAGTCTGGTTCACTGGCAGCTCAGGAACGACAGAGAGAGGGAAAGAGTGAAGGGGGAGACAGGGGAGAGAGGGAAGAGAAAGAGGGGGAGAAAGAGAAGAAGAGGAGAGATAACAGTTAGGTATGGTCACAGTCACATAATATATAATGTGAATATATATTTAATGTAGAGTGCATGCAGGGACTCCGGCAGGACTAACTATGACATCAGAACTAAAAAAGGAGGAGCCAGAAGGAAACACAAACATGAGGGCTCCCTGAGATGTAAAGCAAACAATCACTTCACCGTCAACAAACCTGAGTGATCAAATGAGAGTGAGGAAGACAGCATCTAAACATACCAGTTCACCATAATACTCTACGTCCATGAGTCCCCCAGATCTGCTCCTTTACCTTATGGCAAATCTACAGTGGTGTGAAAAACTATTTGCCCCCTTCCTGATTTCTTATTCTTTTGCATGTTTGTCACACTTAAATGTTTCTGCTCATCAAAAACCGTTAACTATTAGTCAAAGATAACATAATTGAACACAAAATGCAGTTTTTAAATGAAGGTTTACTTTATTAAGGGAGAAAAAAAACTCCAAATCTACATGGCCCTGTGTGAAAAAGTGATTGCCCCCCTTGTTAAAAAATAACTTAACTGTGGTTTATCACACCTGAGTTCAATTTCTGTAGTCACCCCCAGGCCTGATTACTGCCACACCTGTTTCAATCAAGAAATCACTTAAATAGGAGGTACCTGACACAGAGAAGTAGACCAAAAGCACCTCAAAAGCTAGACATCATGCCAAGATCCAAAGAAATTCAGGAACAAATGAGAACAAAAGTAATTGAGATCTATCAGTCTGGTAAAGGTTATAAAGCCATTTCTAAAGCTTTGGGACTCCAGCGAACCACAGTGAGAGCCATTATCTACAAATGGCAAAAACATGGAACAGTGGTGACCCTTCCCAGGAGTGGCCAGCCGACCAAAATTACCCCAAGAGCGCAGAGACAACTCATCCGAGAGGCCACAAAAGACTCCAGGACAACATCTAAAGAACTGCAGGCCTCACTTGCCTCAATTAAGGTCAGTGTTCACGACTCCACCATAAGAAAGAGACTGGGCAAAAACGGCCTGCATGGCAGATTTCCAAGGCGCAAACCACTTTTAAGCAAAAAGAACATTAAGGCTCGTTTCAATCTTGCTAAAAAACATCTCAATGATTGACAAGACTTTTGGGAAAATAACTTGTGGACCGACGAGACAAAAGTTGAACTTTTTGGAAGGTGCGTGTCCCGTTACATCTGGCGTAAAAGTAACACAGCATTTCAGAAAAAGAACATCATACCAACAGTAAAATATGGTGGTGGTAGTGTGATGGTCTGGGGTTGTTTTGCTGCTTCAGGACCTGGAAGGCTTGCTGTGATAGATGGAACCATGAATTCTACTGTCTACCAAAAAATCCTGAAGGAGAATGTCCGGCCATCTGCTCGTCAACTCAAGCTGAAGCGATCTTGGGTGCTGCAGCAGGACAATGACCCAAAACACACCAGCAAATCCACCTCTGAATGGCTGAAGAAAAACAAAATGAAGACTTTGGAGTGGCCTAGTCAAAGTCCTGACCTGAATCCTATTGAGATGTTATGGCATGACCTTAAAAAGGCGGTTCATGCTAGAAAACCCTCAAGTAAAGCTGAATTACAACAATTCTGCAAAGATGAGTGGGCCAAAATTCCTCCAGAGCACTGTAAAAGACTCGTTGCAAGTTATCGCAAACACTTGATTACAGTTATTGCTGCTAAGGGTGGCCCAACCAGTTATTAGGTTCAGGGGGCAATTACTTTTTCACACAGGGCCATGTAGGTTTGGATTTTTTTTCTCCCTAAATAATAAAACCCCTCATTTAAAAACTGCATTTTGTGTTTACTTGTGTTATCTTTGACTAATAGTTAAATGTGTTTGATGATCAGAAACATTTTGTGTGAGAAACATGCAAAAGAATAAGAAATCAGGAGGGGGGCAAATAGTTTTTCACACCACTGTATTTATAAAAATGCTTGGCTAAATAAATAGGTTTTGAGCCTAGACTTAAACACTGAGACTGTGTCTGAGTCCCGAACACTATTTGGAAGACTATTCCATAATTTTGGGGCTTTGTAAGAAAAAGCTCCGCCCCCAGCTGTAGTTTTCATAATACGCGGTACTGACAAGCAGCCTGCATCCTTTGACCGAAGTAGGCGTGGCGGATCGTAAGACACTAGCAGTTCGCTCAGATACTGCGGCGAGATACCATTTAATGCCTTATATGTCAAGAGTAGTATTTTAAAATCAATGTGAAATTTCACAGGGAGCCAATGCAGTGAAGATAGGATAGGGGTGATGTGCTCATATCTTCTGGTTCTAGTGAGGACTCTCGCTGCTGCATTCTGGACTAGCTGAAACTTGTTTATGCACCTAACTGAACAACCAGACAGTAAGGCATTACAATCGTCCAACCTAGAAGTGATAAAAGCATGAACTAGTTTTTCTGCATCGCGACAGTATATTTCTTATCTTGGCAATATTTCTGAGGTGAAAGAATCCTATCCTGGTGATATTATCTCGTATCGATAATTTTCGTTTTCGTATCGTTGCCGCGAAAGTTTCGCAACGCGCGAGTTTCCTCGTCTAAGAACAACAAACGGAATTCATCTCCAAACAACTAAAACTCCGACACAGAGGTACGTTATAATGTCTACCGTTCAGTTTGTTCAGTGTGTAGAGTGCAGGATGTTTAGACATTCTTCCTCCGTCATTAGTGATAACTTTATTTGTGATAGGTGTGTGTTAGTGAGCACTCTGACGGAGAAGATTTCAGCGTTAGAGGAGCGCATCCAGACTTTAGAGAGAGTTAGACAGTGTGAGAGCAGTGTTATTCCCGTAGCGGACAGTCTGGGTGCCACAGGCGGAGATAATCAGCCCCCGACTCCGGCATTAGAGCCCTCACAGCGGGGCGAGTGGGTGACGACTCGGCGGCATACTCGTTCAGCCAAAGCTAATGCTAAGGCTAGCCCACCGGAGCACACCTCCTCTGCGCCTCACGTGTCCAACAGGTTTGCTCTCCTCAGTGCTGCACCCGATGAGAAACCTGAAAGAGCTCTGGTTATAGGAGACTCTATACTGAGACACGTAACATTAGCTAGACCTTTAGGGGCGCCAGCGGCAGTGGTTAGGTGTATCCCGGGAGCCAGAGCACCGGACATAGCAGGTAATCTTAGGGCTCTAGGACAGCACAGGTTCTCTAAGATAGTGGTACATGCTGGAGCTAACGATATACGCCTTCGTCAGTCAGAGGTTAGTAAGAGTAACTTTACAGAGGTGTTTAAATTAGCGAAGGCGATGTCCGATGAAGTAATATGCTCTGGTCCCATCCCAATGAGACGTGGCGACATAGCTTACAGCAGGTTATGGTCGCTGAACCTCTGGATGTCCAGGTGGTGATCCAAAAAATAATGTGGGCTACATAGATAATTGGAAGACCTTTGAGGGCAAAGCTGGCCTGTTAGGGCGGGACGGTGTCCATCCCACTCGGGAAGGTGCTGCTCTCATTTCCTGTAGTATAGCTCATAGTCTCAGTAGAGGTCTAGTTAATCAGTGACAATCCAGAGCCCAGGCCAGGGAGCAGACAGACAGGCTAAACCAACCGTCTGCTAGCTGCATAGAGTCGTCACTCAGGGTTCACCATATTGAGACTGTGTCTGTTCCCCGATCTAAGCAAAAATGTAGAAAGACTCAGAAAGTCTGTTTCAATAATTTAATTAACATAAAGACCACAAACTCAGATCATACTGAATGCGCAGCTGGCACCTCTGATCTGAAGCTAGGATTGTTAAATATTAGATCTCTCGCATCAAAAGCAGTTATTGTTAATGAAATTATCACAGATCAGGCGTTTGATATACTCTGTTTAACTGAAACATGGGTTAAACAGGATGAGTATGTAGCTCTAAATGAAGCTAGTCCTCCTGGATACAGCTACAGTGGTTACAAAATTGGAATGGCGATCTCGCCGCGTATACCGCCGTTTAAAGGCAACGGCGGCCAAAATAAATCAGTTGCATTTCAAAGTCATTCGTAAAATGGCCGCCAGGTGGCGCAAAGTGACATTTTCATTCATCGCAGTAAATACAACAGTGATGGTAATTTCCACAACAAACATGAAAAATCTGAACCAGAGCTATTAATGTGTACTGTACAATAATGAGTTTAAAAAAAATTATAGTAGATTTATTAACTGAAATAAATGACCATATTTTTCAAGAGAATTTTCAAGCCCCACTCATCAAACAAAATTATAACGAAATCGGCCAAGTTTACTATTTATTTAAATATAAATTTATAAACCAATAAGATCAAATAACACCAAGTTATTATTATAACAGGCTTACTTCGTCACTTATCCAGCGCTTGCTTTATTAACCTTGCCTTATTTAATGTTACTTGGGTGCATTGTCTTTAAGTGCCTGCTTGGTGTAGCGGTTAGAGCCCACGGTCAGTGATATATAAAGCGCCGGTTCGAATCCCGAGAGGTGATGTTTTAAATTTTTTTTATTTTAATTATAGCAAAATTAAAATAAAAAAATTTGTTGCATTTTGATTTTGCTTCAGTATACTATAGAAAAAACAGCGAACTCGCACGCAACCAGTTTGTACTCTTTAAATTTAGGGGAGTGACGGCTCGGTCTGCTGCTGCTGCTGCGTGTGTGTGTGTGTGTGTCATTATACTGATGAAAAGTGGTGGGCATTTTGATTTACGACAGCTGTTTACGGCAGTGTAGTCCAGTGCGGGAGATGCATTGTGGGTAATGAGGTCCGGTGTTACATCTGTTACATTTTTGATAACAATAGTTTTTTTACAAACATTTCTAAACTAATAAGATCAAATGACACCAAGTTTAAAACAGATAAAATACACGTGCAAATAGTATAATTGTATAACAGGCTTACTTCGTTACTTATTTAACGCTTGCTTTCAAAGAAGTCGAGTGGCTTATTAACGTCACGGAGGGGTGTTGTCTCTTAGTGCCTGGTTGGTGTAGCGGTTAGAGCGCTCGGTCAGGGATTTACAAAGCGTCGGTTCGAATCCTGGATAATGCTGTTTTAAATTTTTTTTCTATTTTAATTTTACTCAGCAAACAAACAGCAAACAAAAAAATTTATTATTCAGAGCACGATATACAACCGTAATGAGTCCCTTAACCGGCTTATACAGCTGGCATGTGACCAACGTATTTAACCGTGATGAGTCCATAAAATCAGTAGCAGCTAATAATTACTAATTACTTTAGTTAATGCTGCTACTGATTTTATTCCAGTTTACCTGTTCAGGTTGATTGCGATTCTTTTTAAAATATTGTCTCAGTTTTATATGTTGTTCGTCTTGATGTTTGTCTTCTTTTCACTTGGCAACACTCAAATGCAAATTATTCACCGTGAATCAGCTGTTCTCACCTATCCATTCAGAGAAACTGAATGAGCTGAAATGAGCCTTTGTTTCACGACCGCGACACCCCTCTCTCTCACGCACATACAGTACAGAGTAGACCAAATCATTACAGTACATACTTTATCCAACGAACATGAAAAATATCCACATAATGATGAGTTAAGAAGCATTGCTTAATTTTCGTTTAGACAGACTGTTTGTATCTGATTATTGGTATTATTAAAGAACAGCAGCACAAACAACAACACAAGGGCTTGTACAGCAAGACACATTTTTATTATTTTGCAAAGAGTTAAATTTGTAACAGTAAAAGGCATCCGAATTTAAATATATAAATTACTAGAAACAAATTGAGCACACTATCAGAATTAAAAATAGAACAAATCAAATGTTTTTTACACATACACAAGGAGGATAATGATACCGAGTTTATATTAAAATATCAAATATTGTAATATTGTTTTTGTGTTATTATAAATAATGAAATGCAGTAGGCTGTTATGGTCATCATCAAAAGAAAATATATTAAGTAACAGATAATATTAGGTTTATATTTCAAATTAGATAAAATGCTGATTTTCCAGCAGTAAAATTATTGTATCTCTACAGTTTACAAAACCTCCGCTGCGTGTATTCATTCACAGTCTCCAGAGCACGCACAGAGAAATAGGAGACTGTGGTTTAGGAGTGGATTGGAGAGAAGAGAGCTGTTCAGTTACTAAAAAAAAAAAAAAAAAAAAAAAAATATATATATATATATATATATATATATATATATATATATATGTATATATATATATATATATATGTATATATATATATATATATATATGTATATATATATATATATATATATATATATATATATATATATATATATATATATAAAAACATAATATGATCTTTTTGAGTTATGAGGTTTTTTTATTATACATAAGACAACCTTTCAGTTTTGTAAATATTCTAGTTATAGTGTGTTAAGTTTTTCTTTAGGTTAAACGGTTTTGAGAATTAGACCATCCAGCTAAGATCAATATTATGTCGTTGATTGATAAAATCTGGATTAAGGATATTTTATTTTGTTTTATTTATTTAATTTGTATTTTTCATCTTCCCCCCCTGAGGGATTGCCACCTTATTGTGGTCAGGGGATTTGCGTGCCTCAGTGCTTGGATGTTTACCGAGGGCTCAAGGGAGGTGTGTCTGTGTGTGTGTGTGTGTGTGTGCGCCTGTCCTTTTTTCAGCGGATTTTTCCGCTACCGCAGATCAGTTTATCAACTTGTAATATATAAATTTTAGGAATATATTAACATGTGGAGACATCATTATATGTTGAATGGAACTTGTAAGCCTTTGAATGGTGTTAAAAATACTTGCAAAACAAGTATTGCAGCCATACATTGGAGGGAACTTCTGAGGTGGTCAGTGATTGATGGCACGGTCGGTCGGAGGGGGTTGTGATCACACCTATAGATCTTTTGTTCTAGGCTATCGGTCAAATATCTCTCCACTTGGAAGCAAAAACATGCAAGGGATTTCAGCATCTCGACGCACATACTAAGCTGTTTATAAAGTAGACACTATTTGTTTTTTAATTTTGTAATCTTTCCCGTGTTTACCGTGTACTGTACAATGTATATTCATTTTTAATGAATTACTGTAAATAAACTACACATTCCGTTGATTTACCAGAAATGACTTTTCTGTTTTTTTGTGTGTGCTAAACTAAACTTCAGGGTCAAAGTAATAGCGATTTTATTTGAAAAGTATTATATATTTACAATGCTGATAAGTTCAAGCTTAGATTCATATATAAACTGATTCAAAGTCTTTCCACCCCGTGACAGCTGAAATCCGACAGACGTAGGGCTCAAGGGAGGTGTGTCTGTGTGTGTGTGTCTATGTGTGTGCGTGCGCGCGCATACTTCTTCTACTGTTATAAAAACTCTAAATATAAACAAACTAAATACAGCTTTTTTTTTCACAGGTAAACGGAAAAGTGAAGATGTTCAGTGTCACTATGCAGATGTTACACTCAGTGGAGTTACCGAAATCATTGCTTTAGTTCTCATTGAGTTGCCACACATCATTTCCACATTTCACTCGCTTTTATTCCTCTTATGTGAACATAAACAGTGAAACATTCCACAGGTTTATAATACACCGCGGCCAAGTGAACCACGTTCCTGTCAAACGAAACGAGGTCTAATCGTGGTGTTTGCTTCGGTTATAACACACCATAGTTTATTACCTGCTGTGGTAGATCTGATTATTTATCCAAACACAATAATAAAGCTTTATATCCTCAGGAGGGCTCAGTACATTGTTTTAGCGATAGTTTCACGGAAGCGAGTTCAGAACTAATCTAACCAAACCAAAAAAAAAAACATCCGAAGCTTCAAATAGAATGAACGAACTAATGAAATTGATATATATGTAATTGATATACTGTATATACAGACGTGTGTGTCATTTTAATTCAAATGAACATTTTAATGCTTTCTGATACACTTATCAACTTATCCACATACACTTATCAACACAAACTCTCCGTGCACGCACACACAATCTCTAAAAAATTAATATTAATAACATACATATACAAATAAACAAAAAAATACTTGCAAAACAAGTATTGCAGCCATCAACATACAATAAAATGTAAACATGAGATCTAAACTAAAAACTGTGCTCCCTGTGCTGGTGCTGGCAATATCATCTCTTTGTTCTGCTGTCTCCGGCTCCCTCCCTGGTCCTGAATCTGCCCCTACTCTCACTGTCTCAGAACAGACTGACTCCTGAAGCAGAAAAAAAATGCAGGAAATTATGTTTTCTAACATGCGTTAGATAGTTTTTTTTATCACTCTATACACAATACTTTGCTATTTTTATAGATGTTGAGCATCGTGAGCAAGCCCGAGATCATATTAACGTTAATTATCACCAGCTTGCATGAATAGCACACGAGTAACGTGAGTTGGACGCACACCAATCGATTCGACTATGGTTAATCGCTCACTCCGTAGGCTCCCTGAATAGGCGGGAAAGGGATGGAAAGGCGCATTCGTCCCGGCAGGAAAAAAAAACTAAACAGATCTAACAGATGAGGACTCAGATTAATGTGCAAAAAATATATAATAAAACTATATAAGTCTACATAGCCTTTATAAGACTCTACCTTAAGCGCACTTAAAACATTTTATTTAGTTTTAAAATAAAACTATTTTAAAACATCACTCGGGATTCGAACCGGCACTTTGTAGATCACTGGCCGAGTGTTCTAACCGCTACACCAAGCGGTCACTTAGAGACAATGCACCCCAGAGACATTAATAAGCCACTCGACTTCTTTGAAAGCAAGTGTACGTCTTTGATAAGTGACGAAGTAAGCCTGTTATAATAATAACTTGGTGTTATTTGATCTTATTGGTTTAGAAATTTATATTTAAATAAAACCCTACACACTTCTTTTCTAATTACAGGTGATAAAATCTAAAGGCTCACTGTGTTAATATTTATTGTGCTTAAATTTGATCTTAATAAGATTTGATTTAATTTGAATTCTACATTTGTACTGTAATTATAGTACTGTGATTATGAATTCGGTCAACTACAGTGTTTCACTTGATGTTATCGGCTATTACGTGTATTATTGAGGCAGAGAATGAACTAAGGCATGAGGCGTCAGTCTGTAGTTATATAGCGCCACTCAGTGGTAAAAGCCAGCAAATGCACAGCAAATGCACATCCCGTAATGCGGCGGCGACGTTACATACGACGCTCCGATTTTGTAACCACTGTACATACACCAGCCTCGGTTAACTGGTAGAGGAGGAGGCGTCGCAGTTATTCATAATGATAATCTGTCTATCGTACAAAAACACGGACACAAATTTAACTCATTTGAAATTCTCTATAGTAACATAAGTGTATTTAAGTATATTAAATCAGCTCAGTCGATTCCACTAATTATAATTTACAGACCTCCAGGGCCGTATTCTGAATTTCTTAGTGAATTTGCGGATTTCATCTCAGACCTGGTCGTTTCTGTAGACAAAGTGTTAATTGCTGGAGATTTTAACATTCATTTTGAGAATCCAGAAGACCCTCTGAGAACAGCATTTATATCCATACTGGAATCCGTAGGTGTAAATCAGTGTGTAGTAGGACCCACTCATAAAGCAGGTCACACTTTAGACTTAGTAATATTCTTCGGATTAATTATAAGAAATGTATTCACAATTCCACTGTCTGAAATTATCTCAGCTCACTATCTTGTCTCCAGAATTAAACGTACATTCACATCAACTACCACACAGAGTTTTATCAGTAATCTCCCAGAGTTACAGATGTCGCCATTAAAAACGCGCGTTTCGAGAAAAGGGAACCCGTGACTTGCCGCGGCTTTGCGCGGCTGCGTGCGGGAAGCTGTGAACATGCCCTTCATTACCTGTAGGGGGCAGTCGTGTTTCAGTCTGAAGTATTGTGTGTCTACTGAAATTCAAATTCAAATTCAAATTTTTATTAGTCACATACACAATCATACACAGTATAATATGCAGTGAAATGTTTTTATACGACCGCCAGTGACCTTAAAAAAAAAGAAAAGAAAATCTTGTACGTGAAATAAATAATCAATAAAAAGGAAATACTAAAGAAATAATTTTAACATCCAATGTGACTGTTGGTGACGTAGCTTCCTGTTTTCGTATTGTTGCCGCGAAAGTTTCGCAACACGCGAGTTTCCTCAACCAAACAACTAAAACTCCGACACAGAGGTACGTTATAATGTTTACCGTTCAGCTTGTTCAGTGTGTAGAGTGCAGGATGTTTAGACATTCTTCCTCCGTCATTAGTAATAATTTTATTTGTGATAGGTGTGTGTTAGTGAGCACTCTGACGGAGAAGATATCAGCATTAGAGGAGCGCATCCAGACTTTAGAGAGTGTTAGACAGTGTGAGAGCAGCGTTATTCCTGTAGCGGACAGTCTGGGTGCCACAGGCGGAGATAAACAGCCCCCGACTCCGGCATTAGAGCCCTCACAGCGGGGCGAGTGGGTGACGACTCGGCGGCATACTCGTTCAGCCAAAGCTAACGCTAAGACTAGCCCACCGGAGCACACCTCCTCTGCGCGTCACGTGTCCAACAGGTTTGCTCTCCTCAGTGCTGCACCCGCTGAGAAACCTGAAAGAGCTCTGGTTATAGGAGACTCTATACTGAGGCACGTGACATTAGCTAGACCTTTAGGGGCGCCAGCGGCAGTGGTTAGGTGTATCCCGGGAGCCAGAGCACCGGACATAGCAGGTAATCTTAGGGCTCTAGGACAGCATAGGTTCTCTAAGATAGTGGTACATGCTGGAGCTAATGATATACGCCTTCGTCAGTCAGAGGTTAGTAAGAGTAACTTTACAGAGGTGTTTAAATTAGCGAAGGCGATGTCCGATGAAGTAATATGCTCTGGTCCCATCCCAATGAGACGTGGCGACATAGCTTACAGCAGGTTATGGTCGCTGAACCGCTGGATGTCCAGGTGGTGCTCCGAAAATAATGTGGGCTACATAGATAATTGGAAGACCTTTGAGGGCAAAGCTGGCCTGTTAGGGCGGGACGGTGTCCATCCCACTCGGGAAGGTGCTGCTCTCATTTCCTGTAGTATAGCTCATAGTCTCAGTAGAGGTCTAGTTAATCGGTGACAATCCAGAGCCCAGGCCAGGGAGCAGACAGACAGGCTAAACCAACCGTCTGCTAGCTGCATAGAGTCGTCACTCAGGGTTCACCATATTGAGACTGTGTCTGTTCCCCGATCTAAGCAAAAATGTAGAAAGACCCAGAAAGTCTGTTTCAATAATCTAATTAACATAAAGTCCACAAACTCCGATCATACTGAATGCGCAGCCAGCACCTCTGATCTGAAGCTAGGATTGTTAAATATTAGATCTCTCGCATCAAAAGCAGTTATTGTTAATGAAATTATCACAGATCAGGCGTTTGATATACTCTGTTTAACTGAAACATGGGTTAAACAGGACGAGTATGTAGCTCTAAATGAAGCTAGTCCTCCTGGATACAGCTACATACACCAGCCTCGGTTAACTGGTAGAGGAGGAGGCGTCGCAGTTATTCATAATGATAATCTGTCTATCGTACAAAAACACCGACACAAATTTAACTCATTTGAAATTCTCTATAGTAACATAAGTGTATTTAAGTATATTAAATCAGCTCAGTCGATTCCACTAATTATAATTTACAGACCTCCAGGGCCGTATTCTGAATTTCTTAGTGAATTTGCAGATTTCATCTCAGACCTGGTCATTTCTGTAGACAAAGTGTTAATTGCTGGAGATTTTAACATTCATTTTGAGAATCCAGAAGACCCTCTGAGAACAGCATTTATATCCATACTGGACTCCGTAGGTGTAAATCAGTGTGTAGTAGGACCCACTCATAAAGCAGGTCACACTTTAGATTTAGTAATATTCTTCGGATTAATTATAAGAAATGTATTCACAATTCCACTGTCTGAAATTATCTCAGATCACTATCTTGTCTCCATTCAAGTGTCTCACAGTGATAATGTACGCAGAGCACCGCGCTACCGTATTAAACGTACATTCACATCAACTACCACACAGAGTTTTATCAGTAATCTCACAGAGTTACCAACTTCGATTAGGCCACCGTCTGACTCCACAGAACTTGATCAGGCGACTGAATATTTAGAGTCGACACTTCGTTGAACCTTAGATAATGTAGCTCCAGCTAAAAGAAAAATTATTAGAGACAAGAAACTCGCTCCCTGGTATAACGATCACACGCGCACTTTAAAACAGACTGCTCGGAAATTAGAGCATAAATGGCGTCAAACTAAATTGTTGGTATTTCAAATAGCATGGAAAGAGAGCATCCTGAACTATAGGAAAGCTCTTAGTGTAGCTAGATCAACGTATCTCTCCACTCTTATAGAAGAAAATAAAAATAATCCTAGATTTTTATTTAATACCGTAGCCAAATTAACCAGAAATAAGACCACTACAGAAATCTCCACAACAACATCATGCAATAGTGAGGACTTCATGAACTTTTTTAATAATAAAATTGTAAATATCAGGCATAAAATTGAGGCTTTGAAACCAAACAATGTAACTGATACAGATGTTAACCTAGCCATGTCAGATTCAAACCTAGAATACTTTACTCCTCTTGAAGAGAATGAACTAATTTCACTCATCTCTTCTGCAAATTCATCAACCTGTATATTAGATCCTATACCGACACATTTTCTTAAACAGATAGTACCAGTAATAACAGAACCGATGTTGAGAATAATTAATTCCTCACTCAGCATTGGTTATGTTCCAAAATCTTTTAAAGTAGCAGTTATTAAACCAATAATTAAGAAACCTGACCTCGACCCCTGTCAGCTGTCCAATTACAGGCCAATATCAAACCTCCCCTTTATCTCTAAGATTCTGGAAAAGATAGTAGCGGACCAGCTATGCTCATATCTACATAGAAATGGCATACATGAACTGTATCAGTCAGGATTTAGGCCTGATCACAGCACAGAAACAGCACTCGTTAAAGTAGTAAATGACCTCCTATTGGCCTCTGATCAGGGTTGTGTAACTATGCTTGTATTACTCGACCTCAGTGCAGCTTTTGACACTATTGATCATGCTATTCTTCTTCACAGATTAGAAAATTTAGTAGGAATTAAGGGTACAACCCTCTCCTGGCTCAGATCCTATTTGACCGATCGTTATCAGTATGTAGACTTAAATGGTGATTATTCTGCATGTTCCCTAGTGGAGTTTGGCATTCCGCAGGGTTCAGTTTTAGGCCCACTGCTTTTTTCCCTTTACATGCTTCCTCTGGGCAACATAATCCGTAAGCATGGTATTAGTTTTCATTGTTATGCTGACGACACACAGCTATACGTCTCAACAAAACCTGATGAGAAAAACCATCTTACTAAAGTTGAGCAATGTGTTCAGGACATAAGAAATTGGATGCTAATTAACTTCCTTCTGCTTAATCCAGATAAGACAGAAGTTCTAGTCATAGGACCGCATACAGCTAGAAGTAAAATCTTAGATCACACCGTAACTTTAGATGGCCTTTCTGTTCCGTCAAGTGCAACAGTAAAAGACCTCGGCGTGATTATAGATTCCAGCCTTTCATTTGAAGCTCATGTAGATAATATCACCAGGATAGCATTCTTTCACCTTAGAAATATCGCCAAAATAAGAAATATATTGTCGCTAAATGATGCAGAAAAACTAGTTCATGCTTTTATCACTTCTAGGTTGGACTACTGTAATGCCTTACTGTCTGGTTGTTCAGTTAGGTGCATAAACAAGCTTCAGCTAGTCCAGAATGCAGCAGCGAGAGTCCTCACTAGAACCAGAAGATATGAGCACATCACCCCTATCCTATCTTCACTGCATTGGCTCCCTGTGAAATTTCGCATTGATTTTAAAATACTACTCTTGACATATAAGGCATTAAATGGTCTCGCGCCGCAGTATCTGAGCGAACTGCTAGTGTCTTACGATCCGCCACGCCTACTTCGATCAAAGGATGCAGGCTGCTTATCAGTACCGCGTATTATGAAAACTACAGCTGGGGGCAGAGCTTTTTCTTACAAGGCCCCAAAATTATGGAATAGTCTTCCAAATAGTGTTCGGGACTCAGACACAGTCTCAGTGTTTAAGTCTAGGCTAAAAACCTATTTATTTAACCAAGCATTTTATAAATAGATTTGCCATAAGGTAAAGGAGCAGATCTGGGGGACTCATGGACGTAGAGTATTATGGTGAACTGGTATGTTTAGATGCTGTCTTCCTCAGTCTCATTTGATCACTCAGGTTTGTTGACGGTGAGGTGATTGTTTGCTTTACATCTCAGGGAGCCCTCATGTTTGTGTTTCCTTCTGGATCTCCCTTTTAGTTATGCTGTCATAGTTTGTCCTGCCGGAGTCCCTGCTTGCACTCTACAGTAAATATACATTCACATTAGACATTGTGACTGTGACCATACCTAATTGCAATCTCTCCTCCTCTTCTCTTCCTCCCCCTCTTTCTCTTTCCTCTCTCCCCCTGTCTCCCCCTTTCACTCTTTCTCTCTCTCTCTCTGTCGAGCTACACATGTGGTTCCTGAGCTGCCAGTGATCCAGACTCCCTCTGCCCTCCGGACCTGTCTGATCCATCCTGGTGCCCGGTTTCTGGTTGGAGGTCTCATCGCATGGATGCCCCGTGTGTCTCTTTAGGATGCGTCTGGTGTCTGTGGATGATTCTCTATACTTAGAAGATGGTTCTGGCCTCGACTGGTGTGGTCAGCTGTTTCTCTGAGGACTTGACAATTCGATAGTTCAGGACTGGAACTTTCTACAAGTCTATCTGAGTCTCGAATAACTACTGGACTCCATTTTACATCAAGTATTATAACATCAATTAACATCAACTATTATAGCTGAACCTAACACTTAACACTGTATAAATGCAGATCATTTCCTGCTATCTGTTTCACCCAGATGAGGATGGGTTCCCTGTCGAGTCTGGTTCCTCTCAAGGTTTCTTCCTATTACCGTCTCAGGGAATTTTTCCTTGCCACTGTCGCCCTCGGGCTTGCTCGCCAGGGACTATCTGAACATTTTGATTCATACACATTCACATTCCATACAAACTTAAATAATTCTTTTGATTGTGTAAAGCTGTTTTGAGACAATGTCAATTGTTAAAAGCGCTATACAAATAAAACTGAATTGAATTGAATTGAATTCTGCAAATTCATCAACCTGTATATTAGATCCTATACCGACACATTTTCTTAAACAGATAGTACCAGTAATAACAGAACCACTGTTGAGAATAATTAATTCCTCACTGAGCATTGGTTATGTTCCAAAATCTTTTAAAGTAGCAGTTATTAAACCAATAATTAAGAAACCTGACCTCGACCCCTGTCAGCTGTCCAATTACAGGCCAATATCAAACCTCCCCTTTATCTCTAAGATTCTGGAAAAGATAGTAGCGGAGCAGCTATGCTCACATCTACATAGAAATGGCATACATGAACTGTATCAGTCAGGATTTAGGCCTGATCACAGCACAGAAACAGCACTCGTTAAAGTAGTAAATGACCTCCTATTGGCCTCTGATCAGGGTTGTGTAACTATGCTTGTATTACTCGACCTCAGTGCAGCTTTTGACACTATTGATCATGCTATTCTTCTTCACAGATTAGTAAATTTAGTAGGAATTAAGGGTACAGCCCTCTCCTGGCTCAGATCCTATTTGACCGATCGTTATCAGTATGTAGACTTAAATGGTGATTATTCTGCATGTTCTCTAGTGGAGTTTGGCGTTCCACAATGTTCAGTTTTAGGCCCACTGCATTTTTCCCTTTACATGCTTCCTCTGGGCAACATAATCCGTAAGCATGGTATTAGTTTTCATTGTTATGCTGACGACACACAGCTATACGTCTCAACAAAACCTGATGAGAAAAACCATCTTACTAAAGTTGAGCAATGTGTGCAGGACATAAGAAATTGGATGCTAATTAACTTCCTTCTGCTTAATCCGGATAAGACAGAAGTTCTAGTCATAGGACCGCATACAGCTAGAAGTAAAATCTTAGATCACACCGTAACTTTAGATGGCCTTTCTGTTCCGTCAAGTGCAACAGTAAAAGACCTCGGCGTGATTATAGATTCCAGCCTTTCATTTGAAGCTCATGTAGATAATATCACCAGGATAGCATTCTTTCACCTCAGAAATATCGCCAAAATAAGAAATATATTGTCGCTAAACGATGCAGAAAAACTAGTTGATGCTTTTATCACTTCTAGGTTGGACTATTGTAATGCCTTACTGTCTGGTTGTTCAGTTAGGTGCATAAACAAGCTTCAGCTAGTCCAGAATGCAGCAGCGAGAGTCCTCACTAGAACCAGAAGATATGAGCACATCACCCCTATCCTATCTTCAATTCAATTCAATTCAATTCAGTTTTATTTGTATAGCGCTTTTAACAATTGACATTGTCTCAAAACAGCTTTACACACTAAAACTATCTTCACTGCATTGGCTCCCTGTGAAATTTCGCATAGATTTTAAAATACTACTCTTGACATATAGGGCATTAAATGGTCTCGCCCCGCAGTACTGAGCGAACTGCTAGTGTCTTACGATCCGCTACTTCGGTTAAAGGATGCAGGCTGCTTATCAGTACCGCGCATTATGAAAACTACAGCTGGGGGCAGAGCTTTTTCTTACAAAGCCCCAAAATTATGGAATAGTCTTCCAAATAGTGCTCGGGACTCAGACACAGTCTCAGTGTTTAAGTCTAGGCTAAAAACTGTTATTCTGTCATAGTTAGTCCTGCCGGAGTCCCTGCTTGCACTCTACAGTAAACATACATTCACATTAGACATTGTGACTGTGACCATACCTAATTGCAATCTCTCCTCCTCTTCTCTTCCTCCCCCTCTTTCTCTTTCCTCTCTCCCCCTGTCTCCCCCTTTCACTCTTTCTCTCTCTCTCTCTGTCGAGCTACACATGTGGTTCCTGAGCTGCCAGTGATCCAGACTCCCTCTGCCCTCCGGACCTGTCTGATCCATCCTGGTGCCCGGTTTCTGGTTGGAGGTCTCATCGCATGGATGCCCCGTGTGTCTCTTTAGGATGCGCCTGGTGTCTGGGGATTAATCTATCTATTTAGAAGATGGTTCTGGCCTTGACTGGTGTTGTCAGCTGTTTCTCTGAGGACTTAACAATTCGATAGTTCAGGACTGGAACTTTCTACAAGTCTATCTGAGTCTCGAATAACTACTGGACTCCATTTTACATCAACTATTATAGCTGAACCTAACACTGTATAAATGCAGATCATTTCCTGCTATCTGTTTCACCCAGATGAGGATGGGTTCCCTGTCGAGTCTGGTTCCTCTCAAGGTTTCTTCCTATTACCATCTCAGGGAGTTTTTCCTTGCCACTGTCGCCCTCGGGCTTGCTCGCCAGGGAATATCTGAACATTTTATTCATACACATTCACATTCCATACAAACTTAACCCTGGAGTACCCATGGGGTCATATTTGACCCAGACTTTTATTTCATCGTCATATTCAACCCACACACCAAAGTAAAGATTTCTTTTTGCATTACAACCCAGTGTGCCTTATGTGAACCCATAACACTGACATTTAGTGGTAACTGACTGAACTAACCTGATTTTTTTCACATCAAACATGGCTGCTACTGTGCTTTTTATTTGGTGATATAAAAGCTGATGCCAGTGTTTTTAGTTCCTGCCTTAGAACAAAATTTTATGTGCATAGTCATTGATGAAAAGTTAAAATCAATAAATATATTTTGAAATGAGAATCTGGTCTTTCCTTACTAAGAAAGAACTCCTGCCTTTATGTCATGAGTCAAAGTTACCAGTTGGTAAAACATACTGGATATCCCAAGGGGTCATATATGACCCATGTCATTACATGTAGTAGGAAAGGGTTAATAAAAAAAAAAAAACTGTTTTAGGGTTCACTGGGTCTGTATCATCATTTCAACCAAAGGAGATAGATTTCCTATTAGGATAAGGTGGTCTGGGTTTTCCAGGGTTAAATAATTCTTTTGATTGTGTAAAGCTGTTTGGAGACAATGTCAATTGTTAAAAGCGCTATACAAATAAAACTGAATTGAATTGAATTGAACTCGATGACGTAGACTGGGGCATGTTCAGAAACAGCTCCGATGACGTCAGCGTGTTTACGGAAGCGGTTGTGGGATTCATTGGGAAGCTAGCGGATGATATCGTAGAGAAACAGACTATCAGAACGTTTCCCAACCAGAAGCCGTGGGTGGATAAAACCATCCGCGACGCTCTGAGATCTCGCACCGCTGCCTACGTCGTGGGACATGGAACCATACAAGGCTGCGTCATGCAACGTCCGGAAGGCGGTGAAAGAGGCGAAGCAGCGCTACGGAAGGAAACTAGAGTCACAGCTCCAACAGAGTGACTCTAGGAGCCTGTCGAAAGAACCAATGACAATTACGGATTACAAAGAACACACTCCCGGTATGATGAACGCGGACGTAACTCTGGCAGACGAGCTGAACACCTTCTATGCTCGCTTCTACGCTGCAGCTAAAAATGCTAGCGATGCTAATGCTAGCAATGCTAATGCTAATGGCGTTAATGCTAGCCGCGGTAACAGCTGCAGACAGGAAGACACTGCCAGTATCAGAAACGTGCCCGTTTTCTCCGAGCATGACGTGAGGAGAGCCTTCAAGAGAGTGAATACCAGGAAAGCAGCAGGACCAGACGGCATCTCAGGCCGTATCCTCAGAGCCTGCGCAGACCAGCTAGCACCTGTGTTCACTGAGATATTCAACATCTCTTTATTTCAGTCGGTGATCCCCACATGCTTCAAAGAGTCCATCATTGTTCCTGTTCCAAAGAAACCACATCCTGCTTCCATCAATGACTATCGCCCTGTAGCCCTCACCTCAGTAGTGATGAAGTGCTTTGAACGCCTGGTCAGAGACTTCATCATCTCTTCACTACCGGACACACTCAACCAACTACAGTTCGCTTATCGTCCAAACCGTTCCACAGATGATGCAATCTCAAATCTCCTCCACACATCACTCACTCACCTGGAATCTAAGAGGGGAAATTATGTGAAAATGCTCTTCATCGACTACTTCATCTGCATTTAATACCATAATTCCCTCCATACTCACCACCCAGCGCTCCAGCACCTGGGACTCAGCTCATCTATGTGTCAGTGGATCTCCAACTTCCTAACTGGCAGACCACAGCAGTAAGGATGGGCGGTCATGTCCCAGCCTCCCTCACTCTCAGCACTGGAGTCCCCCAGGGTTGTGTTCTGAGCCCCCTGATGTACTCTTTATACACCTACGACTGCGTGGCCACTACCAACTCCACCGCCGTCATCAAGTTTGCTGATGACACTGTCGTGGTGGGCCTGATCACAAACAATGATGAGTCGGCCTACCTGGAGGAGATTGGAAATCTGGAGAAGTGGTGCCAGAGGAACAATCTCCTCCTGAACGTCAGTAAGACAAAGGAGCTGATAGTGGACTTTAGTACAAAGCAGGAGAGGAACTACCAGACCCCCGTCATCAACAGGAGCCCAGTGGAGAGAGTGGACAGCTTCAGATACCTCGGTGTTCACATCACGCAGGACCTGGCATGGTTCTGTCACATTAACACCGTGGTGAAAAAGGCCCGGCATTGTCTGTACCACCTCAGACGTTTGAGAGTCTTCAGACTGCCCTCCTAGGTGCTCAGGAATTTCTACTCCTGCACCATAGAGAGCATCCTGATGGGAAACATCATGACCTGGTTTGGAAACAGCACCATGCAGGACAGACGAGCTCTACAGACGGTGGTGCGTTCAGCTGGGCCCATCATCCGCACCAAGCTCCCTGACCTGCACTCAATCTACACCAAGCGGTGCTGGACCAAGGCCAGGAAGATCGTGAAGGACCTCAGCCATCCCAGCAATGGACTGTTCTCTCTGTTGCGGTCAGGAAAGCGCTTCCGCTCCCTGAAGGCCAACACAGAGAATAAGGAGGAGCTTCTTCTCGCAGGCGATAAGGTCTCTCAACCATACCATATTCACACCACAAACACAGAACTAATACAACCTGTTAACGTCAATGGACACTATGGACACTTTCATGCACATCTACACTTACATCGGAACTCACATGTTTATGTTTATGTTTACATTCTGGACCTTTGCACAAAGACACTTTAATCTTCTTCTTCTTTGTCTTTCAGCTGTTCCCTTTCAGGGGTCACCACAGCGAATCATCTGCCTCCATCTAACCCTATCCTCTGCATCCTCTTCTCTCACACCAACTAACTTCATGTCATCTCTCACTGCATCCATAAATCTCCTCTTTGGTCTTCCTCTAGACCTCCTGCCTGGCAGTTCCAACCTCAGCATCCTTCTACCGATATATTCACACTCTCTCCTCTGAACATGTCCAAACCACCTCAATCTGGCCTCTCCGACTTTATCTCCAAAACATCTAACATGGGTTGTCCCTCTGATGAACTCTTTCTTGCCTTCCAGACAGTGTTCGGGGAGCAGACACGGTTTCCCAGTTCAAAAGTAGACTCAAGACGCATCTTTTTAATCTGGCATACACGTAACTCATTCCATAACCTGATAGTCCAGCCTCATAAGCACCAGCATCCGGTATGACGAACGCGGACGCGACTCTGGCAGACGAGCTGAACACATTTTACGCTCGCTTCGAGGCTGCAGCTAAAGACGCTAGCAATGCTAATGCTAACGGCGCTAATGCTAACGGCGCTAATGCTAGCGGCGCTAACGGCTGCAGACAGGAAGACACAGCCAGCACCGGGAACGCGCTCATCATCTCCGAGCACGACGTGAGGAGAGCCTTCAAGAGAGTGAACACCAGGAAAGCAGCAGGACCAGACGGCATCTCAGGTCGTATTCTCAGAGCCTGTGCAGACCAGCTAGCACCTGTGTTCACTGAGATATTCAACATCTCTTTATCTCAATCGGTGATCCCCACATGCTTCAAAGAGTCCATTATTGTTCCTGTTCCAAAGAAACCAGATCCTGCTTCTCTCAATGACTATCGCCCTGTAGCCCTCACCTCAGTAGTGATGAAGTGCTTTGAACGCCTTATCAGAGACTTCATCATTTCTTCACTACCCGACACACTGGACCCACTACAGTTTGCATACCATCAGAACCGCTCCATAGACGATGCAATCTCTCATCTCCTCCACACATCACTCACTCACCTGGACACTAGGAAAGGGAATTATGTTAAAATGCTCTTCATCGACTACAGCTCTGCTTTTAACACAATAATTCCCTCCACACTCACCACCAAGCTGGAGCACCTGGGACTGAGCTCATCTATATGTCAGTGGATCTCCAATTTTCTGACTGGCAGACCACAGGCAGTAAGAATGGGCGGACATGTCTCAGCCACACTCACTCTCAGCACTGGAGCCCCCCAGGGTTGTGTTCTGAGCCCCCTGCTGTACTCTTTGTACACCCACGACTGCGTGGCCACTACCAACTCCACCTCCATCTTCAAGTTTGCTGACGACACCGTCGTGGTCGGACTGATCACCAACAATGATGAGTTGGACTACCTAGAGGAGATTGGAAATCTGGAGAACTGGTGCCAGAGGAACAATCTCCTCCTGAACGTCAGTAAGACAAAGGAGCTGATAGTGGACTTTAGTACAAAGCAGGAGAGGAACTACCAGACCCCCGTCATCAACAGGAGCCCAGTGGAGAGAGTGGACAGCTTCAGATACCTCGGTGTTCACATCACGCAGGACCTGTCATGGTCCTGTCACATCAGCACCGTGGTGAAAAAAGCCCGGCAGCGTCTCTACCACCTCAGACGCTTCAGAGACTTTAGACTGCCCTCCAAGGTGCTCAGGAACTTCTACTCCTGCACCATAGAGAGCATCCTGACGGGAAACATCACGACCTGGTTCGGGAACAGCACCATGCAGGACAGACGAGCTCTACAGAGGGTGGTGCAATCAGCCTAGCGCATCATCCGCACTGAGCTCCCTGACCTACACTCCATCTACAGCAAGCGGTGCTGGACTAAGGCCAGGAAGATCATGAAGGACCTCAGTCACCCCAGTAATGGACTGTTCTCTTTGTTGCGGTCTGGGAAGAGATTCCGCTCCCTAAAGGCCAACACAGAGAGACTGAGGAGGAGCTTCTTCCCACAGGCGATAAGGTCTCTCAATCACACAATCACACCTCCACACAGGACTAATAACATCTTTTAAGCTCACAACACTGACTGGACAATCATGGACACATTCATACACACTTGCACTAAATACTCATACATCTGGACAATTGCACATGTCACCTCCATGCATTTTTGCACAACCACTGACACTTTAATCCTATATTTTTGCAATATTTTATTATGCCCTTATGCACAGTTAATTTTACTAGTTAAAATTATTTCTTTAGTATTTCCTTTTTATTGATTATTTATTTTACGTACAAGCTTTTATTTTCTTTTTTTTTAATGTCACTGGCGGTCGTATAAAGCATTTCACTGCATATTATACTGTGTATGATTGTGTATGTGACCAATAAAATTTGAATTTGAATTTGATTTAGTCTAGGACACCTATACTTAATGGCAACTACGCTAATTCTCCCCATCTGTTCTGTATCCTTCTACCCATGCCAAGGAATCGGGAGATTGTGCCAGCTCCAGTAGAAAAAGCCCAGCCCTGCGAGGTTCCTGAGGCATCCAGAGAAGGACCAGCTCCAGCTGAATTCTGCTTCATGACGGTTTCGAGCTACACATGCTGCTCCTGTGCTTCCAGTGATCCAGACCTCATCTGCCCTCTGCACCTGTCCACTGGCTCATCCCTATGCTGAACTGGTCTTCATGTTAATTTAAATGATTTTCTGTCATATTGCATTTTCACCTGCACAACGCACATGACGTTATCATTTCTATCCGTTATCACCCAAATAAGGATGGGTCCCCTGTTGAGTCTGGTTCCTCTCAAGGTTTCTTCCTATTGCCATCTCAGGGAGTTTTTCCTTGCCACTGTCGCCGTCCCCCCTTGGCTTGCTCATCAGAGGCATTTCATTCATCATTCATTCATCTCATTATTACCTATATACATTTTTCTCACACATACACACTTCCAAATATTTTCTTTTCTAACAAAATCTTTTAAATTTTTTGTGAAGCTGCTTTGAGACAATGACTATTGTTAAAAGCGCTATATAAATAAAATTGAATTGAATTGAATTCTTGATCCTATCCATCCTTGTCACTCCCAAAGAGAACCTCAACATCTTCAGCTCTGCTACCTCTAGCTCTGCCTCCTGTCTTTTCTTCAGTGCCAATGCCTCTAAGCCGTAGAGCATTGCTGGGCTCACCACTGACCTGTACACCTTTCCTTTCATTCTCGCTGATACTCTTTTATCGCACAACACACCTGACACTTTTCTCCACCCATTCCTGTACTGTACTCGTCTCTTCACCTCCTTTGAACACTCTCCGTTGCTCTCGACCGTTGACCCTAAGTACTTAAAATCCTGCACCTTCTTTACCTCTGCTCCCTGTAGCCTCACTGTTCCTCTTGGGTTCCTCTCATTCACACACATGTATTCCGTCTTGCTGCGGCTAACCTTTAATAAGGCACCTTAATAAGACCTTCCTCCACCAAATTTCAATTTAAAAAAGAAAATTTCTATTGTACAGTATATTTTTATTTCTATTTTATGTACAGTATACTTCTATTTTTATTTCTGTTTTTATTCTAGTTAAGTTCGTATTCGTATTCGTATTTCTTTTATACATATTTATTTCTTACTATAAGATTTAATTCTCTTTTTACGGTCACTGGCGGTCGTGTAAGCATTTCACTGCATATCGTACTGTGTATGACCGTGTATTTGACAATAAAATTAGAATTTGATTAAAGGGAATAATGGTGGTTATAGAAGATTAAAGACTAGCTGACTGGTGACAGGATCATGAGCACCGATGGTTCACTCATGCCTGCGGTGAACAAAAGCCAGTCCATCTGGTCATATCTTACAGAAAAGCTAATGCATCTCAAGCCACCATATTTGGAGCTTAGCCGGCAAAGACCCAAGGGGGTTGATCTGTCCTCCACTCTCCCCATAAGATGCGCAAGTCAAACATTTCAAATCAACAGAGGCACCACCCCACATCACAGAAGTCCTTTGGAGTCACGATCCAAGGGAACAGAGCTGCCCCAGTGGCACAAAGGGAACCTACACAATACTGGGCATAATGTTTGATATGTCAAGTGAAGATTTATGTTGTAATGTTCTAACCGACAGCACACATTATATACATTGTTACACTTTCATTTTGTAACTCGTGAACACATTTTTAGAATCCGGTTGTTTTAAATATGTGAAATGAGGAGATACATGGCGCACTGCAGGGGGGGGGGGGTATATTTAAAGAAGCAGAGCGAACTACAACACAAGTGTGATCAAAATGTATGCCACAGAGAACAATAAGATCATTTGAAGTGGATCAAAATAATTTTATTTAATTAAGACTGAGTTAAACTGAGTAAAATCCTTTACCTAATAAATGACTAATGTTTAAGTTTTGCAACTAGCAGATATGCTACTCTGAAGATTTTTACATGAACCAATATTTGTTCTATTGAAAAAGAACATTGTTTTTGTACTTTTTTTCCTTTTGTGAAGTAACCACAAATGATACATATACATATAAGAATACCTGAGCATTGGTTTAATAAAAGAACATTTAAATGAAATGTCAAAACTTGTCTTGTGCAACATGTATGTAAAGTATTTTGTTTAAAACCAAAATAAAATTGGCAATGATACACGGAAGGTGTGAATGATTCACCTAAAAACTGGTTTTGCATATTGTTTCGGAAACAATTCAGGGTCCACCCACTTACAAAAACCATAAAAGATGCTGTGTACAGGGAAGCTGCTTAGGGTACAGGAAGAGTAGGAGTAGCATCAGTAGCATCACATGAACCTCTAAACTAAGAGTAAAAAAATAGAGAGAGAGAGAGAGAGAGAGAGACGGCCATCCTGAGTTTGCTCTGAAAGCAGGCAAGGAGGTAAGGTCACTGATACTTTTTTCTTTTTCTTGACTTTTTTAATAATAATAAAAACAGTTTAATTATCTTATCTAAGTGGGTAATTAAATTAAATTACTGGCACATCTTAATGTGCACATTAAGGTGTGCTGGGAATATATGAAGAAGTTGTAATATAAATAAAAGAGAGACAAAAAAAAAAGCAAAAAAAACTCTTTTAATAGATGTGCATTCATGGTGGCTTATTAGATTCAACAGTTTGGCTATTAACTGCAGAGGAGAACAGAAAACACGTGTCTATATTCTTAATGCTATATCAGAGAAGAAGATCCTCGTAAATATATATTTCCCGTACAGAAGCATTTGGAGCAGGTTGTGGAGATGATATTGTATAGATATATGCAGTATACATTGGGGCCCAAAAATGTTTATACATACTTCAACCTATATGCTTCTCTTCTGACAGTCACATGACAAGATCAACAACTGTGCGACTACTGACATCTATAGAGGAAGCATAAAACTACACATTGTCGCCATAATTCAAATGGAGTTTTAAAAAAGGGGATAATAAACAAAAACATGTTCTTATATATTTTGCACCCTTCTTTGTGTGTTTATATGCTTAAACATTTTTTTGTTGACAGAGTCATACACAATGAGGGGTCTAATTCTATTGGTTATACTGTTAATATATGGTAAGGTTTTCTCTCTCTCTCTCTCTCTCTCTCTCTCCCACACACACACACACTCACACACAGAGCAAACTACTGTATATTTGTACCCCAACACTCTATTGATATGTTTTACCCCTTTCTTGTAACTGTATTCAATTCAATTAAATTCAGTTTTATTTGTATAGCGCTTTTAACAATTGACATTGTCTCAAAACAGCTTTACACAATCAAAAGAATTATTTAAGTTTGTATGGAATGTGAATGTGTATGAATCATAACTGTATCTGTTGACACTAGAAAGGAGAATTTCAAGATTTCTTCCTATTTATATCTGGGGCAGTTCACCATCAGGTTGACAAAGGTTGGGGGGAAATGTTGCAATATTTAGTTTTGGGAAAGTACAGAAAACCCCAGTTATGTTGAAATAACTTTTAGATGCACTGAGAGAGCTACATTTGCACACTAGTGTGTATATATACAGGGGTTGGACAATTAAACTGAAACGCCTGGATTTAGACCACAATAATTCATTAGTATTGTGTAGGCCTCATGTTGTTGCTAATACAGCAAGTATTAGCAAGTGGCCAGAGAGTGTGCTTAAGGTTAGGGTTAGGCTAACCCTAGGCTAACCCTAAGTGATGCTGGTGGAGGAAAACCTTCCCTGACTCACACCTCCATAACACCCCAAAGTGGCTCAATAATATTTAGATCTGATGCAGGCCATGGGAGATGTTCAACTTCCCTTTCATGTTCATCAAACCACTCTGTCACCAGTCTTGCTCTGTTTATTGGTGCACATGGTCCTCCCGAATGGTTCGATAGTGCTTGACAGTGATGCGCCCATCTAGCACAAGTATTGGGCCTAGCGAATGACATTGCAGCCCAAACTGACCTCCCCCCCCCCCATGTTTCACAACGATGTAAGAAGGAGGTACAGAATGTGCCATAGTACCACTAACCAGAATGACAACAGCCAGTTCACTACTAACAGAATCAATTTCTAATTACAATTTCTGTGGCATCTAATGCAGTGTGAAGGATATTACACATCAACCAATATCTATAGTTCTTAAGGGGGCAAATCTCTTGTTCCTTATCACTAACTCTGCTAAAGAAAATGAAAAGAAGCCTGATGAATATTGGGATCACATTATTTATTCAGACGAGACCAAGATTAATTTATGTTCAGTGGGGGGGTCCAGCATATTTGGTGTGAATTTGGTCAGGACAGTGAACAGATATTCCAAACAGAGAAACACACAGGTGAGCGGATGAGGCTCTACAGCATGTGTGAATGAGGTGTATGGGAGATATGATTGACACCTTAAACTACTTTAACTCTTAATCAGTTGTAACCTATCCCCCGTGCAAGGTGTTTCAAACACGCTCTGCACCATGCATTGTCAAAAGGAAGAAAAGGAAAAGCAGGAGAGCAAAAAGAGCTAAACAAAAAATACACCTGCACATGCATTTCAGTGGTGGTCATGACAAACAAATGATCACACAGATGCCAAAGATTAGAGACAAAAATCCAAAGCTAAGCACACCATCCAGCACATTTATGCACATGTTAAACGTAAGATGTTATTTTTGATAAATAAAAAATTATAAACCTAATTCGTTCACATTTCATTTATTATAACTTTAATACATTCACATTGTGTTATTTTTATCTGGAAGTAATCCAATTCCCTTAATGAGAATTCTTTGTTTTCTTTCTAGCTCTGGAGGGTACTACAGCCCAAGTAACAGGTACATTAATATTATTTTTACTATTCAGGTTACTTTACCCCCACAGGTCAACACACACTCATTACATACTGATTGACACATTCAGTTACAAATATCTTACAGCCTTCAAGTTCAAAGGATTTATTGCCATTTCAACCATATACTGTACAGGTAGTACAGAGTGAAACGAAACAATGTTCCTCCAGTACCAAGGTGCATAAATTAACATAAATTAACAGAAACACTAAATTTCCTAACTTAAGAGGCCTAGTTAGCTGGCTAGCAGAGACAAGACAGATAGACTTAACATAAATTACAACATAAATTTACAAAAACTAACTAGCCTCAGATACAAATTAAACAACTACTACCTTTAAATTAACCACATAAGTATATGTGCGATAAAGCTAAACACAGAGTATATTATATATGAAACTTAAGCAGACACTATTTGGTATTATAAACCCTGTTTAGTTAACACAGTGCATTCTTTATAGCCATAATACTCTCACAATATGTTATGGTTTCATTTCCTTACTGTCAATTATTTATTATGTATTTTTTGCCATGGTGCCTACTACAATAGGTAAGTTAATTAAAATTCCATTTTCTTCATGAACAAGTAAACAATAAATATCTCATAGCAAGAAAAATAAACTCATTAATATATACATGTCATGGTTTTCCCTCTGATGTCTGCGTCTGGTGCGTTTTCACGGCATGAATGCGGAGGAGGCGAGCTGACGGTTCAATACGTTCTTTTTTTATTAAAGTAAATAAACATAAAAAGAGATAACACCAAACACAAACTAAACCTACACCAACAAAAGCTAGACGCCTGACTGCTGTTCAGCCAGGCTATTTATACACAAAATAATCAACTAATAATTGGCTTACCTCGGTTCAGGTGAGCTTCTACGTCACCTGACCGAGGTGCAAACTGGGAAATGAAGTCAAACACGAAACACAAACCAAACTATAAAACAAAACCAAAAATGGGCGTTAGGCGCCCTCTAGGGGTCAACCGTCACAATACATGTTTATTTGAGTGATTAAATGATAAAACCATCTTATTGTCATGAACCGGGGTGGTAAGGGGAAGGTACAGTGGCTTGCAAAAGTATTCGGCCCCCTGGAACTTTTCCACATTTTGTCACATTACAGCCACAAACATGAATCAATTTTATTGGAATTCCACATGAAAGACCAATACAAAGTGGGGGACACGTGAGAAGTGGAACGAAAATCATACATGATTCCAAACATTTTTTACAAATAAATAACTGAAAAGTGGGGTGTGCGTAATTTTTAAGCCCCCTGAGTCAATACTTTGTAGAACCACCTTTTGCTGCAATTACAGCTGCCAGTCTTTTAGGGTGTGTCTCTACTAGCTTTGCACAACTAGAGACTGAAATCCTCGCACATTCTTCTTTGCAAAACAGCTCCAGCTCAGTCAGATTAGATGGACAGCGTTTGTGAACAGCAGTTTTCAGATCTTGCCACAGATTCTCAATTGGATTTAGATCTGGACTTTGACTGGGCCATTCTAACACATGGATATGTTTTGTATTAAACCATTCCATTGTTGCCCTAGCTTTATGTTTTGGGTCGTTGTCCTGCTGGAAGGTGAATCTCCGCCCCAGTCTCAAGTCTTTTGCAGACTCCAAGAGGTTTTCTTCCGAGATTGCCCTGTATTTGGCTCCATCCATCTTCCCATCAACTCTGACCAGCTTCCCTGTCCCTGCTGAAGAGAAGCACCGCCAGAGCATGATGCTGCCACCACCATATTTGACAGTGGGGATGATACTTTTGCAAGCCACTGTATTAAAGAGTCTTTATTTACAACACAAACAATAATCTAGAAAAACAAACAAACAAAGAGGCTCTTTAGCAAAAACACAGGCTAAGAGTTTAACAAAAGAATGCAACCATGGCGGGCGCAATCCAGTGTCTTCTTGTGCCAGCCCCTCGTCTGGATAAATGCAAAGCATTGTGTCAGGAAGGGCATCCGACGTAAAAACATTTGCTAAATCAATGATGCAAAACAGAAATATAATTTCCGTACCGGATCGGTTAACAACGACCGCCACCGGTGCTGTTGACCTACAGGGTGCCGATGGAAATTGGGCTACTGTTGGTCCAAAAAGTAGAGGAGGAAGGCGTGTTTGAAATCAGAGAGACAAAAGGTAAGGCAAGCATTTAGGAGTGAAAGAAGGAACTTTGAATCTTGCTACCATGACAGGGAAGGCAATATAGTTGGTTGATATGATGCAGAGAAGGAAGGTGGATATACTGTGTGTCCAGGAGACCAGGTGGACAGGTAGCAAGGCTAGAAGCTTAGGATCAGGGTTCAAATTGTTTTACCATGGTGTGGATAGGAAAAGAAATGGAGTAGGAGTTATTCTGAAAGAGGAGTTTGTATGAAATGTTCTGGAGGTGAAAAGAGTATCAGATAGGGTGATGAGGCTGAAGCTGGAAATTGAAGGAGTAATGTTCAATGTTGTGATTGGTGCAGACGTCAATGGACATGTTGGGGAAGGGAACAGAGGTGATGAAAATGTGATGGGCAGGTTTGGTCTTCAGGACAGGAATGTAGAAGGACAGATGGTGGTGGATTTTGTAAGGATGAGTAAAATGGCAGTAGTAAATACTATCTTCCAGAAGAGCCAGGAACATAGGGTGACATATAAGGGTGGAGGCAGAAGCAATGAGGTAGACTACCTCTTGTGTCGATGTTGTAATCTGAAAGAGAGTAGTGACTGCAAAGTGTTGGTAGGGGAGTGTAGCCAGACAACACAGAATGGAGGTGTGTAAAATAACCCTGGTGGTGAGGAAGGTGAAGAGGACAAAGGCAGAGCAGAGGACAAAAGTGGTGGAAGCTGAGAAAGGAAGAATGTTGTGTAGTCTTTAGGGAGGAGTTGACACAGGATATGGGTGGTCAGGAAGTGCTTTCAGTTGACTGGACAACTACAGCCAATGTCATCAGGTAAGGGAAAAGGGGACAAGGAGACTTGGTGGTGGAACGAGGAAGTCCAGGAGTGTATACAGGGAAAGAGGCTAGCTAAGAAGAAGTGGGACACTGAGAGGACTGAAGAGAGTAGACAGGAGTACAGGGAGATGAAGCGTAAGGTGATGGTAGAGGTGGCAAAGGCCAAACAAAGAGCATATGAGGACGTGTATGCTAGGCTGGACAGTAAGGAGGGAGAGGTGGATCTGTACTGGTTGGCGAGGCAGAGAGATAGAGATGGGAAGGATGTGCAGCAGGTTAGAGTGATTAAAGATAGAGATGGAAATGTACTGACAGATGCCAGGAGGGTGATGGAAAGATGGAAGGAGTACTTTGAGTAGTTTATGAATGAGGAAAATGAAAGAGAACAAAGAGTAGAAGAGGTGACTGTTGTGGAGCACGAAGTAGCTTAGTAATATTAGTAAAAGAGAGGTGAGAAAGACGTTGAAGAGGATGAAGAGTGGAAAGGCTGTTTGTCCTGATGAAATACCTGTGGAGGTATCGAAGTGCTTAGGAGAGGTGGCAGTAGAGTTTCTGACTAGTTTGTTTAACAAGATCTTGAAGAGTGAGATGATTCCAGAGGAATGGAGGAGAAGTGTATTGGTGCCAATTTTTAAGAACAAGGGAGATGTGCAGAGCTGTGGCAATTACAGAGGTATAAAGCTAATGAGCCATACAATGAAGCTGTGGGAAAGAGTAGTGGAAGCTAGGTTAAGGGCAGAGGTGAGCATTTGTGAGCAGTAATATGGTTTCATGCCTAGAAAGAGTACATCAGATGCAGTATTTTCTTTGAGGATGTTGGCGGAGAAGTACAGAGAAGGTAATTCAATTCAATTCAATTTTATTTATATAGCGCTTTTAACAATGGTCATTGTCTCAAAGCAGCTTCACAAAAATTAAAGAAATTTAACAAATCATAATAATAATAATAATAGAAAATAAATAAATAAAAACAAATAATAATAATAATTATAGAAAATAAAATAATTGGAAGTGTGGATGTGTGAGAAAAATGTGCAGATAATAATGAGACGAATGAATGAAATTTCTCTGATGAGCAAGCCAAGGGTGACGGCGACGGTGGCAAGGAAAAACTCCCTGAGATGGCATTAGGAAGAAACCTTGAGAGGAACCAGACTCAACAGGGAACCCATCCTCATTTGGGCGACAACAGATAGAAATGATATAACATCTTGTGTGTTGTGCAGGTGAAAATTCAATGTGACAGAAATTATTTAAATTGACATGAAGACCAGTTCAGCATAGGGACGAGTCAGTAGGTGCAGAGGGCAGATGAGGTCTGGATCACTGGAAGCACAGGAGCAGCATGTGTAGCTCCAACCATCATAAAGCTGAATCCAGCTGGAGCTGGTCCTTCTCTGGATGCCTCAGGAACCTCGCAGGGTCGGCCTTTGTCTAATGAAGCTGGCAAAATCTCCCGATGCCTCGGGATGGGTAGAGAAATACAGAACAGATGGGGAGAATTAGCGTAGTTGCCATTCGGGATAGGTGTACTGGAGTATGAGATTATGGGATGAGTTATGTGTATGCCAGATTAAAAAGATGCGTCTTGAGTCTACTTTTGAACTGAGAAACCGTGTCTGCTCCCCGAACACTGTCTGGGAGGCTATTCCAAAGCTTTGGAGCTAAATATGAAAAAGACTTACCCCCTTTTGTAGATTTTGAAATTCTGGGAACTACCACAAGTCCGGAGCTTTGTGATCTTAAGGCGCGTGGTGGATTGTAGCGCATCAGAAGACTGGTTAGGTATGTGGGAGCTAAAGCATTTAAAGCCTTGTATGTAAGTAATACTATTTTGTAATTTATTCTAAACTGAACAGGTAGCCAGTGCAGGGATGATAATATTGGGGTTATATGATCATATTTTCTGGATCTAGTGAGAACCCTGGCAGCTGCATTTTGGATTAACTGAAGCTTGTTTATTGAGGATGCAGGACAACCACCTAGTAATGCATTACAATAGTCCAGTCTGGAGGTCATGAATGCATGAACTAGTTTTTCTGCATCAGATACGGATAAGATGTTCCTAAGTTTAGCAATATTTCGAAGATGGAAAAAGGCTGTTTTTGTGATATTTGAAATGTGATTTTCAAAAGACAAGTTACTGTCTAATATTACGCCCAGGTCTTTTACTGCTGAGCTGGTAGTAACAGTACATCCTTCTAAGCGCAGGCTGAATTGTGAAAGCTGTTGTGTGCTGGTTTTTGGGCCAATAAGTAATATCTCTGTCTTATCTGAATTTAATAAAAGAAAGTTATTGGTCATCCAATCTTTTATGTCCTGGACACACTCAGTTAATCTAGACAACTTAGGTATTTCGTCTGGTTTAGTTGAGATATATAATTGGGTATCATCAGCATAACAATGGAAACTAATCCCATGTCTTCTAATGATGTTACCCAAGGGAAGCATGTATATTGAGAACAACAGAGGTCCTAAAACTGACCCTTGTGGGACCCCATATTTCACTGGCATTACACCAGACGGTTCTCCATTTAGATCTACAAAATGGTAGCGATCAGACAGGTAAGATCGAAACCATTTTAATGCCTGTCCCTGAATACCTATATAATTTTGTAAGCGATCTATGAGAATATTATGATCTATAGTGTCGAATGCAGCACTAAGATCGAGCAGGACTAGCAATGAGATGCAGCCTTGGTCTGAAGCTAAAAACAAGTTGTTTGTAATCTTAACTAGTGCAGTTTCTGTGCTATGATGGGGCCTGAAACCTGACTGAAATTCTTCAAGGATGTTGTTATCTTGCAAGAATGTGCATATTTGAGCTGATACTACTTTTTCTAGTATTTTTGATATGAACGGAAGGTTTGAAATCGGTTTGTAATTTGTTATTTCATTCGCGTCCAAATTAGATTTTTTAAGAAGTGGCTTAATAACTGCTAACTTGAAAGGTTTAGGGACGTGACCTAGATGTAATGAAGAATTAATAATGTTTAGAAGTGGCTCTCCAACCGTAAGCATCACTTCTTTTAAAAATCTGGTTGGGATTGGGTCTAACAGGCACGTTGTTGATTTAGCCGAGGTGATGAGTTTATACAGCTCTTCCTGTCCTATACCTGTAAAGCAGTGAAAATCTAAATGTGAAGCTATAGGCTGAATTGGATCATGAGATACTATTAGAGGTTGAACCTCCATTATTTTCTTCCTGATATTATTGATTTTTTCATTAAAGAAGTCCATAAAGTCTTCACTTCTAAACTGTGATGGGATACTCTCTGCGGGCATCTTAGGTTTTGTTAGGCGAGCCACTGTACTAAATAAGAACCTGGGATTGTTTTGGTTTCTTGCTATCAGTTGGCTAAGATGCTCAGTCCTAGCAGTTTTTAGAGCCTGTCTATAGCTGCACATACAGTACTGTCTTTATACGCAATTCGAAAAACTTCTAATTTAGTTTTCCTCCATTTTCGCTCGAGGTTATGGGTTGCTCTCTTTAGGGCGCGAGTATGACTGTTGTACCACGGTGCAAGTGTTTTATCTCTGACTTTTTTTAATCTAATGGGAGCAACAGTGTCTAATGTACTGGTAAAAATAGTGCCCATGCTGCTAGTCACTTCATCTAGATTATCTGCATTTAGGGGTCTAATAAGAAATTGGGACAGATCCGGCAGATTACTTGTGAATCTGTCTTTAGTAGTGGGATTCATATTTCTAACAGATTGATAACGTGGGGAGACACAGCTAATCTGTTCTACGGGTAGAGTATATGTCAGGAGGTGATGATCTGTGATATCATCACTTTGAGGTATGATCTCTATATTAGAGACATCTATACCATGGGATATAATTAATTCTAGCGTATGATTAAAGCTGTGAGTTGCTTATATATTGTTTAACCCCAAAGGAATTTAGAAAATCCATGAATGTGAGTGCTAAAGCGTCGTTACCATCATCTACATGAATGTTAAAGTCTCCTACTATCAACACTTTGTCAGAGTTAACCAATAGGTCTGATAGCAGATGTCCAAATTCTTTAAGAAAATCGCCATATGGCCCCGGGGGTCTGTACACGGTGGCCAGGGTAAAATATAGCAAGGGTTTATTACGTATTTCATTTAGTGCAACATTAATGATAAGCACTTCAAATGAATTAAACCTGGGCCTTATTTTCTGGGTAACAGTGAGTACATCATTGTAGATAGTGGCGACACCACCACCGCGACCAATTAGACGGGGCTCGTGCTTATAGAAATATCCTGACAGAGTAGACTCATTCAGACCAAAATATTCATTTGGTTTAAGCCAGATTTCGGTGAGACAGAGTGCGTCAAGGCAATAATCTGAGATAATTTCATTAACAATAAGTGCTTTAGGCGCAAGGGATCTAATGTTGAGTAGTCCAAACTTTAGAGGTGGATTTTGACTACTTATTTTGCCTTTTTCTGGTTTTATGGTTATCAGATTGTTTCGGGCAAATTTAAAGAATAAATAACAAATTTATTATTTTTTCTCAGTATTCAGGGAACAGACACAGTTTCTATAGGACAAGCTATGTGTGTGCGTCTATCACTACGGTGAGTTGTGATGTGGCTAATATGTTTGGAATCTACAGTATGACTTATCGCCAGTCAGATGGTTCGTAGTGTCCTGGAGATGTTGTCAGAGAGGACCGCTGCTCCAGCTCTGCTAGGGTGTAGGCCATCGGTGTGATAGAGCCTAGGACGCTCCCAGAAAACATTCCAGTTATCAACAAAGCGTAATTTCTGTTGTCGACACCAAGATTGTAACCATTCATTAAAGGCAAATAATCTACTGAACTTCTCGATTCCTCGCTGAAATGTGGGAAGCGGTCCAGATACGATGATCCTTGTCGTGGGTGATGTTGTCAAGGTGGACTAACCTGAGGTGACCAGAAGACGTAGCTTTAGCGGTTAGCCCAATGTAGCGTGGAGGATAAACCCAAACGCGGAAAGAAGCGAGTAGGCAGGATAGCCACGCGATTTAGTCTAAGGACTCTCACAAAACGGAGCAAGGGAAAAACACAAATTTAACCTGCGTCCTAAAGATACACACACAATAGCAAAAGACAACGGAACCAACATGTGAGTACTCACGGTTTGCTGAAACGACAACTGGAGCTGACATGGGCCGACCTCAATGACTGAGCGGTGAGCCATCGTTTGTTTACCTTTTTTATACTTCCTGGTTTTGCGCCCGTCTTACTTCCGGGTCCTAGTGCCGCAGATTGAGTGTGTATGACAGTACCATTGGCGAGGTGATGAAGGGTTTGAATTGGGACAGGTGGAATACTGGGTGAATCCGGAGCGCCGCAGGCAGCTGGAGCCGGTAGGTGACAGGATTGATTCTGTGGGTGATGCGGTATGGTCCGATGAACCTGGGGGAGAGCTTTTTGGACTCGGTGTGAAGGTGGAGGTTTTTTGAGGAAAGCCATACCTTGTCACCTATATGGTACAGTCGTCCCGGGGGATGTCGACGGCGGTGTTGGTGGGTGTAGCGGATGTTGGCACGTTGAATGGCCCGGTTGGTCGTGATCAAGAGCCGCCGACATCTGCGGACCAACTGTTGGGCCCACAGTACATCAACCTCCGGTTCTGGGTGGTTGAACACGGAAGGTTGGAAACCGTGACATACCTCAAATGGGCTTAGGTTGGTGGCTGAGGAGATGTGGAGGTTATGGGATAACTCAGCCCAGATGAGGTAGCGGGCCCAGGAGCGCTGCCGGTCTGCCACGAAACATCTCAGATAGCGCTCCAGTTGTTGGTTGGTCTGCTCCGTCTGACCGTTAGTCTGTGGGTGGTATCCGGAGGACAGACTGCAGGTGGAGTGGATCAGACGGCAGAAGGCCTTCCAGAACCGGGCTGTGAACTGGGGCCCTCTGTCCGAGACGATGTCCTTGGGGGACCCATGCAGACGGACTACGTGCTCTAATATCAACTCTGCTGTCTCCTTAGCTGACGGGAGTCCGGCGAGAGCCACCAGATGCACGGTTTTAGAGAACCGATCCACGATTGTGAGGATGGTGTCCTTTCCTTCGGAGGCCGGCAGGCCCGTGATGAAGTCGACGGCGATGTGCGTCCAGGGCTGTCGAGGAACTGGGAGTGGTTGTAGTTCTCCTGGGGTTGGTTGATTGGAGCTTTTGGCCCTGGCGCACACGGGGCATGCCTGAACGAACTCCCGGACGTCCCTCGTCCGTCCCGCGCTGAAGGAATTGGAGGGATCGTCGGGTGCCCGGATGTCCTGAGATGGGTGATGAGTGCCCCCATTGGAGGACCTCTGGTCTTATCACCTCGGGCACGAAGAGTCGTCCAGGTGGCACACCTGCCGGTTCGGTCTCTGTACCTTGTGCCTGGCGGACTCTCGTCTCCAGGTCCAGTTGGAGGGGTGCGATGATCCTGGAGGATGGAAGAACCGACGCGGGCTCCGTCCGGGGAAGGTCCACCTCTAGCTGTCGTGAGAGGGCGTCTGCTTTGGTGTTTTTGGACCCCGGGCGGTATGAGAGGTGAAAGTTGTAACTTTCAAAAAAGAAAGCCCACCGCGCCTGTCATGGGTTTAGTTGTCTAATTGTCTTTATGGTGATGAGGTTTTGATGGTCTGTCCAGATTATGAATGGCTCGCTGACGCCCTGGAGCCAGTGACGCCATTCCTCCAGAGCCCACTTTATGGCCAGCAGTTCGCGGTCCCCTACCCCGTATCGCTGCTGAGTGGGATTAAATTTTCTGGAGAAAAAGCTACATGGGTGTAGCTTTTGATCTGGACCTCGTTGCGAGAGGATAGCTCCAGCGCCCACATCTGAAGCATCCACCTCTACAACGAATGGTTGACTGGCATCTGGATGGTGGAGAATCGGTGCAGTGGTGAAACGGTGACACAGTGACCGGAAGGCAGATATGGCGGCCGGGTTGAGGTGAAACGGAAGGGGTGAAGGACGTGTCAGGGTGGTTAGGGGGGCGGCAACTGTACTGTAGTCCAGGATAAAGCGACGATAGAAGTTCGCAAACCCGAGAAACCGTTGAAGCTGCTTAAGGGTCTTGGGTAGAGGCCAATGACGCACAGCCTCTAGAGCTTCTGCAGGTCCATGGCCACACCCTGGGGCGAGATGACAAAACCCAGGAACGTGGTGGAGCGCTCGTGAAAAGCGCACTTTTCCAACTTACAGTACAGTTGGTGGGCGAGTAATCTCTTGAGAACCGCTCTGACATGCTGGGTGTGTTCTTCCATAGTTCTTGAGTAAATGAAAATATCATCCAGGTAAGCGAATGCCCACCGGCCGAGCATGTCACGAAGGACATTGTTGATCACATGTTGAAATGCGGCGGGGGCATTGCACAGTCCAAACGGCATGACGAGGGTTTCATAGTGTCCGGTGGGTGTGATGAAGGCCGTCTTCCACTCATCGCCCTCTCTGATGCGCACCAAGTTGTAGGCGCTCCGGAGGACCAACTAGGTAAAGATGGTGGCGCCAGAGAGAGCGTCCAGGGCTGAGTTGGTAAGAGGCAGAGGATGTCGGTTTTTGACGGTGATGTTGTTGAGCCCCCGATAGTCGACACAGGGGCGAAGTTCACCGCCTTTTTTCTTCTCGAAGAAGAACCCCGCGGCTGCAGGTGAGGAGGATGGTCTGATGGTGCCTTGGCGCAGGGCGTTGGTGATGTATTCCTCCATCACCTTAGTCTCGGTGGAGGTGAGTGAATAGAGGTGGCCGCGGGGTGGAACCATACCAGGTTGGAAGTCAATGGCGAGGTCGTAGGGGCGATGAGGAGGAAGATGGGTGGCTCGTTGTTTACAGAAGACCTCCGCCAGGTCTCGATATGGCTCGGGTACAGAGTTGGTGTCGACGTCGGGGGCCTCGGACTCCCTAGAGCACGTCCCAGCCGCTGCCCGTAGGCATAGTTCATTGCAGGTCGCACCCCACTGGAGGATCCGATTTTGGGTCCAGGAGATTAGAGGGTCGTGTTGGAGCAGCCAGGGGTGGCCAAGAATGATGGTAGGTGACGAGATGGGGGTGACGAAAAATCTGAGTTGCTCCTGGTGCTGGTCGATGGAGATAGTGACGGGTTCGGTTCGGGTGCTGATTGGGCTGGTGGATAGGGGGCGACCGTCGACAGATGTGATACGAACGGGCTGGGATAACGCCTCAAGTTTTACCTCTAGTTTTTTGGCGTATGAAGAGTCAATGAAGTTACCTGCTGCCCCGGAGTCGATGAACGCAGCACTTCGGACTCGTTTGTGGCCAACCTGGAGGTGTACCTGAACCGTGAGACGGGAGGAGTTGGTGGTGATGGCGGAGAGACGAAGGTGACCCGGCGAGTATCTCTCTCCTCTCACCGGGCCTGGGCGTTTCCCGGTCTGTGAGGACAGGTTGCCCGGTGATGTGTGGCTGACCCGCAATAAGATCAATCCGATAAGATCAATCCGAGAGTCCTGAAATCCTGTGCTCCCCAACTATGTGGTGTCCTCCAGTACCTCTTTAGCCTGAGTCTGTCTCTTCAGAAAGTCCCTGCACTGTGGAAAACATCATGCATTGTGCCGGTACCCAAAACACCACGTCCCTGTGCCCAGAACGACTACAGGCCGGTGGCTTTAACATCGCATATTATGAAGGTGTTTGAGAGACTGATCCTGGATACACTTCGTCCCCTGGTAAAGTCCTCTCTGGACCCTCTTCAGTTTGCCTATCAGCCGTTCATGGGTGTTGATGACGCCATAATACACCTGCTACATCGCACCTACTCTCACCTTGACAAGCCTAGGACCTCCGTAAGGATGATGTTCTTTGACTTCTCCAGTGCCTTCAACACCATCCAACCAGCAGTACTGGGGGAGAAATTAAGGAACATAAACATTGACACCCGCTTGGTTTCCTGGATCATGGACTACCTGACCTGTCGCCCCCAGTATGTCCGACTAAAGAACTGTGTGTCAGAGACTTTGATCTGCAGCACTGGAGCTCCCCAGGGGACGGTACTGTCTCCGTTTCTTTTCACCCTCTATACATCTGACTTTAGATATAACTCAGAGTCATGCCACCTGCAGAAGTTCTCTGACGACTCTGTGGTTGTTGGGTGTATAGAGGAGGGTGACACCTCGGAGTACCAGTCTGTTGTGGATGACTTCGTTTCCTGGTGTGAGCGTAATCACCTACAACTCAACATCAGGAAAACAAAGGAGATGGTGGTAGACTTTAGGAGAAACAAGACCCCTGTGACTCCTATATCTGTCAAGGGGGAGATAGTGGACATTGTCTCCGATTACAAATATCTGGGAGTTTATCTGGACAACAAACTTGACTGGTCACTCAACACAACGGCACTCTACAAGAAAGGTCAGAGTCGATTGTACTTTCTTCGAAGGCTCAGGTCTTTTAACGTCTGTAATACCATTCTACAGATGTTCTATGAGACCGTTGTGGCGAGTGTCATTTTTTACGCTGTGGTCTGTTGGGGTGGTAACATTAAGGTGTCTGATAAGAACAAACTGGACAAGTCAATTAAAAAGGCCGGATCTGTGCTAGGCATGGAGCTTGACTCGGTGGATGTAGTAGCAAAGAGGAGGATTCTGTCCAAAGTACAATCCATTGTGAACAATCCTTCTCACCCGCTATACAGTGTTTTGGCTGAACAGAGGAGCAGTTTCAGCCAGAGACTGATTACTATCAAGTGTTCCACTGAGCGTCACAGGAAATCCTTTCTCCCAACGGCCATAAAACTTTACAACTCTTCGCTGTAACTCATACACACATGTATGTGGATTTTTTCACTGACTGGTATACAACAGGACACTAATACTTACCCATTTTTTTTTTTTTTTTTTTTTTTTTTTTTTTTTTTTTTTTTTCTTTTCCCACCTTCCTTAGTTAACAACTGTGAGCACCTGTAACCGAGCATAAGCAATTTCCCTTTGGGATTAATAAAGTTCTTTGAATCTTGAATCTTGAATCTTGAATAGGCACAGAGCCCCTCACGGAAGCGTCTCTCCCGTTCTGCAGCGGTCAAGGAGGCGCGTCCTAGTTGCATGGGTTCCCTGGCTCCGGTGTCAACCACGACAGGAGGTGGAGAACCGACATATCCCGGGGTGGCGTAGGTGACGGAGTCTGCGGGGCGTGGAGTGGTGACGGTGAAGGCGGGTGCGGGTCGTGAAGTGGTGATGGCGAAGGTGGGTGCAGGTGGCAGGGTGCGAGGGGCTGGCCTCGGGCGAGAGAGGAGGCACTGGTCGATCCGGAGAGCGAGTTGGATCAGGCCCTCCAGGGTCGCAGGAAGCTCTCGCCCGGCTAGTTCGTCCTTGATTCGAGAAGCCAGTCCCTTGTAGTAGGATGTCCGGAGCGCTGCATCGCCCCACGTGGTTTGAATGGCGAGAGTGTGAAATTCTGCTGTATAGCCGCTCACGGGCAATCCTCCCTGCCTCAGGTGATAAAGTCTGGTGTCGGTCTCCACCTCGCCCGCTGGATGTTCAAAGGTGAGTTTGAGTTGGTGGGTGAACTCATTGTAAGAGTGGGCGGTGTCCGTATCTGCCTGTAGAACTGCCGTGGCCCACTCTGCTGCCTGCCCTTTTAGCAACGAGACGAGAAGAGCAATGCGAAGGCGATCGGTGGAGTACTTGGTGGCATTGAACTCAAACACCAGATCGAGAGCTGTCAGAAATACGCTGCACTTCCCGTCCGTGCTGTTCCACTTCTCTGGTAGAGAAAGAAAAACATCAGAAGGAGGGGGGGGGGGGATGATGCGGCGCCGCGGCCTCCGCGGCGTGCGATCGAGCAGTGACGCCATCAACAGCTGCGCGGAGATCCGTATTCTCCCGCCGGAGCTCAGCGACGTCGCGGCGGAGAGAAGCGAGATCCCCGGTTAGCTGATTGATTAGCGCCGCATGCTGATCCACAACGTCGCAGAGACTCGCATAATCCACTGGGTTTACCGCGGACGGCTCAGTCATTCTGTCAAGGTGGACTAACCTGAGGTGACCAGAAGACGTAGCTTTAGCGGTTAGCCCAATGTAGCGTGGAGGATAAACCCAAACGCGGAAAGAAGCGAGTAGGCAGGATAGCCATGCGATTTAGTCTAAGGACTCTCACAAAACGGAGCAAGGGAAAAACACAAATTTAACCTGCGTCCTAAAGATACACACACAATAGCAAAAGACAACGGAACCAACATGTGAGTACTCACGGTTTGCTGAAACGACAACTGGAGCTGACATGAGCCGAACTCAATGACTGAGCGGTGAGTCATCGTTTGTTTACCTCTTTTATACTTCCTGGTTTTGCGCCCGTCTTACTTCCGGGTCCTAGTGCCGGGCGCAGATTGAGTGTGTATGACAGATGTGCTGCGGACCTTCTCGACCAGGCTCCTGAAGTCCTTCTTTAGGATCTCCGTCTGCCTCAGCCTGGTGTCGTTCGTGCCGGCATGAAGAACCACAGCTCCAATGTTCTTCCTCAGGGCAGCAGGCACCTGTGCAGCAACATCAAGAACACGTGCACCAGGTAAACAGCGTGTGTGCACCTTACCTTTAGCCGTGGTAGCACGCACGTGACGAACGATGGAGTCTCCGATGGCCAGGACGTCGTGTGCCGTCTCGCGGAGAGGAGCGAAGCGGTTTCGGGTCGAGATGTCGAAGACGGGTGGTGGCGGAGGGGGAGAGGTCCTCGCCCGGGGCTTGGCGCGCGTCTTCCGCTGCTGCTGTATCCAGGGTCCATGGTATCCCGGCGCCGGGGTGTAGGAAAACTGGGCGGGCTGCGTCCTTGGTGTGTTGGACCTGGGCAGAGAAACACGCGGGGTTGAGGTTGTCGGAGAGATTGTGTCACGCCGAGAATTTACCTGGGACAGGTGAGCGTCGGTCCGTGACGATTCCAGCGTGGCTTTCCGCTGCTGTAGCCGGGCCAGCTTCACCTGTAGCTCACAGATCAGCTTCTCCACGGCCTCCAGCTCCAAATCCACCGAGTGCAGCTCCAATGTCTCCTCACCTGCACTCAGAGGCAGAGTCACAACCGACATGGTGTCTAAACACGGAAAATAATCGGTGTGAAGAAGCGTAATCAAACTTTACAAACAAACGTGATAGCCGGGCTAACGGGCTAGCGATGCTAATGCCGGCTAAAAGCGGTATGCTGCAAAAAAATTAAAACTTAACGATATAACACGCGTTTCGAGTAAATATATTATAAGATACTTATCCGTTTTATGTACACTCTTCGTAAGGGGACGAAAAAGTTTAAAAATTGGTCAGTATGGCGGAGCTCGGAAATGTCTTTAGAGTGTGTGTGTAGTGTGTGTAGGATGTGGTGAGTGTGTGTTTGGGAGGTATAGTACATGTGTGTAGAATGTGTGTGTCTAGTGAGTGTAATGCATGTAGTGTTTGTGTAGTATGTCTGTGTAGTCTGTGTATAGTGTGTGTGTAGGAAGTGTAGTATGTGTATTTATTAGTGCTGATGTTATAAGTGGGGTCAGGTGTAGCTCAGTGGTTAAGCCATTGGACTACGGTTCGGAAGATCCCAGGTTCAAACCCCACAACCACCAAGTTTGCCACTGTTGGGCCCTTGAGCCTCAACTGCTCAGATGTGTATAAAAAAATGTAAGTCACTCTGGATAAGAGTGTCTGCCAAATGCCTAAATGTTTGTTTTGCAAATGACCCAAAATATCTGACCTCGTGTTGAGTTGAGCCGATTGTATGCAAAGTGAAAATTGTTCAGCTCAAAGAGATCTAGAAGTTTAAGAAGTTTGACACACTGTGTGAGCTCTGCTGAAATCTCCTGTGAAGGCCCGGACATATTGATTGACATACACTCAGTTACAAATACCCTACAGCCTCAGCTATGAATAAAGGAACAGCTACCTTTAAATTAACCACAAAAATCCAGAGATAAACACACCGTCCTGCACATAATATACACAGAGTATATTATATTATATTAATGTGAAACTTAAGCAGACACTATTTGGTATTATAAACGCTGTTTAGTTAACACAGTGCATTCTTTATAGCCATAATACAGTCACAAGGTTGTAGCGCGGCCACATACAGTAAAGGGACATTTTTATATATGGGTAAATAATTGAAGAGCTAATGCTGCTCACCTGTAGCCTAAGATGTGCCCGAACGGTTTTAAACTTCCCCTATGACAGTGTTGGTCACCGGGCAAGCTCCCACGCGCATGCGCGATCGCGCCGCGAGGGACCCGGATGAGAACTGATCACGTGATCCGGCATAAAGCCGGAACCGCTGAGGAAGCCGGGACGGAGAGATTTCCCCAGCGCGCTGTGTATTTTTGAGAGAGAGTTAGTAGGTTGCTTCCCTTCGGATGATCAGTATTTGGATTTATCTCGTTGGACACTCACTATTCACCTCTCATTCCGTTACTCTTGCTCCCAGTGGCGACATCAATCCTGGTGAGGCAGAGAATAAATCTCTCCAACTCATATTTCATTTCCGCAATACACTACACCCTGGACTTCCACTCATACACACTCACACACCCCTGCATACACCATACACTTTGTTGATTATTGTATTATATTTGTATATATTGGTTTCGGTGCACCGTGTTTGTTTGGTTATTGATTTGTTTTGTATAATACACTTTGGTTTATTTTCATTACTTGCTCTTGTGTTACGTCTATTATTGTCCCGCCGCGGTTGCGCAATACCGGAAGTGGTGTTTACCAGCTCTTTCCTAGATTCCCGAATCCGTATTTGTGTAACTAAAGGTTTTATAATAATCCCAGCGTTACATAGTGGTGGCCCGTACGGGGAATCTATAATTTGGATATTTTCCGGTTTTGTGTGACGTGGCTGTACAAACATGGACGCTAATGCTAACGCTAGCGCTAATGCTAACGCTAATGCTACTGGTGCTATGAAGGCCGACCTGGCTATAGATAGTAATGTGATGGAGAGAGATGATGCATTTGTAACACGCTGTAACCCTACTGCTGAAATAACATCATTGATAAGTTCACTGTACATATCTGATAGACATGATGATGACGATGATGATGATGTTATTGCTCATGTGCCTGATATTAATGTTGTGCAAACAATGAACAATGAACTAAATCAATGCAAGGCGGATGTGGAGGCGCTCACAGACAAAGTGAGCAAGTTGGAGCAGGATTTCAGACAATCCGTAAACAGCAGTCTAAACAGAGAAACCAGTTTCCGTGAGGCAGTGGACGCTGGCTTAGAAGGGCTGGAGCGCTACTGCCAAGAGGCCTTAGAGAAGCTGGAAAGAGCTGTTACTGACTGTTTTCTCCGACGTGACGTGATCTGGGAAAACCAGATGAAGAAACTACGCTTCACGAGTATGCCCACCATCCAAAGATTACAGGCCTACACCCCTGCATCTCTCCAATCTCCGGTTCTACAATCTCCCAGCACTCCGATCACGACATCTATAACAAAGTTAAAGCCATCCATCAGTCACGAAACTTATGACATTCCTCCCGGTGTTCCTACACACTCTTCTGCTCAGCTTACCTCCTCAGTTTCTCCCTCTTCTTCTTCCTTTTATGGTCGACCACTCATCCGCCTGGAGTTTCCAGCCTTTGGTGAAGCTTCAGAGACCGCGGATGTACTCCACTTCATCGAACAGTGTGAGAACTATCTGGAGATCCGACCACTGCCCAGCCCAGAACTGCTAGGAACCCTCAGCACGGTTTTAAGCGGTCCTGCTCTGAGCTGGTGGAAGGCAGAGAAAGGCAAGGTAAGGGACTGGATGTCTTTCAAACAGGCGTTTATGGCGGCATTCTTACCTGATGACTATCTCACGGAAGTGGAGGAAAATTTGAGGTCGCTGGTACAGCAGCCGGGTCAACGCTTGCGGGACTTCGCCTATGACTATCGCGCCCTCTGTCTGAAGTGGAAGCCGGATATCTCAGAGGAAGAACTGGTGGGGAGAATCCTGAACAATATCAACCCCAGAGTAGCTGGATGTCTGAGGGGAACGGTAACCACAGTTGAACAGCTCGTGAAGATAGGTTCGAGGGTGGAAAAAGATCGCAAGAGCTCCAGAGATTACTGGCAGAAGGTGGACTCTCAGCAGAACAAGGAGAAGAGTCATAAGAAGACAGGTGAGCGAGCTCCTTCAAAGTTCACAGCAGGACTCTCCATAGCTCAACCTCTACCAGCTCCATCTCTCCTCCTGGTTCCAGTGACGGTGAAAGGAAGAAAGGTGAATGCGGTGGTGGACACGGGCAGTTCATATACGCTGATGAGGAACCAGCTGTGGCAGACGCTCAACGATCAGGAGGACCAAGTTGGACTTCCATCTCCTCAGAAGTTAGTCATGGCTGATGGAAAGATACATCAAGCACAAACGCACGCCTTGTTACAGTACAAGTGGCATACCATCGAATGTGAGTTAAAGACATTCATCATGAGGGACGCTCACCTGGCCTTCTCTCTGATCGTGGGACTCGACTTCCTAAAAGCAACAGGATCCATCCTGGACATCGCTGGAGGAGAGTACGCACTGAAAACAGAGGAGGGGATCGTTTACTATCCTTTTATAACGTCCCCAACCCCCTGTGTACCATTGATGATGACGCAACGAAGACACTTGCAGCTCCCAGCAACGGCCAATCTTTACCTCGCCTTGCCGGTGACACCTGACGAGCTCCAATCTCCGGAAAAAAACCCTGAGATCACGACATCATGGGACACCGACAATGAGGAGGAGCTGCTGAAACTCATGGCTGCTTGGCCACTCACCACCTCCAACACACTAGGCAAAACAGCAGTAGTGAGACACACTATCACTTTATCAGATGACACTCCATTTAAATCCAGAGCCTATAGAGTATCACCCATTAAAAAGACCATTATAGAAGATCAAGTAGACCAGATGCTAATGGATAAAATCATCCAACCTTCATGTTCACCCTGGTCTTCACCTGTTGTGTTAGTACCTAAACCCGATGGGACTTACCGTTTTTGTGTGGATTACAGAAAGCTAAACAGCAAGACCAAACCTGATGCTTATCCAATACCGATAATACATGACATCTTAGAATCACTGGATGGCGCCTCCTGGTTCTCAACATTGGATCTGCAATCAGGTTACTGGCAGGTGGAGATGGAGAAAGACAGCTGTGAGAAGACCGCCTTCATCACCACCAAAGGGCTGTTTCAATTTCGGTCCATGCCCTACGGACTCAGAAACGCCGCAGCCACCTTCCAGCGTTTGATGGAGAAAGTCTTGGCTGAAATAAGGGGGAAATATTGCTTTGTATATATAGACGACATCATTATCTACTCCAAAACACCGGAGCAGCACATCAAACATCTTAATGCAGTATTCTCCAAACTTACCCAGGCCAACCTCTCCCTCAACATGAAGAAATGTCATTTCCTCAAAAGGCGGCTGAAGTTCCTAGGCCATATCATCTCAGAAGAAGGCGTGCAGTTGGACCCAGAGAAAACCCTGGCGGTGGCTGAATATCCTCCTCCACAAGACGTAAAATCTCTTCAGCGTTTTCTAGGTCTCGCCGGATGGTATCACAAATTCATTCCCCACTTTGCCGATATGACATCCCCATTAAATCATTTGAAAAAGAAGGGAGTAAAATGGGAGTGGACCGAAGAATGCCAGAACGCCATGGAGAACATCAAACACGCCCTTCAAAACCCACCAGTACTAGTTCAACCAAACCTAAATATGCCGTTCCAAGTACACACAGACGCCAGCGAAGTGGGCCTGGGAGCCATTCTCACCCAGAAATCAGCAGAAGGAGAACGAGCGGTAGCGTACGCATCGAGAATGTTGAGAGGAGCTGAGCAGAATTACTCCACATCAGAGGAGGAGTGTTTGGCTGTGGTTTGGGCTGTAGAAAAGTGGAGACACTACTTAGAAGGTCGCGCTTTCGAGGTCTTTACAGACCATGCCGCCCTGTCATGGGCCTTCAACTGCCCGAAAACCAGCTCTCGTCTCACCCGATGGACATTACGCCTACAGCAGTTCATATTCTCAGTACATCACAGAAAAGGCTGTCTGAATCTGGGACCTGATGCGCTTTCCCGGGCGCCCCCGCCGCTACAAGTAGGCACAGCTCCATGTCTTGCCATCATAACCACAAAATTGTCATCCGACTTACCAAATGACCTGTGTGAGATAACCCAAGCGCAACTGAATGACACCAAAATCACGGAGCTGCTCTCGAAAGATCACCCAAGAGGCATAAAGGATCAGAGGGTCTCCTTCGAACATCATCAGGGCGCGTTATATCGCCGGGTACCCGTAAGAGACGGAGAAAAATTTCAGCTCGTTGTCCCCCAGTCACTAATCAAAAACTTTCTGCACTACTACCACGACAATCCACTGGGAGGACACCTAGGGCAACTAAAGACCTTGTTAAGGTTATTAGATGTAGCATGGTGGCCGACGGTGCGGAAGGACGTATGGCATTATGTGAGGACCTGCAGCGTGTGCCAACAATACAAAAATGACAACTCTAAACCCAGTGGATTACTACAGAGTACCATGGTTCCAGAGACGGGACATACCGTGGGACTGGACATCATGGGTCCTTTTCCAAGAAGTAAAAGGCGGAATGAATATCTTTTGGTGGTGGTGGATTATTTCACCAAATGGGTGGAAATGTTTCCCCTTAGGGATGTAAAGACGCCAAAGCTGGTAAAAGTACTGAGAGAAGAAATCTTTACTAGATGGGGAGTCCCCAAATATCTAGTATCCGATCGAGGACCCCAGTTTACGTCTCAGCTGCTGGCACACCTCTGCCAAACATGGGGGAGCGTCCAAAAGCTAACTACGAGCTACCACCCACAAACCAACCTGACTGAGCGAGTAAACAGAACTTTAAAGGTGATGATCGCTTCATATGTCGGGGACCACCACCAAAACTGGGACCAATGGTTACCGGAACTGAGATTCGCCATCAACACAGCCCAACAGGAAACCACTGGGAAAACGCCTGCAGAACTCACACTTGGTCGACAGCTTAAGGGTCCTCTGGAAAGGCTCATTAACCATCCCCCAACACCCAATCACACAGCCTATTCGCTTCTTGAAAGGCAACAACGGATCACGGAGGAGGTGAAACTAAGAGTAAAACAGCAACAATCCAAACAAGCCAGATACTACAATGCCCGGAGGAAAGATGCGCACTTTCAACCGGGAGATCTAGTTTGGATTAAAACTCACCCACTGTCCTCCGCAGCAAAAATGTTTTCAGCCAAGCTAGCGCCTAAGTGGGAAGGACCAGCTGAAATTATAAAGAAACGAGGACCAATTAATTACACTGTGTCTTGGGGCAATCCACAAAAAACCGACACTTTTAATGTGGTAAACTTAAAGCGCTTTTACGGACGTTCTCCTCAGACGCCGGAAGCTTAGGGGGGGGGGGTCTATGTAGCGCGGCCACATAAAGGGACATTTTTATATATGGGTAAATAATTGAAGAGCTAATGCTGCTCACCTGTAGCCTAAGATGTGCCCGAACGGTTTTAAACTTCCCCTATGACAGTGTTGGTCACCGGGCAAGCTCCCACGCGCATGCGCGATCGCGCCGCGAGGGACCCGGATGAGAACTGATCACGTGATCCGGCATAAAGCCGGAACCGGCGAGGAAGCCGGGACGGAGAGATTTCCCCAGCGCGCTGTGTATTTTTGAGAGAGAGTTAGTAGGTTGCTTCCCTTCGGATGATCAGTATTTGGATTTATCTCGTTGGACACTCGCTATTCACCTCTCATTCCGTTACTCTTGCTCCCAGTGGCGACATCAATCCTGGTGAGGCAGAGAATAAATCTCTCCAACTCATATTTCATTTCCGCAATACACTACAGCCTGGACTTCCACTCATACACACTCACACACCCCTGCATACACCATACACTTTGTTTATTATTGTATTATATTTGTATATATTGGTTTCGGTGCACCGTGTTTGTTTGGTTATTGATTTGTTTTGTATAATACACTTTGGTTTATTTTCACTACTTGCTCTTGTGTTACGTCTATTATTGTCCCGCCGCGGTTGCGCAATACCGGAAGTGGTGTTTACCAGCTCTTTCCTAGATTCCCGAATCCGTATTTGTGTAACAAAAGGTTTTATAATAATCCCAGCGTTACAAGGTGTTATGGTTTCATTTCCTTAATGTCAATTATTTTTGATGTATTTTTCTGCAGTGGTGACTACTACAATTGAAACAACAGGTAAAATTATTTAAATTCCATTTTATTCATGAACAAATAAACAATACATATTTCATAGCAAGAAATATAAACTCATTAATAAATACATTTTTGTTATTTGATTGATGGATTGATTTAATAATAAAACTATAAAGTTATAACAATGAATTAAATAAAGCTTAACAAAAACATCACATTTCACACTGCATTTAGAATATATTAGTGTTTCCATTGTTTGTCCAAAAAAAAAAAAAAAAAAACCCTGTGCCATTGCCACCAGGCCGCACCAGAAAGACAGCGGGCAGAGTGAGCACATGCATTTAATCGGGATATCTCAAAAACATTATGCCATGAGGGGAAATTTTATGTATGACCTCCAAAAAGCCCCAGATGTTGGAAAAAAGCATGACACTATGATGTCACTCAATGTGATGTCACTCAATATAATCCCACGGAAAGATATTAACCACTTTTTAGCACAAGTTTAAGGCATCGTTACAGCTGACCCATTTGAGATATCAAAAATCCCACTGCATTGTTGCATTCACAATATCTTTAGATGACTTAAGCCCAGATTAGGCTATTTGGCATTTCAATTGCCCCTAGTTTGTGAATGAGTGTGCGAGTGTGCGTATGCTTGTGTTTGTGTCCTGCGATGTACCCCGCCTCGTGCCTTAAGTCTTAATTTTTGTCATTTGATTCTCTGGTCGATTGCTTCAATGATAAACCCTATATGTTTTAACTACCATAGATAAAACGTTTTAACGCAGCAGATTTCACACTGTTGTATTGTTGGTAGTATAAAATAAACATGTTCAGTTTTACAGTAGCTCTGCATGATGTACTTTAAACAAATGCTCGGCCACAAATACCGCAGACCCAATTGCAAATTGGACCACAAATATCGTCACAACTCCCAAAAACTGTATTACAAAACTCTGCTTAAACACACACTCAGCTACAAATGTAACACACGATCAGCTACAAATACGCATAAATACAAATAGCCGTTAGACACACACAACCAAACATAAACAAAAGGGTATCTAAAAAAAAAGGTATCTAATAACTATCCACAACATTTCATAGGTCAACACAACCTCCATTATACATACAGACAGAGTGTATTATAATATTAAATTAAATCAAGCACTATTGGATATTGTAACCCTTTTTAGTCTCATTTCATTAATTATAGCCTTAATAAAATCACATTGGGTTATGTTAACTGGATGCAATCCCATTTCCCATTAATGTTAATTCCTTTTATTTTTATTTTTTCAGCGGGCCCTTCTATAAGCCAACCTCCACGTAAATACATTTTAATTTCAACTTCATCTATTGGCAAATAATAAATGATAGATATTTCCAGGAAACAATATAATTTACAATGTTTGATTCATCAGTTGATTTATTTGTTTATGAAGCTAGCGTTTAATCTAATGTAAATAGACAAATTTGTTAAATATAAAGAGTTCAATTCTTTATGTTTTATTTCTTCCAGTGCAGCACACAACGACCCAATCCACAGGTAAATCAATTTTAATTAAAATTTTACCTGTAAACAAATAAAAAACAATGAAGCAAGATAATAACCGATATTTTTTCAATATAGAAAATTAATTGCTTATAATTATTATTTGATTGAGTGATTGGGTGATTAACAGATTGATTGATTTATTAGTTAACCCGCAAAACAAAAAAAAAACCCTCAGAGCCAAATGCACGGACAATATGTTATGTTAAACTAGATGATGTATTCCAATTTCCTTAATGTTATTTTTTTATTAATTGATTACTTTTAATTGTAGTGGGCCTTTCTTCATTTATTAAACTTCATTTATTATAAACAATAGACTTTTCCAAGAAACAATATCAGTTAAATGATTTTTTTAATTCATCAGTTGATTAATTTGTTTATAAAAACTAAAGATTTATCAATTATTTTAGTGTAAATAGTTTGTTAAATATAACACTTTAACACATGCAAGGACATTTTACTTTACTTAACATTTTGAACTTCATGGAATCCAATTTTCTTTAATAAATTACTTATGTTTTTATTTCTTACAGTGGAGCACACAACGACCCAATCAACAGGTAAATTAATTTGAATTCCAATTTGATCTCTTAACAGTCCACTTTTCAAACTAAGAAATTCATGAATCAATGAAGTTCGGTTATTTGATTGATTGACTGATTTGATGATAAAACTATATATTTTAACAATAAATTTCACTTAAGAAATTTAAGATAAAGATTTTTAACACAGCACATTTCACTCTGTTATATTACTGTTTTATTACTGCATGATTTACTTCAATCACATGATCATTCCAAATACCCCAGAATCAATGCATACTGCACCATACAGTACCACCACAGCTCCATCAAACTTAGCATGATACATTTCCTTTAAAAACTTGTGTATGTGTAAATAATTAGGCACAACCCACTTTTCAGTTATATATTTGTAAAAAATGTTTGGAATCATGTATGATTTTCGTTCCACTTCTCACGTGTACACCACTTTGTATTGGTCTTTCACGTGGAATTCCAATAAAATTGATTCATGTTTGTGGCTGTAATGTGACAAAATGTGGAAAAGTTCAAGGGGGCCGAATACTTTTGCAAGCCACTGTAAATGCACACTTAACCACATTTAAGTTAAATACTTTCTTTTTTTTTCTTCATATAGCACTTTACCATATATATATGGATAATGAATTCAAAAAGTATGAGGAAGTATGTTATTGTTATGAGCATGTGTTATTTGGCACAACTGAGATGATAATAGGAAGAAACTTTGAGAGGAACCAGACTCAAGAGGGTACCCATCCTCATTTGGGTGATACCCCAGGGATAAACACAAGCTCAAACACAAATACAATGTGTCACAAAATCACAAACTAACACACAACTACCTAATAATTAGCCAAATGAATCCATATCTGAACACACCCTTCAGCACAAGTATGTACAGAGTATATTATGTTAATGTTAAACTTAGCAGACACTATTTGATATTGTAAACCACATTCAGACTCATTGCATTTATTACAGCCTTAATTAATCCCATTACAAAACTCTGCTTAAACACACACTCAGCTACAAATGTAACACACGATCAGCTACAAATACGCATAAATACAAATAGCCGTTAGACACACACAACCAAACATAAACAAAAGGGTATCTAAAAAAAAAAGGTATCTAATAACTATCCACAACATTTCATAGGTCAACACAACCTCCATTATACATACAGACAGAGTGTATTATAATATTAAATTAAATCAAGCACTATTGGATATTGTAACCCTTTTTAGTCTCATTTCATTAATTATAGCCTTAATAAAATCACATTGGGTTATGTTAACTGGATGCAATCCCATTTCCCATTAATGTTAATTCCTTTTATTTTTATTTTTTCAGCGGGCCCTTCTATAAGCCAACCTCCACGTAAATACATTTTAATTTCAACTTCATCTATTGGCAAATAATAAATGATAGATATTTCCAGGAAACAATATAATTTACAATGTTTGATTCATCAGTTGATTTATTTGTTTATGAAGCTAGTGTTTAATCTAATGTAAATAGACAAATTTGTTAAATATAAAAGAGTTCAATTCTTTATGTTTTATTTCTTCCAGTGCAGCACACAACGACCCAATCCACAGGTAAATCAATTTTAATTAAAATTTTACCTGTAAACAAATAAAAAACAATGAAGTAAGATAATAACCGATATTTTTTCAATATAGAAAATTAATTGCTTATAATTATTATTTGATTGAGTGATTGATTAACAGATTGATTGATTTATTAGTTAACCCGCAAAACAAAAATCCCCTCAGAGCCAAATGCACGGACAATATGTTATGTTAAACTAGATGATGTATTCCAATTTCCTTAATGTTATTTTTTTATTAATTGATTACTTTTAATTGTAGTGGGCCTTTCTTCATTTATTAAACTTCATTTATTATAAACAATAGACTTTTCCAAGAAACAATATCAGTTAAATGATTTTTTAATTCATCAGTTGATTAATTTGTTTATAAAAACTAAAGATTTATCAATTATTTTAGTGTAAATAGTTTGTTAAATATAACACTTTAACACATGCAAGGACATTTTACTTTACTTAACATTTTGAACTTCATGGAATCCAATTTTCTTTAATAAATTACTTATGTTTTTATTTCTTACAGTGGAGCACACAACGACCCAATCAACAGGTAAATTAATTTGAATTCCAATTTGATCTCTTAACAGTCCACTTTTCAAACTAAGAAATTCATGAATCAATGAAGTTCGGTTATTTGATTGATTGACTGATTTGATGATAAAACTATATATTTTAACAATAAATTTCACTTAAGAAATTTAAGATAAAGATTTTTAACACAGCACATTTCACTCTGTTATATTACTGTTTTATTACTGCATGATTTACTTCAATCACATGATCATTCCAAATACCCCAGAATCAATGCATACTGCACCATACAGTACCACCACAGCTCCATCAAACTTAGCATGATACATTTCCTTTAAAAACTTGTGTATGTGTAAATAATTAGGCACAACCCACTTTTCAGTTATATATTTGTAAAAAATGTTTGGAATCATGTATGATTTTCGTTCCACTTCTCACGTGTACACCACTTTGTATTGGTCTTTCACGTGGAATTCCAATAAAATTGATTCATGTTTGTGGCTGTAATGTGACAAAATGTGGAAAAGTTCAAGGGGGCCGAATACTTTTGCAAGCCACTGTAAATGCACACTTAACCACATTTAAGTTAAATACTTTCTTTTTTTTTCTTCATATAGCACTTTACCATATATATATGGATAATGAATTCAAAAAGTATGAGGAAGTATGTTATTGTTATGAGCATGTGTTATTTGGCACAACTGAGATGATAATAGGAAGAAACTTTGAGAGGAACCAGACTCAAGAGGGTACCCATCCTCATTTGGGTGATACCCCAGGGATAAACACAAGCTCAAACACAAATACAATGTGTCACAAAATCACAAACTAACACACAACTACCTAATAATTAGCCAAATGAATCCATATCTGAACACACCCTTCAGCACAAGTATGTACAGAGTATATTATGTTAATGTTAAACTTAGCAGACACTATTTGATATTGTAAACCACATTCAGACTCATTGCATTTATTACAGCCTTAATTAATCCCATTACAAAACTCTGCTTAAACACACACTCAGCTACAAATGTAACACACGATCAGCTACAAATACGCATAAATACAAATAGCCGTTAGACACACACAACCAAACATAAACAAAAGGGTATCTAAAAAAAAAAGGTATCTAATAACTATCCACAACATTTCATAGGTCAACACAACCTCCATTATACATACAGACAGAGTGTATTATAATATTAAATTAAATCAAGCACTATTGGATATTGTAACCCTTTTTAGTCTCATTTCATTAATTATAGCCTTAATAAAATCACATTGGGTTATGTTAACTGGATGCAATCCCATTTCCCATTAATGTTAATTCCTTTTATTTTTATTTTTTCAGCGGGCCCTTCTATAAGCCAACCTCCACGTAAATACATTTTAATTTCAACTTCATCTATTGGCAAATAATAAATGATAGATATTTCCAGGAAACAATATAATTTACAATGTTTGATTCATCAGTTGATTTATTTGTTTATGAAGCTAGTGTTTAATCTAATGTAAATAGACAAATTTGTTAAATATAAAAGAGTTCAATTCTTTATGTTTTATTTCTTCCAGTGCAGCACACAACGACCCAATCCACAGGTAAATCAATTTTAATTAAAATTTTACCTGTAAACAAATAAAAAACAATGAAGATAATAACCGATATTTTTTCAATATAGAAAATTAATTGCTTATAATTATTATTTGATTGAGTGATTGATTAACAGATTGATTGATTTATTAGTTAACCCGCAAAACAAAAATCCCCTCAGAGCCAAATGCACGGACAATATGTTATGTTAAACTAGATGATGTATTCCAATTTCCTTAATGTTATTTTTTTATTAATTGATTACTTTTAATTGTAGTGGGCCTTTCTTCATTTATTAAACTTCATTTATTATAAACAATAGACTTTTCCAAGAAACAATCAGTTAAATGATTTTTTAATTCATCAGTTGATTAATTTGTTTATAAAAACTAAAGATTTATCAATTATTTTAGTGTAAATAGTTTGTTAAATATAACACTAACACATGCAAGGACATTTTACTTTACTTAACATTTTGAACTTCATGGAATCCAATTTTCTTTAATAAATTACTTATGTTTTTATTTCTTACAGTGGAGCACACAACGACCCAATCAACAGGTAAATTAATTTGAATTCCAATTTGATCTCTTAACAGTCCACTTTTCAAACTAAGAAATTCATGAATCCATGAAGTTCGGTTATTTGATTGATTGACTGATTTGATGATAAAACTATATGTTTTAACAATAAATTTCACTTAAGAAATTTAAGATAAAGATTTTTAACACAGCACATTTCACTCTGTTATATTACTGTTTTATTACTGCATGATTTACTTCAATCACATGATCATTCCAAATACCCCAGAATCAATGCATACTGCACCATACAGTACCACCACAGCTCCATCAAACTTAGCATGATACATTTCCTTTAAAAACTTGTGTATGTGTAAATAATTAGGCACAACCCACTTTTCAGTTATTTATTTGTAAAAAATGTTTGGAATCATGTATGATTTTCGTTCCACTTCTCACGTGTCCCCCACTTTCTATTGGTCTTTCACGTGGAATTCCAATAAAATTGATTCATGTTTGTGGCTGTAATGTGACAAAATGTGGAAAAGTTCAAGGGGGCCGAATACTTTTGCAAGCCACTGTAAATGCACACTTAACCACATTTAAGTTAAATACTTTCTTTTTTTTTCTTCATATAGCACTTTACCATATATATATGGATAATGAATTCAAAAAGTATGAGGAAGTATGTTATTGTTATGAGCATGTGTTATTTGGCACAACTGAGATGATAATAGGAAGAAACTTTGAGAGGAACCAGACTCAAGAGGGTACCCATCGTCATTTGGGTGATACCCCTGGGATAAACACAAGCTCAAACACAAATACAATGTGTCACAAAATCACAAACTAACACACAACTACCTAATAATTAGCCAAATGAATCCATATCTGAACACACCCTTCAGCACAAGTATGTACAGAGTATATTATGTTAATGTTAAACTTAGCAGACACTATTTGATATTGTAAACCAGCCTTAATTAATCCCATTTCAGTAATGTCAAATATTTTTGTTTTATTCCTTGCAGTGGTGTATACTACGACCCAATCAACAGGTAAATTTATTTTCATTCCAATTGTATTTGTAAACAAATAGTAAGCAATTAATTTTTCAAAAGTTAAAAGTAAGACATATAAACTTTAGATATCTGGATAAGAGCATCTGTCAAATGTAAATGTAAATATAAACTCATAAACTGATTAATTATTAGTTTAACACACACCCGAGCACAAATTTCCCCAAAACCAAACGCACGCTTAGCCACAAATACCCCACAGCTCAACACACACATAGCCACAAACACCCCCCACAACTAAACACATAATAAACTACAAATACTATAAATAAATAATTCTTTTGATTGTGTAAAGCTGTTTTGAGACAATGTCAATTGTTAAAAGCGCTATACAAATAAAACTGAAAATACTTCGAGAGGCAAATGCATGCTAAACCATGAATGCCCCCAGAGCCAAACACACGTTGAATCACACATACCACAACAACTTCCATAAAACCTCTCTGGTCACATTGAATTCATTATAACCTTAATGAACACATTGTGTTATATTAAACAGGATGCAATCCTATTTCTTTAATATAAATTCTTTGTTTTATTTCTTGCAGATGACCGTACTATTAACCCCCCACCAGGTAAATTAATTTTAACTCCAATTTTATCTATTAACAAATAAAGAATATATTTTTTAAATCAAGTAATATATAATCTCATGAATTAATTATTATTTGATTAATTGATCGATTAATTTGTTAAAAATAAATTAATATAGCAAATTTCACAGCTATATGGTTCTTTTTATATACTCACATTGTGTTAATGCAGACAGATGTTACTAATGGAAATATTACATGGAAATTAGTTAAATGTAAACTTCATATAGTCATATTCTATGTATGTAGAAAATGTTATGAAAAACATTAGGCAGTCACTGTCACGTTTCTTACTCTGTCTGCGTCTGGAGTGTGTGCGTGGCATGAACGCGGAGGAGGCGAGCTGACGGTTTTCCAAAGTCCTTTTATTAAACATCAAAAGGTCAAACATAAACATCCAAACACAAACATAAATGTAACGGAAGCTAGACGCCTGACTGAACTTCAGCCAGGCTATTTATACCAAACATAAAACACAATGAACTCATTAACTTCCCTCGGTTCAGGTGAGCTTCTACGTCACCTGACCAAGGTGCAAACTGGGAAACGAAGTCAAAACGAAACTTAAAACAAACTACAAAACAAAAACCAAAAACGGGCGTTAGGCGCCCTCTAGGGGTCAACCGTCACAGTCACATTCCAATAATATGCTTTTGAATGAGATTAAAATAAATAAATACATTTAAATTTAGATTATACAGTATGTATGTGAGAAACTAAAATATTATTTAAATAAAGAAATATATCTGCAGTATTAGAAATATAGTAAATCAATAGTGGTGTTTATATATTTCCTTTAAACTTAGAGATTCCTAATCAATAATTATTATATATATATTTCCCCATTTTTTTCATTAATAATTAAAAAAAAAACATTTTCAAATCTATGGAGCGATATCGCGGACAATATTCAAATGCAATTGCAAATTGCATTTGCAATTGCGTTTCCCATATGTAGACGCACAAAGTGTGCCATAATTCAAATGCATTTGCAAACTTTGCATTACCGTTTGCTGATTCGCCTTCGCGAGCGCACACTGACTGCCAAATTTCAAATGAAAAAACAAAGTCCATTTGCATTTGTATTTCCCAGGTCTTACACGTCATGAACCTGTCATATTTAAACAGCAAAATCAATCACCACGTTTGCTTTTTCACTTTCTCTGCGCCGTGCGTCAAGCCGCCAAAATTCAAACGCAATCGCTAATCCATTTGCAATTTCATTTCCAACACGTTACACAGAAACCTGTCAATCAGCGTCAGGGGCGGGTCTATACTGTGGGGCGGGATTGTATGGGGAGTGACGTCACTCGCACTCGCCGACCAAGAGGGGGATATTTGAGCAATGGAGGTGAACCGAGATTATCTCATTTGTTTATCAAGAAATAAACACACAAAAATGACAAATCGCATATTTTCTTACTCCGGAGTGGACAGAGAAGTTTTTACAAATAAAAATATTTTAGATCTTCTCCTGTTACAGCCTGCTGGAGCTAAATCTTTCAGAAACGCTGCGTACCGGTGTTATGCGCTAAAATGCCCCCATGCCACTGATTGCCCCCCCACAAAATCTCTGTCAAATATATGAGGACATCACAATCAAATATTCATATTATTTTTATAAAATATAATATATGAATATTATCAAATATATTATTACTGTTATAATTAACCCTAAGCACGTGACATGGAAATTAAGACACATAGGCCTAATACAAATTCTCATATAATGAGACACATCGTACACATTTTTGCAGGGGTTTGTCATGTAATACCAAAATGTTTACAATAAACAAATATTGTTTATGATGAAAAATTACATGAAGCGATTTTTATTATAAATAAGAAATATAAAAATATACATTACAACCCCTGCCAAAAATTCTGGAATCACCCCTCTCAGAAGATATTCATTCAAATGTTTAATTGTGTAGAAAAAAAAACAAGCACATACATGCCACAAAACTATTTTCACTCAACAATCCAAACTTCTGGCTGTATAAAACACTTAAAAAAAAAAAAAAACAAAGAAAGATAACTATAGTCAATGACAACTGTTTTAACAACTCAAACAGAGGAAAAAAATATGCAATCACCATGCACTTTGCATTTCTAAAACAAATACCTGTATCTGATTACAACTGCTAATTAGTCTACAGTTAAAAAAAGAGTTCTTGCACACATTAGGGATGTGTTGAACCAAGATGATTGACATAACTCATAGCTCCAACACGAGAGATGTCAGTTGAAACAAAGGAGAGAATTATCAAACTTCTTGAAGAAGGTAAATCTTCATGGAATGTTGTAAAAGATGTTGGTTGTTACCAGTCAGCTGTGTCTAAAATCTGGACCAAGTACAAATCAAATGGAAAGGTTGTAAAAGGGAAGCGTACTGGTAGACCAAGAAAGACATCAAAGCGCCAAGACAGAAAACTTAAAGCAATATGCCTTGAAAACAGAAAATGCACAACAAAACAAATGAGGAACAAATGGGCAGAAAGTGGAGTCAATGTCTGTGAGCGGACAGTAAGAAATCACCTAAAAGAAATGGGATTTACATACAGAAAAGCCAAAAGAAAACCATCATTAACATCTAAACAGAACAAAAACAAGGTTTCAGTGGGCTAAAGAAAGACAATCTTGGACTGCGGATGACTGGATGAGAGTTAGAGTCAGTGATGAATCACGAATCTGCATTGGGCAGGCTGATGATGCTGGAACTTTTGTTTGGTGCCGTTCCAATGAAATTTATAAAGACAACTGCCTGAAGAAAACATGCAAATTTCCACAATCATTATTGATATGGGGTTGTATGTCAGGTAAAGGTATGGGAGACATGACAGTCATTACATCTTACAAATACATATACATATAATGTATATGTACATACAAATACATATAATGTCAATGGCATGGCCTGCAAATAGTTCGGACCTTAATCCAATTGAAAATCTGTGGTGGAAATGAAAGAAAATGGTCCAGGACAAGGCTCCAACCTGCAAAGCTGATCTGGCAACTGCAATAAGACAAAGCTGGAGACAGACTGATGAAGTATACTGTTGGACATTAGTTAAATCCAGGCCTCAGAGAATTCAAGCTGTTATAAAAGCCAGAGGTGCTGCAACAAAGTACAAGTAGTGTTTTTATTTGGTGATTCCATATTTTTTTCCTCTGTTTGAGTTGTCAAAATAGTTGTCATTGACTATAGTTATCTTTCTTTGTTTTTTTTAAAGTGTTTTATACAGCCAGAAGTTTGGATTGTTGAGTGAAAATAGTTTTGTGGCATGTATGTGCTTGTTTTTTTTTCTACACAATTAAACATTTGAATGAATATCTTCTGAGAGGGGTGATTCCAGAATTTTTGCCAGGGGTTGTATATGAAAATAATATATAATTAATATATTTTCCCCCTATACATGTGTTTTTTTTTATATAGATTATTTTATAATCAAATTCGTTTGGTGCAATTTGTAAATCATAAACCTATTAATTTATGTTGTAGTATAATATTTGATAGAGGTTATGTTGGGGAGGGGGGGGGGGGCAATCAGTGGCAGGGAGGCATTTTAGCGCATAACACCAGTACGCAATGTTTCTGAAAGATTTAGCTCCAGCAGGCTGTAACAGGAGAAGATCTAAAAATATTTTTAATTGTAAAAACTTCTCTGTCCACTCCGGAGCAAGAAAATATGCGATTTGTCATTTTTGTGTGTTTATTTCTTGATAAACAAATGAAATAATCTCGGTTCACCTCCATTGCTCAAATATCCCCCTCTTGGTCGGCGAGTGCGAGTGACGTCACTCCCCATACAATCCCGCCCCACAGTATAGACCCGCCCCTGACGCTGATTGACAGGTTTCTGTGTAACATGTTGGAAATGAAATTGCAAATGGATTAGCGATTGCGTTTGAATTTTGGCGGCTTGACGCACGGCGCAGAGAAAGTGAAAAAGCAAACGTGGTGATTGATTTTGCTGTTTAAATATGACAGGTTCATGACGTGTAAGACCTGGGAAATACAAATGCAAATGGACTTTGTTTTTTCATTTGAAATTTGGCAGTCAGTGTGCGCTCGCAAAGGCGAATCAGCAAACGGTAATGCAAAGTTTGCAATTGCATTTGAATTATGGCACACTTTGTGCGTCCACATATGGGAAACGCAATTGCAAATGCAATTTGCAATTGCATTTGAATATTGTCCGCGATATCGCTCCATACAAATCAGCAGTAGCTCTGCATGATCCAATTGCTTTTAAATCCTTTCATATTCTTAAAACAAAAACCTCTTTAAAGTTATATTTATTTTTTAATTCACACGCATGCTAAAACTAAATACAGTATATATGATATACTATGTACTATGTCTTAGGACACTTCTACCCATTTGGAGTTGGAGACGTAGTAAACGCACGGTCAGATGATGGAAGTTCATCTCTTATCACTCTTCAGCAACCATTTTTATATTTTGGAACATCATATAACTACATGTATGTAAGTAAAACTTGTTTCAATATTTGAAAAAGACCAGGGAGGATCAAAATACAGCCCACAGAGCAAAAAAGCAACATAATAAATGTTTTTTTTCCTTTAGGTAAACAACAATGGAGACCTAACCTTTGATCAACCATGGTATAGTTGGAGTCCCTACCAGTTCCCATTGGCTGGTGGACGAGACATCATTGCTCCATTTTGGACAGATATTGATAATCGTGGAAATGGTGTCATTTCTTATCAACAGTACACTTCTGGCAGTGTTTTATCTCAAGCTACTCACGACATAAATCAATATTTTCCTCAGCTGAGATTCAATGCTACTTGGGTCTTTGTTGCAACTTGGGACAGAGTAGCGTACTATTATATGACTGGCACAGTAAGATGATTAAAAAAATATATCTTCTTATAATTAGAATGAACACCATGTGTGAATTTTTACCAACTCTCAATTAAGTTTATAGATTTTTTTTGCAAACATTTTGCGAAAACTTTGATCTATGAAATAAAGAAATATTTTATTGATAGTTTTGATGTTTCTCCTTCATTTTTCAGGAAACATCTTTCCAAGTAGTTTTGATTTCCAATGGCCATTTCTCATTTATTCTTATGAACTATGGTGTGATTGCTCCAACATACCGGATTGTTCAGGTATGCATTTTTTAGAGGGAATATCCATATGAATATTGTAAGCTCTGACGTTTAAAATTTAATTGAATACATTTATTTCATTAGTTAATACATGTCTCTACTTAATTATTATTTCTAGGCTGGATATGACACCTTTGACTCCAGCTATTATTTCTCAATTCCTGGGTCTTTTCAATACAACTACACAAGTTTCACTTATAGCAGCAATGTTAATGTCCCAGGCAGATGGGCTTTTCGTGTAGATAATGGCACAAACACCTGTCAGTTTAATGGTAAAGCAAATACATTATAAATTTAATGAATGATCTTGACAATTCACTTGTCACATAGTTAAGATTTATTTTTAGTAATCTAACTGCCTTAATGTTTCAGATCAATTTGTACCAAAAGGCGCCACATTCTGGACAGATAGCTCCTGCCAGCAGAAGTGCACTTGCACACGGGCCGGTCTCCAGTGCATCTCACAACCATGCACATTTTCTCAAGCTTGCCGTCCAGCTGCTTTACTGTATAGCTGCCAAAATGTACAACGCCAAACCTGCACTATTTCTGGTGACCCCCACTTCTACACCTTTGATAATCAACTCTTTCACTTTCAAGGAACCTGCACCTACATCCTATCTGAGGTTAAAATTTTGGATGTTGTTGGAATATATTTTTGGAAAAAATAAGTTATGTAAATATCTAAATAATCTTTTTTGCAGGCCTGTAGCAATGACGTGCCATACTATCGTGTAGAAGGAAAAAACGAGCATCGAGGTAGTACATATGTATCATGGACGCGCTTGGTCAAGGTATTTGTCTATGATCAGGAAGTGGAATTAGTTAAAGATCATCCATATGAGGCCAAGGTGACTGGCGCTGCTTTTCTGCAATAAAAGTTTTCTTCTCTTTTTTCTAGTTTGTGTGCCTTTAATTTAGCTTTTTAATTCCATTGTGTCTCCAGGTAAATGGAACCTTTACAGCAACACCATTCAGTCTTCACAATGGTTCTATTCAAGTCTATCGGTCAGGCTTTTCTGTTGTAATCAGTACAGCTTTTGGACTGGTCGTTTCATATGATGCATATTCCTATGTAACCATCAATGTACCTTATGACTACCAAAATGTCACATGTGGTCTGTGTGGCAACTTCAACCACCATCCAGAAGATGACTTTCGCACACCTTTAGGAGAAATCCTGAGCTCAGACTCAGGATTTGGAGACACCTGGAAAGCATACGGAGACACGGATCCTGGCTGTGAGGATCCCTCATGCTCGGGTTTTCAATGTGCACGTTGTACCACCTATCAGAGGGCTCTTTTTCATAACTCAGACAACTGTGGCATCTTGTCAGATGCTAGTGGTCCCTTTGCCAATTGTCACTCAGTTCTGTCACCACAAACTTTTATAGACAGCTGTGTCTATGATCTATGTGTAGGAGATGGCTATCAACCGATTCTGTGTCATGCAATAAGTGTTTATGCTACTCAGTGCCAGCAGCTAGGTGTACAGCTAGGCCAATGGAGAAGAACAGGATTCTGTGGTAAGTAAACTTTTTTTTGTATTGTATAAAATCGACCATGCCCTTTAGCTTATGTTCAAGCTAAAAATCTAATTATACTATCTTGCTACAATTCCCTTTCAGAAATTCCATGCCTTGTGCAACACAGTCACTATGAGTTCCAGGGAACAAGCTGCCCAGCAACATGCAGTGACCCCTTTTCACCGGTGAACTGCACTTTACCAACCCAGGAAAGCTGTATCTGTGATAATGGTTATGTCCTAAGTGGTGGTGAATGTGTTCCTCAAATGAACTGTGGATGCACTTTTGAAGGACTTTACTATACTGAGGGTCAATCAGTGGTATTGGATAGCGACTGTGACAGGCAATGCACCTGCAGCAACAGAGTAATGACGTGTCAGCAATATCAATGTGGTCCACAAGAGGTATGTGGCATAAATAATGGTGTAAGAGGCTGCAGACCTACCAGTTATGCCACCTGTTCAGTTGACCATCTAGGCTCTTATCACACCTTTGATGAAGTGTCTTTCAGCTATCAAGGAGCCTGTGAACTTACACTCACTCGAGTTAGTGGATCGCCTACCTTACCTTATTTTACAGTAAAGCTGCAGAAAGTCCCCACAGGTTCCTTTGGATTTTCCAAAATCTTGAATTTTGAAGCAGGGGGATCTCAGATCTCTATAGACATTGGAGAAGGAAGAAATATACAGGTAAACATATTTAATACAATGCATAACATTTTATTTATGGAATCTGATGTAGGAAATCTAAATAAGTAGCTGCTTAGTTTGTGAAGCAAATGTTTTCCCCATTCAGGTTGATGGACACCTCGTTGCTCTGCCATACAGTGTGAACAGTGGTCAAATTCGTATCTACTACGGCAGTGTGAACAGTATAATCCTGGAAACATCATTTGGTGTAACTGTGAGATCTGACTGGTCACAACTGATTAGAATTAAAGCGCCAAACACTTATAATGGCACACTTGCTGGACTGTGTGGGAATTTCAATGAAAACAGAGAAGATGAATTTTACAGCCCTGACGGAGTCTTGTTAAACACTGCACAGGAGTTCGGGGATAGTTGGAGGACTGGGTCTCTTTCAGCCTTCTGCATAGATTCAAATGTTATCCCACAAGGACAAAACGAAAGTGACTTCAGTGAATACTGCAATATCATCGCCAGTCAAGATGGGCCTTTTGCTCAGTGCCACAGCAGCCTGGACCCACAAATATGGTTAGCAGATTGCAGACACAATTTGGAACAGACCAATGGTGCCAGAGAGGCCATGTGTGAGGCTCTACAATCCTACACTTTGCTTTGTCAGCAAAACGGTATCAGTGTAGGAGAATGGAGAAATATCACCAACTGTCGTGAGTACTTGAAATAGTTGCTCAAAATAAGGCTATTGTTTACTCATCATTTTATACAAAGTGTTCAATGATCACACATCAATCAGCTATAAAGGAATATTTTCTGTTTTTCAGTTTTCACATGCCCAGCCCACAGCCACTATGAAGGATGTGGCACTTCTTGCCCCCCAGCCTGTCCAAGTCTGTCTTTTCCATTCCCTTGTACTCAACAGTGCCAGGAGGGATGCCAGTGTGATAATGGGCTGCTACTTAGTGGAGACCAGTGTGTTCCTCCTACGGGTTGCGGCTGTTTTCATGAAGGCCGCTACAGGCAGAGTGGAGAGCAGTTCTGGTATGGTGAGCAGTGCCAGTTCTATTGTGTCTGTGATGGGACATCAGGCAATGTCCAATGTACCTCATCATCTTGCCAAGCACAGGAAATATGCAGTGTTACTGCAGGAGAATATGGCTGCCATTCTCGACCCAGTGCCACATGCTCTGCCTCAGGAGACCCCCATTACACCTCTTTTGATGGACATAGATTTGACTTCCAGGGCACATGCTACTATACACTGGCCACTGTATGTAATGATACTGGAGAGCTACCATATTTCCATGTAATTGCACGAAATGAACCATGGAATGGACTCCCAGTGTCGATCACTGTTGAAGTTCAAGTCAATGTGTCAGGACACCTGGTGCGAGTTTCACACAACATGTATGGCACAGCAGAGGTGAGAAAAAAGAGCTATACTTTTCTGCATGAAACAGATGGTAAATAAAATTGAGGAGGATGCATGCACAGGCTTTAAAGCATTTTTACAAAAAAAAAATCAATAAATGCAGGGCAAACATGTCAAACACAAGAGTCTACAGCTACGTTTACACTGTCAGTTAAATGTGACCCAATTCAGATTTTTTGCTCATATGTGACACATATCGTATATGTATATCGTATATCGTATATGGAAATATCAGATTATATCAGATATAAATCAGATATGTGCTAATGTGATTGTCGTGTAAACAGACAGATCACTTCGTGGTTTAATGCTGTATTGTTATTCTCTGGGGGAAGCGTATGTGGAATGATAACATCGCAGGTGACATGGAAGAGGAAAAAGCCCCCCACCTTGTGTTAATACTTATTTAGGCTAAATAACATTAAGGAATCAGTATTTGGTGAATGAAGCATATGTACAGGCTGCAATTATGTTTTTTATTAAAAATTAGGTGACATTTCACGAACTTTGCATATCGCGGAGCTAGCGTCAAGCATATTTCGCCTTTGATCATCTTGGCTTGTGTGTATCGCAAGAACCTCCCTTTAAGTATGCGCGATATTTCAGATGGTATGGGAAGCATATACACGTGAATTGGATATGGGTATAGTTGAAAGAACAGGTAAACAGACGGTCAAAAAAAATCTAATATAGGCAACAAATCAGAATTGGGTATAGAGACCTGCAGTGTAAACGGGGCTTATGAGACGCATGTAAGTATATCTAATTAAGGGCTAAGGCAAAATTAAGAGATGAGGAAGGCACAAGAACAACAAACAAACAAACAAACAACCTGAAAAGTAAACATGATAAACACTAATGGTTCCATATGCTTAAAGCCCTGAAACATTTTAAATAAGACAATAGATGTGATAATAACTCTAATAAATATTAACGTGATTGTACAAGGAGAAAAGACAATGACAGTTAGATAAATACTAAAATACAGTAGTAAGTGGTATATGTTTCCCTTTCTTTCCACCAGATTGACAGTCAAACCAGGACCCTTCCTGCCGTCCTGGACTCTGGCAGTGTGTCGGTTTACTCCACTGGAAGGAACACCTATATTACAGCTGATTATGGCCTAAGTGTGAGTTATGATGGCTCTTGGGTGGCGCAAGTCACAGTTCCAGGGAATTACAGTGGAGCCACATGTGGCCTTTGTGGTAACTTTAATGGTGACAGCAGTGATGATTTCCGTCTGCAATCTGGTGCACTGACTCTTTCTGCTTCAGAGTTTGGAGCTGACTGGAAAGTGGGAAATGATACGGCATGTAATCATGGATGTGGAGATGAATGCTCATCCTGTCAAGACCCATCTAGAGCACAGTCTCTGTGTGCATTCATAAGAGACAATCAGGGTCCTTTGAGTTTCTGTCATGCCTATGTTAATCCACAGGCCTATTTTGATGAGTGTGTCTTTGATCTATGCCTCTCTGAGCACAGAAATGACGTACTGTGCCGCTCAATTGAAACGTATGTCAGTGCCTGCCAGTCTGCCAATGTTAGGATTTATCCTTGGAGAGAAAATACAACATGTCGTAAGTAAATTAAAAGAAAATGTAAATAGTTTGCATTATTTTACCAAAATATGTGGAAACCAGTATTTTCTCCCTAATAATAAGAAGTTATAATTCACTTACAATATAAAAATATAAGTACATGTTTAATAATTAACTGAAGGTCATACCATATGTGTGTTAATTCCTCAGCATTGACCTGTACAGATGTGAACAGTCACTATGAGCTGTGTGGCTCCGACTGTGGACACACCTGTACCAGCAGTATAAATGACACATGTGCATGCAGAGAGGGCTGCTTCTGTAACGAAGGCTTTGTAAGGAGTGGAGGAAACTGTGTGCCTGCTGAGCAGTGTGGATGCTCATACAATGGGTTCTACGTCCAGGTATATTTCCCTTAATAAGCAATTTCCCTTTGGGATTAATAAAGTTCTTTGAATCTTGAATCTTGAATTTCTGACATCATTGACTTGGATAGTTACAGCTGCACACTTTCTGACATGTCTCTAGAAAATATTTGTTTTGTTCAATTCAAATAATTTTTTTGTCACATAAGCAACCACACACAGTATGATATGCAGTGAATTTTTTAGAAGGTAAAAAGAGGCAAATTCCACTAGTAAGGTGGGGCCAGGTGTAGCTCAGTGGTTAAGGCATTGGACTACGGTTCGGAAGATCCCAGGTTCAAACCCCACAACCACCAAGTTGCCACTGTTGGGCCCTTGAGCAAGACCCTTAACCCTCAACTGCTCAGATGTGTAATGAGATAAAAATGTAAGTCAATCTGGATAAGAGCGTCTGCCAAATGCCTAAATGTAGTAAAAAATGCTAAATATAATATTTACAAATATGCAATATACAGTAAAAATATATATAAAATAGTTATGTGTAAAAGTGCATACATTTTATGGAATGTGAAAAAAGAAAGATGACATATTGGTATGACAGCAGTGGTATCGGTGCACATGAAGTGTGAAATGAGGTGTGTGTGTGTGTGTACTGTGTATATATATATATATATATATAAATATGCTCCAACACAGGTGGAAACTAAGCGATAAGGAAGAAAAAGAAACAGAAGGAAACTAAGCGAGTCCAATCATTTAGTCCTGTCAAAGACAAAGTTAAAGTCAACTTTATTGTCGATTCTGCTACGTGTACCAGAGAATTTAAATTACATTACTCTCAGTCGTTTATATACAACACCAAGTACAAAACGTTCAATGTAAAAGAGCAAAATAGTAAAAAGATACATATTTAAAAAACACTTAAATAACACAAACTAAGATTATCCCAGTAGTTAAGAGTTACTTTATCTGCAAAAAAAGGACAGATAACACAAGTCAGAAGGTCGATATGGTGCAAAGTGGAATCTTGAATAAAGTGAAGAGCAAAGGAGATTTCAGTTTGTTTAAAGTGACATGTGTGTTCAGTTCTTTATCGCTGGGCTGAGGCAGTGGACAGTCCAATGCTGCACAAAGTGACAGGTGCAGGTGAGTGTGTGTGAAATGGAGGGGTCAGAGTTCAAGAGCGGGAGAGGTTGAAGAGCAAAGGGGAGGCAGAGCTGGGAGGGAGTTGAGTTTCCTGACCACCTGATAGATGAAGCTGTCCTTCAGTCTGCTGGTCCTGAAGAAGCTCTGAGTTGAGTGGGTAGGGTCACAGGTGATGCTGTGAGGTGAGGTGGGTGTTGTAAATATCCTGGAGGGAAGGGAGAGAGTATGGAAGCAAAATTCAATATGCAATTGAATATGGCAATATGGAAATCTCATTAATAATTCACACAAATGACACGATGCACACAGGTGTATCCCAATTCACATGCGTGAAACCCAATTCACGTGCACTTTAGGTTGTTGTTCTTACTGTGTGTGCTTTGCAATGTCAGACACATTCAAATGCAAATAATACACCCTCCCAAGATGTCAATCAGCTGTTCTCCCCTTTACACTCGGAGAAACTAAAATGCCCCCCTCCCCACTGTTCATGGTTTCAGCAAACTGGGGAGGATCTTGGATCTTGCTTCAGGCCCCTTAACCCTTAAATTTGTGTAAATTTTAAATCTTCTGAATTCTAAAATTGACATTGTTACAGTTTGTAATCCCTGGAATGAGATTTTTCTTACCATAACATGTAGTGTTATTAATCACTCTACACTGTTTTTAATTACTCTACAATGTTTTAATTTTAGATTTTATTTAAAAATAAATAAACCAAATAAAACTATTCCATGTGTATTTACCCTTTGTAAAATAGCATTAAAAATGATGGGTTGTGTATCGAGCGATTAAAAACAATACAAGGCACGTTATGATAAGGAAACTTTCTATCTCTTCCATTCCAGTGATTAAAAAGTGGTCTGAGCACAACATAATAATCTTTGTATGATAAAATGACTCGTGGCATGAATCAACACGGAGTGCTTCAGTTTCAAATAATCATTCAAGAACATGATATTAGTAATTAAAAGTAAAATAATATTGTTCTTTTTGCTGTTTATGTCCACCATTTAATGATAATTTAATTATCAATAATTTAAGCTGCTCACATTGTGCGCGCTTTAACTTTTTAAAAAAATGCAGTGTTTAATCAGTAAGTCTATGTCGCCTCTCTTTATGAGAGAGGAATATTATGAGTGAAACAAAGCTGCTCGTGTCGGCTCATATCGGGAGCATTTTGATCAAAGTGGAGATTAGAAGGAGAAAAGTAAAAGTGTGTACCAACAACATAGCACAATGCTATGTGTGTGAATAGCCGAAATGTGGTTGTGAATAAGCCTTTTAGTATGTTCGCGTGAACCCGCGGTGCACGTGCGCTCTTTAATGTTGCAGAGTTCTAAAGTCAGATGAATGCGCGCGCCGAAATGAGAGATTTATAAGAGATTTCTCTTTCCCAGAAACATAACAAACACAAATTTATACGTGTTACGTAAGCGCTGTCTTTGCGGCGCTGTGCGAAACGCACGCCGATGTTCAGTCATAACCTTTATTTCAGTATAGGCTGAATCCCAATTCTATTTTCTACCCCTTCCCCTACCCCTCGCCCCTTCCCCTTGTCCCTTGAAACGAAGTGGAAAGGGGAAGGGTATAAATATTTCCCCTAAGAAATGGGACACCACTACGACACTGTTATACGTCATCATACGTTGTCGCTGGTTCCTAATGTTACGTCAGAGGACATGCGCCGATGTTTATCACACATTCCAATAAGAGAGAGATTACTCACTCCCAAAGGTTTTTTGCGCCGTATTTCGATTTTTAAAAAAGTTGCTCATTTTCACCACGAACACGGATGAGCCTTCGGGTTTCCTCAGCCGTCGATATACAGAATATAAATTACAAAACTGTGGTCACGTTGTAATAAGTAAGAATAGTGTAAGCACCGTTCATTTACATGTACACATATGGCCGTAAGCAAAACAAACAATGCGTTATCAAATGCTCGGCAAACTGCCGTGCTACTGAACTTTCATATTTGTTTGTAGCATGCAGTAAAGTGTATGTGACATAAAAATATCGTAATATCGTGCAATCTGTACTATCCGCTAGCAAACTTTAGCGATTTTTTTACAAACGTTTCTTTACAAAACATCACCATAAACACAAACACAAGACTAAAGGTATTATACATATAATGAAAACTTGTCATAAAAATCTTTATTAATGGCAAAAATGACTTAACATTTATGTCTCTGCTTGCTCGAGTGAGCAGCCATGTTGAAAACTTTCGCTTAACCCTTCATTTGAAGTGAGGTCCCGAAAAATCTTCGTTTGGAGGGCTATCTGGCCCTTCCCCTTCCCCCAACCCCTCCAACAAAAAGAGAAATGAGACACCACTACCCCTTCACGTGAACGTGCCAAACGGAGGGGTAGGGCTATGTGTAGGGGTAAGGGGTAGAAATGGGATTCAGCCTTAATATACTAACATATTTTTGCTGTGTAGTGGACCGCGCGTGCACAACCTCTCGCGGGCGAGCCTTTCTCTGAATACGAGGCATCAGTCTAGAGTTATATAGCGCCACTCAGTAGTAAAAGCCAGCAAACACACAAGCCCGAATGACTATAACTTGCTTTTTTCACCTTTTATAAAGATTTTTTTTTCTTGCAGATTGATCAACAGTTCTGGAATCAAGGATGTTCACAACACTGTAAGTGTTTTGCTCCCGAAGACTTGCGTTGCATCTCTACCTCCTGCTCTTCCACTGAGGAATGTGTAGTCAAGAACGGTGCACTCGGCTGCTACAGCCCTATGTCAACTTGCATGGTGTCAGGTGACCCTCATTATTATACATTTGATGGAGCTGTGGCCCATTTCCAGGTTAGAAATATTTATTAACTTTTCGACAATTGTCAATTCTAGTGTATTAAAATTCAAGATGTATTTACCCAGTATTTCTGGGACAGGTTCTAGATCTAGTGTCCATGAATAGGCAAAGCAGAGTGTGAATTGCATAACAGTCAATTTAGGAGTCAACTGATCAAATAAACATAAATACAGTAAAAAAAAAAACAATGTAATATTTTATGATGTTAAATATGAATAAGCAAGAATCAATTTTAAAATTGCATAGTTGCATATGTAAAATCATGTTACATTTAATGCTGTTTTTGTTTTTTAATTAAACATTCTATAGGGCACTTGCTCATATGAGATTTCTCAGACATGTGGGAATGCCATTGATGGTCTACAATTTAGGGTGGTTGGAACAAACATGCATCGTGGGAGCACAGCAGTTTCTTTTCTATCAGTAGTGGATGTGTGGCTGGCTAAAGAAGAGGAGCAAACAAGCATTTCAATTGGACAAAACAGGAGAGTAAAGGTAAAACATGTACCTGTACCCTTGTATCCAGGTGCATAAGTGCGAGACATGGATGCTTAAGGTGGCTTTCATTTTTTGCTGTTACAGGTTGATGGGAATGAAGTGGAGGCATCTACTTATCAAATCAGTCACCTTGCAGACATATATTATGAACAGAATTTTGTGGTTGTGAATGTATCAAATGAGGTCTTGGTCTACTTTGATGGTCGTTTTACACTTTTAGTGAAATTGGGCCCAAGGTTCCGTGGATCTGTGTGTGGGATGTGTGGTAACAATAATGGAGATCCTGGAGATGACAAGACCCTGCCGAATGGAACCCTTGCAATGAATGATGCTGTTTTTGGCAACAGTTGGAAATCAAACATCAGTAGCCCAGGGTAGTTATTTTAATAAGATAACAGTAAAATAATTATGTGAAATTAAGAATGACTCATCGATTAATATTAACTCTGTCTCTACAATAAACAACATTTGTAATGTCCCAATTTATTAACATTTAACCACTGACCATTTAGACTGCATGTAAATCACATCTAGATATCATACTTTAAAAGCTATATTTTGCAAAATGAAATATTTATATTTTAATGCCAAGTATTTGAATATACTTTTTTTTTTTTTTTAAGTTCTTCATATTATCTGTGTCCTACCTAGATGCGGTGCTAATGATCAGCCTGATGATAATGACTGCCCCTTCAGAGACGAGTACTCTGAACTCTGTAGCATCATCACTAATACCAGTGGACCATTCCAACACTGCCAATTCCGTATCAACCCTGAATCTTACTTCAGTTCCTGTGTGTATGATTTGTGTGCCTACCCACAGACATTGGGACAAGACTTGCTCTGCTCAGCTGTGGATGCTTACGATGCTGCTTGCACCAATTTGGAGCTCCAGATCCCTGACTGGCGCACTGATCTAGCTTGTTGTACGTATATTAGGTTTATGCAAACTAAAGCATTTAAAGAATTTGAATAAAAAGTTTTAATAATTAAATTGGGCATATCTTAAACAAGTGCCTATAAAACAAGTGGCTCAGGAAGGGCTGGGGTTCAAGTCCCAGCATGGCCTACTATTGAGATTGCGCAAGGATCTTAACCCTATTTGCTCCTAGCTGAACCTGCACTCTGATCCCAGGTTCCTAAGTGGAATATACAGGGAAAAAATGAACAAACAAAACAAAACTGTGCTGTAAAGGAAATGTGGCAAATTATTTAAACTAATTATTTTATGATTATAAATGATCACACAATAGTAATACTTTGAGGAAAATGGTAAGTATAATAATATAAAAGTATTCTAATATGGATCATTTGTATTGTTCCTGTATTTAGCAATGGTGGACCCCTGTGAAGGGCTCAACTGTAATGAGGATGAGTGGTGTGGGCAGAAAGATGGCATCTATGGCTGCTTCTGTAATGAGAATTATCCCAGACGAAACCCTGATTCCTATGGTAAATCAATTACTTAATTTCCACAAACTGTCTAAGAACTGCATTATATTTTTATTATTGATTTATGATTGTTTTATTTTCTTGTTCATTTACTAGACTCTACTGAAACGTGTGAAAGCAGCTCTGGCAACATGTCTCTTTCCCGCTGTCAGCTGTTTGAAGCTGGTTTTTCTGCCAGCAGCATCCACTTAAATGATCCCAACTGCAATGGAACTGTCCACAATGGCAGAGTAGTGTTCCATTTTGATAATGATAACGACATCTGTGGCACAAATCTCATGGTACCCTAATTATTTTACAAGAATTATTGACATTTTTTTAACTAAAAATGTAAATGAAAAATCATAGATTTATATCATAAATTAACAATAATAATATTTATAATAATAATAATAATAATAATAGCCTTATTCTCAACAATTCTTACAGGCCAATGGCACTCATTTTATTTATGAAAACCTAATCCAAGCGGAGGTGGACTCACCAAATGGGGGTATTCACCGGAAGAAAAGACTTGAACTTGTTTTCTCCTGCATCTACCAGCTCACCCAAACATTAACCATGGACACAGAGCTGAATCCCATTCAGAGGTAAGGGTATAGTTCACTAATAAACCTTTAAATAAGGGATGTAGGTTAGGCGTTGCATGTTCTGGCAGCACCAGACGTGTCTGCTAGCTACTAATTTGTCTGCAATTGTACTTTTTCAAAGCATTGTGCACAAGAATCTTCCAAATGGACAGGGCATGTACCAGGTCAGGATGATTCCCTTTGAGGATGCTGGGTTCTCCCACCCTTACTCTGGTAGGGCGAATGTAGAGGTGGGTCAGAAAATCTACATTGGAGTCTTTGTTCAAGGTGTAGACAGTCATCAGATTGCCACAGTGATAGATTCATGTTGGGCTACACCTACAAATGAGAGAAACTACACAGTCCGCTGGGACCTCATCACAAGAAAGTAAGTGATATCCTCCCTTTCTATCTACAACATATTCAATGTGCATTGCTGTTAATCAAGAAGACAAAATAATATGAACCTCAACGACTTGTTCTAGCATAGCAGCAGTGATACACTAAATGGGTTGTAAGGGATCATTCTGTGTTAAGATAAAATATGTTTAGAGAGAAGATGACTAACTTGGTACAGGTTTATCTTGCTTTGGCTAGCTTCAGTATTGTTCAGGTTTAGATTATATAATAGAATATCCCACCATATTACACTGACCCATAATGAACATGTATCTCCTCACTGAACATCTCCTGGTTCTAGTTATAGTGTGTTAGTGATGCATAGTGAGAGTAGCCATGACTTGCAGAATTACATCCATAAATTTCATAGGTTTAAAATGTAAGGACCATCAATATTAATGTTACAATTTTCCTGGGCCTCAGCTAGGTTGACTACATGTAACTAACTACATTTCCACTGGATACAGATAGATAGTTGGCCATTAAATAGCCTCCTCTAGAAACTGCACATCATGATGAAGATATTTTAGACCACCATTAAAGGAGACATACAGTCTCAATTTTGCATAGGTTAATATGATTCTTTAGGGTCCTAATGAAAAGTTTGTAATATACTTTAATTAAAAATTATCAATTGTTGTGTAAAAAAAACATTACTTTTACCTGGTAAAAAGTAGCTCTGTTCTCAGCAACCTGTTTCAGTACATGCTCCTTTAAATGTTAATGACCTCTACTGAACCCGCCCCCCAGTTCTGTGGGGCGTGTCTTCACAATACAAGGGGGGTATAGCTTTGACAACAGTTAAAAATATTTAAAAAAACAGTTAAAAATAATTTTACATGATGTTTACAGAATTATTTTATATATAAAGGAGTTATTTCTACTCTCTTGCTCTCTTCCTCATAGATCTGATATTAACGTGTTAAATCTTCCCTGCTGCTATCTTCCTGTCTCCTCTTGCATCTGTTCATTCATGCTCACCTTCCCATACTCTGTCTCTCTCTCTCCCCCTCTCTCTCTCTCTCTGTCTCCTTCCACCTATCTTCCTCTCCTTTGATTCAAATTCAAATTTTATTTGTCACATACACAGTCATACACAGTATGATATGCAGTGAAATGCTGATACGACAGCCAGTGACCTTAAAAAGAAAATAAAAGCTTATACGTAAGGAATAAATATCAATAAAAAGAAATACTAAAGAAAATAAATTTAACTAGTAAAATAGTTGTACAAATATAATAGAAATCTTACAAAATATAGGGTATATATATATATATATATATATATATATATATATATATATATATATATATATATAATTTTTTTATTTTTTTTTTATTTTATATATATATATATATATATATATATATATTTCCCCTATATTTTGAAAGATTTTTATTATGCCCTCATATATATATATATATATATATATATATATAGTTATATATGTATATAAAATTTTACATGTGAATCTGGTTGTAAAATGTTTTTGACTTCCCAGACCGGGAATCGAACTCGAGTTGCTGCGATGAGAGCGCCGTATCCTAACCACTAGACCACGGAGGATTAATGGTTACCACCTCGGAAATGCCGGCTATTCAACCCGCGACCTTATACACGCGAAGCATTGTTTTTTTTCGGGATCTCACCAGGACATTTACAATGGTTAATTTGTAGTAAAATATGTCTATAGCACAGGCGTTTAGTCAAACATATTTATACCGATCTTTTGCTGTTAATAAAAAGAGACCTTTCTGACAAACAACGTGCGGGAATTCAACCTAGGACATCATACACGCGAAGCATTGTGTGTGTGTGTGTTTGACTGAGTCTCTCCTGGTGTCAGAAAAGTTTACTGAAGCATAGCGCACTCGCCTCGTTACTAAACGAACTTTAGAAAAACTTTATAAATATGTAGTGCAAAAAAGCACATACCTTAAGCAGGAATCGAACCCGGGTCTCCCACGTGAAAACGCCAAATCCTAACCACTAGACCACCGCACTACAGCAACACACTGCACACTACACTCATGTAGGCGCCATTTTGCGCCAGTGTAGAAAAACAATGGCCGACGGCTCTTTTTTCACTCGGGGCGGGTCTTTGCTAAAACACCAGTGTCAATCAACTATAGTAGGAGCAGCCTCTGTCGGTGTGACTTCACACGACAGGCTTTTGAAAACGGGCTGATTTCAGAAGGGGCATCTTATATTATTAAATTAAAAGAAAATCGCTGGGCGGCTCTTTATCACTGTAGAGTGGTTGTGTACACACTCTCCTAACACACAATGCAGTCCAAACAGCTTGAAAAAGTCCATGTAGCACCGTAGGTGCCCTTTAAAATAGTGTCTCATCACTGTCCAAAATGGCATTGCTTCCCAGTCCTAGCAACAAAAAAAGGCCTATACACATGACCTCAGACTACACATTACATAACTCTGGGCAGCCTAAATATATGGCAGCAAAGGATTGCAGGAACCAACATCCATCCTGAACCCTTTTATTTATACATTGACCTGGATGTCACATTATTTAATGAGTTTGTCTCAGTTAACACAATTTGCATGTTGTTTCACTTTTATGTGTCACATGTTGTGAAATTGTTTGGCTGATAAAAAAACTCTTAACCTGCAACTGCCCCCGTCTCTACTGCCTGACATACAGCTTTAAGTGACGTCGTGTTATAACGGTCAACCCCTAGAGGGCGCCTAACGCCCGTTTAATGTTTTTGTTTTGTAGTTTGTTTTGAGTTTAGGTATTACTTCAGTTCCCAGTCTGCACCTCGGTCAGGTGACGTAAGAAGCTCACCTGAACCGAGGAAAGCCAATTATGTTTTGATTTAGTATAAATAGCCTGGCTGAACTTCAGTCAGGCGTCTAGCTTTTGTTATATTTATGTTTGTGGTGGAGTTTATGTGTTTTGTTTGTTTATATAATAAAAAGCACTGAATTGAACCGTCAGCTCGCCTCCGCGTTCATGCCGCGACCACGCACCCGACACAGACACCGTAAGGGTCATGACACGTGTGTTCATTACTTGTTTAATAATGAATTATACACATATGTTATAAGCTTTATGGTTCTTTTACTGATGCATCTTGATAACAATTATATGATGTTTGTTGATGAACACCTTTGCTTTTATAAATTTTCTTGAAGCCTTCCTTCCTACACCTTTTCCTGATTTAAACCAATGTAATATGAAATATTTCAGGTGTCCTAATCCAAATGATGGCACAGTGGAGATTCTGGAGAATGGCATCTCCACAACTGGACGATTCTCCTTCAAAATGTTCTCGTTTTATGCAGATGAATCCAGGGTTTTCCTACACTGCAGCATTCACCTTTGCCTTCTGAGAAATCAAAACTGTGCGACAGTGAGTCATGAAAAAAAAAACTTTATATAATTAATTATCTCCAAAGATGTATGAGGATTATTTATACATGCTATGAAGTCTGACTGACTACAGTCAGTAATATTTAACCTATTATCGTTATGTTCAAAAAGCATTAAAACGTTCAATTTCACTTTTGTCCCAATACTTTTACCAACATTGTATATTTTATGATATTTTTTCTATTATATTTAATTAACAAGCCTAATTATACCTAATTATCTGACTAGCTAGTTATCAGCCTGACCAGCGACCATATACATTTTTATAGGAATAATTTATTTTATGTAATGTATACATTAAAATTTTATTTTATGTATTTTACTGGCAAAACCTGCTGGATCTGGCATAGAGTAAAAAAAAAAAAATAGATGTCTTAACTACTCTAGTGTCATTCACTCAGTCCATGCCTTCTTAATTGCTTCCAGAAGATCATGTACAACATTTTTCACCATTATCCAGACGTTTTTTTTCTTTTTCTAATGGTTTTAGGTCTGGAGATGACCCAGGCCATGGCTTCAAGCTGAATACCATTGTCATATATATATATATATATATATATATAATGTATGTGTATTGATTTAACTGTGTGAATTTCAGATCCTTTTAAAGTCTAGGAATCCCAAAAGTGGGAAGAGTAAACTGTGCACTGAAAGGCAGGAAAATTATTAATTACATAGCAGGTTAGAGTTAGTCAATAAAGTCAGGTGAAACACTTAATCTCTGTAGTTTTTCTAAAGTAATATTTCTGTAAAACAGGACATTTTTAAATAATAATTAAAAAGAAAACACTATTATTGGCTCAAATTGGCATTGCTTCCCAGTCCTAGTAACAAAAAGAGGCCTATACACGACCTCTGACTACACATTACTGAACTCTGGGCAGCCTAAAGATATGGCAGCAAAGGATTCCAAGACCCATCCATCCTGAACCCTTTTATGTTCACATTCACCTGGATGTCACATTATTTAATAACATTTAAACATTTGCCTTTATTTTCTGTGTTTTGTGAAGCGCTGTTTTCCTGGATATCACCACCGTTCAGGCAGATCTGCAGATGCCCATGACAGTGCCTCAATCTCTGTGGGGCCCTTTATATGGACTGCAAAAAGCAGAGGTACACTTTGATTTCTGTAAATCTGGTTTTACGAGAGATCCAATGGTTTCATCATATTTCATGTTTTCTTAAAATATACTCTTGCACTCTGTTGTACATTTTAATACTATTGTATTCAATTAGTTTTTCATTTTTTCCATTGTGTAAATATCCATTTGAGGGGGAAATTGTCATAATTCAACTCAATTAGATTAGCAGTACTGAAATGGATAACGCTGGAATTTTCACAAAACTTAAAACAAAAAAAAATCAGCTCTATAGCTTTACAATGCAGTGATCACAATGGTGCAGTTTCTATCACCAGTGTTATAGAATCTGATTTATTTTGTGTTTTCTTATTCCTAATCCAATGTTTTTGTTGTTTACAGGTGTGTAGCCAAAGAGACATTCACTTGCACTTTCACTTGCATTTCCTGATCATCTGAATTATTCTTGAGATTTTATTGCTTCTACTGAGTTTCTATACCTACATTTACATTAACTCTTCTTCCTCCTCTTCTTAATCTTTTATGTAATTTATTTCATTAGCAACATTAATCACAAAGTAAATAATATGAATAGCATTACTGATGTTTAAATTGTATGAAATAAAACACTTTACTCTATGAAATGATTTTACGGGAAAATCCTTAAAACTCTTAAAACATTTTTAATGTCTGGCCTGTTTACAGTTTCAATAAAAAAAATTCCAGCAAATTCAGTTTAGTTTTTGTGGTTTTATTGCAGTATTTCTCACATCTCTGCATAGCAGTCTTTTTTTCCCCAACAAAGTAAGCTTCAGTCTGCATTTAGCCCTTTCAAACTACTTATAGAGTAAGATGAGTGGTGTGTTTTTGAAAGATTTCTTGTTTTTGGGTGTCAGTGTGTGTGTGTTTAATTTTTTTAAACCACCAAAACTGCTACTGCAGTTTGTAAAATACATGTGTGCAGAATATTTGCTAGAATTATATTGATTTAAAATAGTTTAGTTTTTATTCACTGATCAAAAATGTTACACATTTTGTCATATTTTATTGTTTTTAGATATTACTTTTTAATGCAGTTTTAGTCTCATCTTTGTCATGAAAGACAGGTGGTCACTGCATAATTTTTATCATTCTTTTCATTAATGGAATTCACACTGGTATAAATGTGACCCAGTGCTCCTGTATAACATAAAGTTGAAAAGTCTAGAAATAGTCTAGTCACATTTGCATTTACATTTAGGCATTTGGTAGACGTTCTTGTCCAGAGCGACTTACAATAAAGTGCTTTAAAGTTTACATCATTGGATACATACTTACACTGGGTTAACTAAGTAAATAACTAAGTGCCATTAGTCAAACAACTGGGAAGAGGTCGTGACTGGATGGATATATCTACTACCAGGGTAGCTTCGAAATTCTATTTCACTCAAGTTTTCCAAGATGTGTGGTGTATTAAATTCTCTAATCTTTATCATGAGAATGAGGACACATTATATATAGGGCTCACTGTTTGATCAACCAAAGTCAACTCAAGAAGTACACATCAGCAAGAACAACCTGCGTAATGCAGAGAATTCATCACTCATTAACATTCCCCTTATCTGAATTAGAAAAAGATGTTTCTCAATTTATGCATCTTTTCTCTCTTCAACATATTCAATTAAATTTTATTTGTATAGCGCTTTTAACAATTGGCATTGTCGCAAAGCAGTTTACACAAAAGAATTATTTCTTTCTTTCTATATATAAAAGTTTGTATGGAATGTAAATGAGTATGAATCAAAATGGTCAAATTGTCCCCGGTTGAGCAAGCCGAGGGCGACAGTGGCAAGGAAAAACTCCCTGAGATGGTAATAGGAAGAAACCTTGAGAGGAACCAGACTCAACAAGGAACCCATCCTCATTTGGGTGAAACAGAGAGCAGGAATTGATCTGCATTCATACTGCGTGTTAGTTGGCACGCAGTTCAGCATAACAGTTGATGTTAATTGATGTTATTATGGAGTCCAGGCAGTTATTTAAAACTCAGGTAGATTTGTGGGAAATTCCAGTCCTGAACAATCGAACTGTCGAGTCCTCAGAGAAACAGCTGCCGACACCAGTCAAGGCCAGAACCGTCTTCTGGGTTAAGAGAACCATCCCCAGACACCAGACGAATCCCAAGAGACATACGGGGCATCCAGGTGACGAGATCTCCAAGCAGAAGCAGTGCACCAGGATGGGTGAGACAGGTCTGGAGGGCAGAGGCAGCTCAGGAACGACATGTATAGCTCGACGGTGAGAGGGGGAGAGAGAGGGAAAGAGAGAGAGGGGAGAGAAGGGAGAGAAATAATGGGAGAGAGAGCACATAAGGAGAGATAACAGTTAGGTATGGTCACAGTCACATAATGTATAATGTGAATGTATATTTACTGTAGAGTGCAAGCAGGGACTCCGGCAGGACTAACTATGACAGCAAACTAAAAAGGAGAGCCAGAAGGAAACACAAACATGAGGGGGAACTGAGATGTAAAGCAAACAATCACCTCACCGTCAACAAACCTGAGTGATCAAATGAGAGTGAGGAAGACAGCATCTAAACATACCAGTTCACCATAATACTCTACATCCATGAGTCCCTCAGATCTGCTCCTTTACCTAAGGATAATCTATTTATAAAATGCTTGGCTAAATAAATAGGTTTTTAGCCTAGACTTAAACACTGAGACTGTGTCTGAGTCCCGAACACTATTTGGAAGACTATTCCATAATTTTGGGGCTTCGTAAGAAAAAGCTTTGCCCCCTGCTGTAGTTTTCATAATACGCGGTACTGACAAGCAACCTGCATCCTTTGATCGAAGTAGGCGTGGCGGATCGTAAGACACTAGCAGTTCGCTCAGATACTGCGGCGCGAGACCAATTAATGCTTTATATGTCAAGAGTAGTATTTGAAAATCAATGCGAAATTTCACAGGAAGCCAATGTAGTGAAGATAGGATAGGGGTGATGTGCTCAAATCTTCTGGTTCTAGTGAGGACTCTCGCTGCTGCATTCTGGACTAGCTGAAGCTTGTTTATGCACCTAGCTGAACAATCAGACAGTAAGGCATTACAATAGTCCAACCTAGCAGTGATAAAAGCATGGACTAGTTTTTCTGCATCGTTTAGCGACAGTTTATTTCTTATCTTGGCAATATTTCTGAGGTGAAAGAATGCTATCCTGGTGATATTATCTACATGAGCTTCAAATGAAAGACTAGAATCTATAATCACACCGAGGTCTTTTATTGTTGCACTTGATGGAACAGAAAGGCCATCTAAAATTACGGTGTGGTCTAAGATTTTACTTCTAGCTGTATGCGGTCCTATGACTAGAACTTCTGTCTTATTCGGATTAAGCAGAAGGAATTTAATTAGCATCCAATTTCTTATGTCCTGCACACATTGCTCAACTTTAATTCAATTCAATTCAGTTTTATTTGTATAGCGCTTTTAACAATTGACATTGTCTCAAAACAGCTTTACACAATCAAAAGAATTATTTAAGTTTGTATGGAATGTGAATGTGTATGAATCAAAATGTTCAGATATTCCCTGGCGAGCAAGCCAGAGGGCGACAGTGGCAAGGAAAAACTCCCTGAGACGGTAATAGGAAGAAACCTTGAGAGGAACCAGACTCGACAGGGAACCCATCCTCATCTGGGTGAAACAGATAGTAGGAAATGATCTGCATTTATACAGTGTTAAGTGTTAGGTTCAGCTATAATATTTGATGTTAATTGATGTTATAATACTTGATGTTAAAATGGAGTCCAGTAGTTATTCGAGACTCAGATAGACTTGTAGAAAGTTCCAGTCCTGAACTATCGAATTGTCAAGTCCTCAGAGAAACAGCTGACCACACCAGTCGAGGCCAGAACCATCTTCTAAGTATAGAGAATCATCCCCAGACACCAGACGCATCCTAAAGAGACACACGGGGCATCCATGCGATGAGACCTCCAACCAGAAACCGGGCACCAGGATGGATCAGACAGGTCCGGAGGGAAGAGGGAGTCTGGATCACTGGCAGCTCAGGAACCACATGTGTAGCTCGACAGAGAGAGAGAGAAAGAGTGAAAAGGGGAGACAGGGGGAGAGAGGAAAGAGAAAGAGGGGGAGGAAAGAAGAGGAGGAGAGATTGCAATTAGGTATGGTCACAGTCACAATGTCTAATGTGAATGTATATTTACTGTAGAGTGCAAGCAGGGACTCCGGCAGGACTAACTATGACAGCATGACTAAAAGGGAGAGCCAGAAGGAAACACAAACATGAGGGCTCCCTGAGATGTAAAGCAAACAATCACCTCACCGTCAACAAACCTGAGTGATCAAATGAGACTGAGGAAGACAGCATCTAAACATACCAGTTCACCATAATACTCTACGTCCATGAGTCCCCCAGATCTGCTCCTTTACCTTATGGCAAATCTATTTATAAAATGCTTGGTTAAATAAATAGGTTTTTAGCCTAGACTTAAACACTGAGACTGTGTCTGAGTCCCGAACACTATTTGGAAGACTATTCCATAATTTTGGGGCTTTGTAAGAAAAAGCTCTGCCCCCAGCTGTAGTTTTCATAATACGCGGTACTGATAAGCAGCCTGCATCCTTTGACCGAAGTAGGCGTGGCGGATCGTAAGACACTAGCAGTTCGCTCAGATACTGCGGCGCGAGACCATTTAATGCCTTATATGTCAAGAGTAGTATTTTAAAATCAATGCGAAATTTCACAGGGAGCCAATGCAGTGAAGATAGGATAGGGGTGATGTGCTCATATCTTCTGGTTCTAGTGAGGACTCTCGCTGCTGCATTCTGGACTAGCTGAAGCTTGTTTATGCACCTAACTGAACAACCAGACAGTAAGGCATTACAATAGTCCAACCTAGAAGTGATAAAAGCATGAACTAGTTTTTCTGCATCATTTAGCGACAATATATTTCTTATTTTGGCGATATGTCTAAGGTGAAAGAATGCTATCCTGGTGATATTATCTACATGAGCTTCAAATGAAAGGCTGGAATCTATAATCACGCCGAGGTCTTTTACTGTTGCACTTGACGGAACAGAAAGGCCATCTAAAGTTACGGTGTGATCTAAGATTTTACTTCTAGCTGTATGCGGTCCTATGACTAGAACTTCTGTCTTATCCGGATTAAGCAGAAGGAAGTTAATTAGCATCCAATTTCTTATGTCCTGAACACATTGCTCAACTTTAGTAAGATGGTTTTTCTCAAGCCTCAATTTTATGCCTGATATTTACAATTTTATTATTTAAAAAGTTCATGAAGTCCTCATTATTGCATGATGTTGTTGTGGAGATTTCTGTAGTGGTCTTATTTCTGGTTAATTTGGCTACGGTATTAAATAAAAATCTAGGATTATTTTTATTTTCTTCTATAAGAGTGGAGAGATACGTTGATCTAGCTACACTAAGAGCTTTCCTATAGTTCAGGATGCTCTCTTTCCATGCTATTTGAAATACCAACAATTTAGTTTGACGCCATTTACGCTCTAATTTCCGAGCAGTCTGTTTTAAAGTGCGCGTGTGATCGTTATACCAGGGAGCGAGTTTCTTATCTCTAATAATTTTTCTTTTAGCTGAAGCTACATTATCTAAGGTACAACGAAGTGTCGACTCTAAATATTCAGTCGCCTGATCAAGTTCTGTGGGGTCAGACGGTGGCCTAATCGAAGTTGGTAACTCTGGGAGATTACTGATAAAACTCTGTGTGGTAGTCGATGTGAATGTACGTTTAATACGGTAGCGCGGTGCTGTGTGTACATTATCACTGTGACACACTTGAATGGAGACAAGATAGTGATATGAGATAATTTCAGACAGTGGAATTGTCAATACATTTCTTATAATTAATCCGAAGAATATTACTAAATCTAAAGTGTGACCTGCTTTATGAGTGGGTCCTACTACACACTGATTTACACCTACGGAGTCCAGTATGGATATAAATGCTGTTCTCAGAGGGTCTTCTGGATTCTCAAAATGAATGTTAAAATCTCCAGCAATTAACACTTTGTCTACAGAAATGACCAGGTCTGAGATAAAATCTGCAAATTCACTAAGAAATTCAGAATACGGCCCTGGAGGTCTGTAAATTATAATTAGTGGAATCGACTGAGCTGATTTAATATACTTAAATACACTTATGTTACTATAGAGAATTTCAAATGAGTTAAATTTGTGTCGGTGTTTTTGTACGATAGACAGATTATCATTATGAATAACTGCGACGCCTCCTCCTCTACCAGTTAACCGAGGCTGGTGTATGTAGCTGTATCCAGGAGGACTAGCTTCATTTAGAGCTACATACTCGTCCTGTTTAACCCATGTTTCAGTTAAACAGAGTATATCAAACGCCTGATCTGTGATAATTTCATTAACAATAACTGCTTTAGATGCGAGAGATCTAATATTTAACAATCCTAGCTTCAGATCAGAGGCGCCGGCTGCGCATTCAGTATGATCGGAGTTTGTGGACTTTATGTTAATTAGATTATTGAAACAGACTTTCTGGGTCTTTCTACATTTTTGCTTAGATCGGGGAACAGACACAGTCTCAATATGGTGAACCCTGAGTGACGACTCTATGCAGCTAGCAGACGGTTGGTTTAGCCTGTCTGTCTGCTCCCTGGCCTGGGCTCTGGATTGTCACCGATTAACTAGACCTCTACTGAGACTATGAGCTATACTACAGGAAATGAGAGCAACTTTAGTAAGATGGTTTTTCTCATCAGGTTTTGTTGAGACATATAGCTGTGTGTAGTCAGCATAACAATGAAAACTAATACCATGCTTACGGATTATGTTGCCCAGAGGAAGCATGTAAAGGGAAAAAAGCAGTGGGCCTAAAACTGAACCCTGCGGAACGCCAAACTCCACTAGAGAACATGCAGAATAATCACCATTTAAGTCTACATACTGATAACGATCGGTCAAATAGGATCTGAGCCAGGAGAGGGCTGTACCCTTAATTCCTACTACATTTCCTAATCTGTGAAGAAGAATAGCATGATCAATGGTGTCAAAAGCTGCACTGAGGTCGAGTAATACAAGCATAGTTACACAACCCTGATCAGAGGCCAATAGGAGGTCATTTACTACTTTAACGAGTGCTGTTTCTGTGCTGTGGTGAGACCTAAATCCTGACTGATATAGTTCATGTATGCCATTTCTATGTAGATATGAGCATAGCTGCTCCGCTACTATCTTTTCCAGAATCTTAGAGATAAAGGGGAGGTTTGATATTGGCCTGTAGTTGGACAGCTGACAGGGGTCGAGGTCAGGTTTCTTAATTATTGGTTTGATAACTGCTAATTTAAAAGATTTTGGAACATAACCAATGCTGAGTGAGGAATTAATTATTCTCAACAGCGGTTCTGTTATTACTGGTACTATCTGTTTAAGAAAATGTGTCGGTATAGTATCTAATATACAGCTTGATGAATTTGCAGAAGAGATGAGTGAAATTAGTTCATTCTCTTCAAGGGGAGTAAAGTATTCTAGGTTTGAATCTGACATGGCTAGGTTAACATCTGTATCAATTACATTGTTCGGTTTCAAAGCCTCAATTTTATGCCTGATATTTACAATTTTATTATTAAAAAAGTTCATGAAGTCCTCAATATTGCATGATGTTTTTGTGGAGATTTCTGTAGTGGTCTTATTTCTGGTTAATTTGGCTACGGTATTAAATAAAAATCTAGGATTATTTTTTATTTTCTTCTATAAGAGTGGAGAGATACGTTGATCTAGCTACACTAAGAGCTTTCCTATAGTTCAGGATGCTCTCTTTCCATGCTATTTGAAATAGTAACAATTTAGTTTGACGCCATTTACGCTCTAATTTCTGAGCGGTCTGTTTTAAAGTGCGCGTGTGATCCTTATACCAGGGAGCAAGTTTCTTATCTCTAATAATTTTTCTTTTAGCTGGAGCTACATTATCTAACGTACAACGAAATGTTGACTCTAAATATTCAGTCGCCTGATCGAGTTCTGTGGGGTCAGACGGTGACCTAATCGAAGTTGGTAACTCTGGGAGATTACTGATAAAACTCTGTGTGGTAGTTGATGTGAAAGTAGGTTTAATACGGTAACGCAGTGCTGTGCGTACATTATCACTGTGACACACTTGAATGGAGACAAGATAGTGATCTGAGATAATTTCAGACAGTGGAATTGTCAATACATTTCTTATACTTAATCCGAAAAATATTATTAAGTCTAAAGTGTGACCTGCTTTATGAGTGGGTCCTACTACACACTGATTTACGCCTACAGAGTCCAGTATGGACATAAATGCTGTTCTCAGAGGGTCTTCTGGATTCTCAAAATGAATGTTAAAATCTCCGGCAATTAACGCTTTGTCTACAGAAACGACCAGGTCTGAGATGAAATCCGCAAATTCACTAAGAAATTCATAATACGGCCCTGGAGGTCTGTAAATTATAATTAGTGGAATCGACTGAGCTGACTTAATATACTTAAGTACACTTATGTTACTATAACGAATTTCAAATGAGTTAAATTTGTGTCGGTGTTTTTGTACGATAGACAGATTATCATTATGAATAACTGCGACGCCTCCTCCTCTACCAGTTAACCGAGGCTGGTGTATGTAGCTGTATCCAGTGTCAGGGTGTGGTTAAACAGGGATGAACCCAATAGCAGATAGATAATCTCCTTGGAAGAAGTATTGCAGGTCAAAAGGCTTAGTCAGAGCCGAGGGGAGAAAGCTGTGCTTATGTAACAGGCTGTGTGGGGAAACCCCGATGACGAGGGTGGAGGCGTGTCAATGACGAGGCGGAATCGCCGCGAATCCGGAAGTGAGAGTGAGAAGCACAGCGCGCTGGTGAAGCGCTGTTGTCCGCGATCGCGGAAGTGCACACAAGCACACGTAAATCCAAAACACACACACGTTACCGGAGCTTGTGAGTACGGTGAGAGAAAAAGGCTGGGTAGGAAGCCGGGGTAACAGGCTATGCTTGTTCCAGCGTCACAGGAGAGATCCGTAGGCAGAGTCGATAAACAGGCGAGGGTCATACACGGGGAGTAGTCCAAAACGATAGCGACAATCCGAAGGGCAAGGCACGAGACGAAATCCAAAAAATGCAGGCAAGGTCGAGCACGGAAGAAAAACACTAGGGTAACAGGAGAGACGGGAGAAATAGGCACGCAAGTGAGATACATCGGCGAAGAGTGGAGCTCTTGCCGTTCTTTTAAAGCCGAGAGTAGATTGCCGGATTAGATGCAGGTGTGCTCAGGTAATCAGCTCAGGGAGTGTGGAAAAACCTTGGATGGAGTTAAGACCTGGATGTGCTGGGTTGGCTGTGCAGGTTCATGACATCCAGGAGGACTAGCTTCATTTAGAGCTACATACTCGTCCTGTTTAACCCATGTTTCAGTTAAACAGAGTATATCAAATGCCTGATCTGTGATAATTTCATTAACAATAACTGCTTTTGATGCGAGAGATCTAATATTTAACAATCCTAGCTTCAGATCAGAGGTGCCGGGTGCGCACTCAGTGTGATCCGAGTTTGTGGTCTTTATGGTAATTAGATTATTGTAAGAGATTTTCTGAGTCTTTCTACATTTTTGCTTAGATCAGGGAACAGACACAGTCTCAATATGGTGAACCCTGAGTGACGACTCTATGCAGCTAGCAGATGGTTGGTTTAGCCTGTCTGTCTGCTCCCTGGCCTGGGCTCTGGATTGTCACCAGTATATATGCATATATATGATAATATATATGCCACATATAGGCAAAATTGAGGTGCATATATGTGCATATACAGGCCATATAGGTCTCCTGTATTGCTTCTTTATATCCACATATAAGCCCTATATGTACATACAAGATATGTCTCCTATGGCAGGATCTGGTCATTTAGCTCATATCTCACTTTGGCAACTGTCATACATGATGCCTAGCTTATATTTTCTATTATGAAGGCAATAACTAAGAACTACCTAAAAAAATGCAAATAACTTATGTGCGAACACATGAAATTGGTATCTGAATTGCCCACATACAGTATATGAGGATATATGCACATATATGAAACCTCAGTCTCCTTGAAAATCTTTTTGAAACACGTCACTAAAATTAACTGAAATGAGAAATATATCTATAGAAAGCTTAAAGTGTCTACTTTTAAATGATGCAAGTCACATTGAAAACAAATATTCTCAGTTTATGTAATCTGTATGAAACCAACCCACACGGAAATAACCTATATAAACATATATGTTTCAATATAGGTTTTGATATAGGTTTTTAATATATGTGACATATATAAAATTGGCCGTTTTCCTATATTATATGAACATATATATGCATATATGCATACATATATAAGTGACATATATAAAATTATATTATATGCACATCTATGCGTACATATATACGTGCATATATATACCTATATAGGTACATGTATGCACGTATATATGCATGCATATATGTCCACATTACTAAAATCTAGGTAAACATAGGTGCATACATGCACACATATAAACATGCATACGTACATATATGCATGTTTATATGTGTGCATATATGCACCTATATGTTTACATAGATATTAGTAAAATTACAAAAATCCATAGTGTGGCGTGGGCGGGGCTGGGGCCCGCCGGTTTTGGGCCAGAGTTCTGTTTTGTGTTCACCCTGGGTGGTACGTTTTGTTTTAGGTTAGTGCCTTCGGCCAAGTTTAAGTAGTGTGTGTGTGTTTGTGTGTGTGTGTGTGCTTACCTGTGTCTGTGTGTAGATGCGGTTGGCTTATTTCACTAGTTTTGACGCGTAGCTAATGTCTTAAAGTTTCACTCACATGACAGAAGTCCGATCTCTTTGTCTTTTGTCGTTTATTTGTCAGCATCAAAGAATCAACACTTCATACAGTCGTCTTGAGTAAATCCACTGTTATTACAGACACCAGTTGCTGCATCTTGCAAATCTCTGAGTTTTACAACAACCTGTTTGCTGTATCTTGTAGATTACAATCTTGGCTTGGGTATCTAACAACACTCTTGTTGTTTCTTACTTTCCCAGCTTACGTTAGCTTACGGTTACAACAACCTCGTTGCTGTATTTTACATTTCTAGCTTACCGGGAGCTCTCATTAGCTGACGGTCTAAAGCTTGTGTTTCCGTAGCCTTCCAAATCTATACTGAGCTTTCTAGCATATCACAGTCACACAAATGCATGTAATAGTAGAATGACATCACAGACCAACCTACGATTATCAACTTATGATGCATAACTAAGAAATATATAAGCTTATGGCTTTACTAATTAATAGAACAAGGTAGAATAAATGAAATGACAGCAAATAAAATAAAATAAAAACAACAACAAATTCATAAAAAGTGCGATATGGCACTTACATTCCAGCCCCTAATTGACAGGCATGGAGACTGACAATTACAATTTTGTGTTTTTTTTTTTTTTTTTGATAAAGCAATGAAATCAAACATTCTTAACCTTCTAAAACGTTTTAAATCTTTTAAGTGTGTAATATTTATCTCAGGTGTTTACATTTGCATATCAAATTTCATAACATATTACCACACATTTAACAGTCCATTTCACATGTGAGGCACAGCTTGTCGATGGGTCTTTCCAGAGTGTTGGTCGTAGTTTTAACTAACACACGTTTCACCAGTCCCCCTTTGTTGGGGAACACTTTCGTGATTCTTCTCATGACCCATGAATTTCTTGGAGAAGACTCATCAGTTATTAAAACTATGTCTCCAATCGAAAGGTTTTTTTTGTTTTGAAACCACTTTTGCCGCCCCTGGAGCAAGGGCAAGTATTCACGTACCCATCGCTTCCAGAGCAGGTCTGATCGATGCTGGATCTGCTTCTCCCTGCGACGTGCATAGATGACAAATCCAGGTGGCAGGTTTGGCTGTTTTTTCATCAGCAGCAGGTAGTTTGGTGTCGGAGGTTTCAGTTTGGGCGAGCAGCTGTTTCTTTTCACAGTTGCCTTTCGTTTTTGCTGTGTGCGAATTCCCTGTTTGAATTCTGCTGCTGCTTTACCCTTTTGCAACGTGAGAAGTTCTTCCTTAAAATTTTGTCTTTGAGGGAACTTAATGATGTCGTTTTCTGCTCTTGTTAGGTCTTGCGCTTTTAGAGACTTGTGATTTTCTGTCTTTGGGTCATCTACTTGTGTTTTAACCCTTTCTGTTTTTTGTTTCAGCATGTCTCTGCTGCGAAGGATCCAGGCAACGGATCTTTTTAACTTGTGCCAGTCAGAGTGATGATTAATCAGTTTACTCACTGCGTCTGTGTCTGTGCATTTTGTAATGCTCACAATATTCACTAAAGCTGAGAGCTTAACTTCCTCAGCATTTTCATCAAAATTTTCTTTTATTGATGTGTCATGAATATTTTTAGGCCATTTGCACTCTGCTTCTTTGAGAAGGGAGGGACCTTGGATCCAGTTGACATTTTTCATGAACTTTTCACAGGATACCCCCCTGGAGGCAGAATCAGCTGGGTTTTGTGAGGTATTAACGTACCTCCATTGCTGTGACTTGGTTGACTCTCTTATAATGGCGCTTCTGTTGGCCACAAAGGTTTTAAAACGAAGTGTTTCATTATCAATGTATCTCAAAACAGTTGTACTGTCAGTCCAGAACAAAGAGTCCAGCAATTTTAATTCTAGCTGTTCTTTCAACATTTTGTCATTTTTTACAGCAACCACTGCCGCAGTCAGTTCCATTCGTGGAATGGTGGTTTGTTTCAGGGGTGCTACACGGGAATTCCCCATCATGAATGCACAATGTGTAAGTCCATCAGCGTTTACTAACCTGAGGTATGAGACAGCTCCGTATCCCATTTCACTTGCATCCAAGAAGTGATGGAGTTGTGCTGTAGCTGTAACTCCGAAGTCGGCTGGTTTTATGGACCTTGCTATGCTGAACTTGGACAGTCTGTGCAGCTCTTGCAGCCAGGTTTTCCACGCCGTTGCAAACTGCTCGGGAATGTCATCATCCCAGGCAAGTTTTTCTTTACATGACTGTTGCATTAGGATTGTAGCTGGCAGTATGGCAGGTGGGAGAAAGCCTAACGGGTCGTATGTTGAGCTAGTGATTGACAGAATTCCTCTTCTTGTCACAGGTCGTTCCTTTAAGCTAATCTTAAACTTGAACATGTCTGAGTTAATGCACCACAGCACCCCCAGAGCTCTCTCTATGGGCAGTGCATCGTTACTCAAGTCTAAGTCTCTCATGTCTTTGATCATTTCACTCTCGGGAATGACAGTCAGTAGGGCACGGCTATTGCTTGCCCGTTTAGTGAGGTTAAACCCTCCGCTTACACAGAGACTTGTGAGATCATTGGGTAGGGCGACTGCTTGGTCATGACTCGAAACAGATTTCAGGCAGTCGTCTACATGAAAGTTTTTAAGCACTGTGTTAACTGCCACAGCAGATGCATTGCTGCAGTTTTCTTCTGCTGTCTTTCTGAGGGCGAAGTTAGCACCACTAGGCAACAATTTTAGACCGAACAGATGAACTACCATTTTATTTTCAACTAAGTCTTGGTTCACATCTCCATTCGGCCACCATAAGAAGTGCAGCAGATCAGTGTCCTTCTCGGGGACTTTCACGTGATAGTACATGGCTTCTACTGTGTCCTTTTTCTTGGACTTTATTTTAACGGGCACAATGGGGAGGATGCAATTACCTCCAGCCCCAGTGAGCACATTTGATTCGTGACTCTCTGCCGGTGGTGTATTTTTTGTGTCCCTTTCGGTTTCATTCTCGTCAGCGCGTGTAACTGGCTGCCCCGTGACTTGCACTGCGCTGTGTAACATGCTTGGATGTGACTTTGAACACAATGAACATACAATTTTTCTGGTACAGTCTTTCCACAAATGACCCGTTCTTAAACATCCGAAACAGAATCCGTTTCTTTTTAAGAATTCTACTTTGTCTTTGTGTGTCTTATCATTAAATTGGAAGCAATCGTCTAAGATATGCTCCCCTTTGCAGTGTGCGCACGGGTTAGTAAAAGCGCTGACAGGTGATGTACCGGCATTCTTCATTGTAATCAATTCTTTGTGAATTTTACCAACCTGTCCGTCCTCGGTTGCGACGCTGACCCTGGGTTTTCCTTGGCCCGTTTGTTTGGGTCCTTGAAGGGATGTGTGACAGGGTTTTCCGTCGCTGATTGCGGCGTCCAAGTCCGTAGAGTGTGCGCTGCTCAGGTGCGCGTTGCTCAATTCAGTGACCGCGCTCTCGTTCGCAGGCTGCGCTCGGCTGTTGCATGTTGAGTTGGAGAGGTGAAAGTGCGCGCTGCTCGGGCGCGCGCTGCTCGATTCAATGAGTGCACTCTTGCTCTTGGGCGATCGGCTGTCGTATTTGCGATCTTGACGTTGAAGCACTCTTAATTTGGCATCATGCATAGCAAGCACCGTTTTGGTTTCCAGTCTGGGAGCGCATGCGCTACTTGGTTCGTTGACTGTGCTCTCTTTTACCGGCTTTCGGCAGCTGTCGTATTCATGTTTGTGGCCCGTCCAAGGCGGGCTGCTCGAGCGTGTGCAGCTCGGGTCGATGACTCCGCTCTTTGATGCAGGCTGTCGTTTTTTACAACACTGATAAACCTGTAATTCAGCGTCAACAATTGCGAGCGCAGTTTCTAATTCCAACTTTTCTTTATCAGCTTTTAGTTGCTCTGCCTCAGCCTTTAATTCTGCTTCTTTTGCCTTTACTTGTGCTTCCTTCTGTTCTAACGCCCGCCGTTCTGCTAAGGCTGCTGCTTTAATCAACAAGGCTGCTCTGTTGGCTTCCGCTTTCTTTATTAGGGCTGAGGATGATGTAGAAGTTACAGACCTTTTGGATGCTGCCGTTGTCTGTGACACGCTGACGCCCGGCGAGACATCTTCGCGTATTCGCGACGTCACAGAGTGGCTCTTAGTGTCCTTGGTGTCCGCTTTCCAGCGACCCACCGTAGCTATGAATTCTGTGCGGCCTTGAGCCTCAGGTGCGCCGCAAGCGACCTGATCGCGTCTGTGTTTGTCTTCATGAGTGTACACAAGCACATCAACGTTACTTCTCATGAAGGCCTCTCTCAGCTTCCCGTATTTGGGTCTGTACTCAGTTTCAAGGATGTCTAACTTACGTGCATAGTTCATGCGTGTCTTTAATGCAGTAGACGTTGCATTCAGTCGAATTCGCTTGCCTTTTCTTGCATCCAGCGCCTCGTTGAGGTTTTTTCTGTTCATCTCGTGGAGCGCCGTTAGGATCCCCAGCAAAGTGCCGGGAGCGTTGTCCTCGTTGTTCGGCATGGTGAAGTTCGACGGCTATTCTCTTTCACTTTCCATTTCAGTGTTCACTTGTTTTCGTTCAAACAGCGGAAAAGCTTTAGACTTTTGTAGATGCGGTTGGCTTATTTCACTAGTTTTGACGCGTAGCTAATGTCTTAAAGTTTCACTCACATGACAGAAGTCCGATCTCTTTGTCTTTTGTCGTTTATTTGTCAGCATCAAAGAATCAACACTTCATACAGTCGTCTTGAGTAAATCCACTGTTATTACAGACACCAGTTGCTGCATCTTGCAAATCTCTGAGTTTTACAACAACCTGTTTGCTGTATCTTGTAGATTACAATCTTGGCTTGGGTATCTAACAACACTCTTGTTGTTTCTTACTTTCCCAGCTTACGTTAGCTTACGGTTACAACAACCTCGTTGCTGTATTTTACATTTCTAGCTTACGGGGAGCTCTCATTAGCTGACGGTCTAAAGCTTGTGTTTCCGTAGCCTTCCAAATCTATACTGAGCTTTCTAGCATATCACAGTCACACAAATGCATGTAATAGTAGAATGACATCACAGACCAACCTACGATTATCAACTTATGATGCATAACTAAGAAATATATAAGCTTATGGCTTTACTAATTAATAGAACAAGGTAGAATAAATGAAATGACAGCAAATAAAATAAAATAAAATAAACACAACAACAAATTCATAAAAAGTGCGATATGGCACTTACACTGTGTATTGTGCTGAATAATAAACTACTCCCAGTCATTACATTGGGTAGCCACCAAGCTCACTCGTCCTCCAAGATCCCTGCTAACCTCGAAAAACGCTACAATATGCTAGACAACAAAGAAAAGCCCAAAATGTAGAAATAATTTATTTTTATTTTAAGAACAATCACATAGCATAAACAAAAAAATAGTACAAGAACAAAAATAAGACAAAAAACTGAACAAAAAAAAATATTTTGAGGACCTTCTCAGCTCCATGAGCTTTGAATTGATAGATGTGCCTATCTACCCTCGGGTGGCTGCCGGCCACTTCTTCAATGTTGCATCTAGAGAAGACAAAAATAATGAGACAGTATAATAATAATAATAAATGATTATTTATTAAAACTTCAGACAACAACTAGTCTCAACAATTAGTGCCACGAGGTTATTTGCAATACTATATGTTCTACAAAATACAGGACTACACACCTTACAGCGCAATATAATGTGGCTTTAGAAGAGGAAAGATAGGATTAAGAAGTGAGCAAGTGATGAATTAGTATTATAGGTCCCAAGCAGATACAGTAACAATAATGGGTGCCCTACCTTATGCAGTCTCCATTGATACCTAATAAACATTGATACATAAGTTATCCACTTTATATAAGTTCACCACTTTAACCATAGGCTACTTGTATCAATGTTTATTAGCCATCAATGGAGACTGCATAAGGTAGGGCACCCATTATTGTTACTGTATCTGCTTGGGACCTATAATACTAATTCATCGCTTGCTCACTTCTTAATCCTACCTTTCCTCTTCTAAAGCCACATTTCTGGGGTATTCTGGGGTATATAGGGCAGTGGTGGCTCAATCGGTTAAGGCTGTGGGTTTCTGTGTTACTGATCGGAAGGTCGGGGGTTCGAACCCCAGCATCGGCAAGTTGCCACTGTTGAGCCCTTGAGCAAGGCCCTTAACCCTATCTGCTCCAGGGGCGCTGTAAGCTGGCTGACCCTGCGCTCTGACCCCAGTTTCCTAATTGGGATATGCGAAGAAGAAATTTCGCTGTGCTGTAAAAAGTACATGTGACAATAATTGAATATTCTTCTTCTTCTTCTTCTTCTTCTATTGCGCTGTAGGTTGTGTAGTCCTCTATTTTGTAGAACATATAGTGTTGCAAATAACCTTGTGGCACTAATTGTTGTCGTCTGAAGTTTTAATAAATAATAATTTATTATTATTAGACTGTCTTATTATTTTTGTCTTCTCTAGATGCTACATTGAAGAAGTGGCCGGCAGCCACCAGAGGGCAGATAGGCACATCTACAGTATCAATTCAAAGCTCATGGAACTGGGAAGACCCTCAAAATATATATTTTTTCTTCCTGTTCAGTTATTTGTCCTATTTTTGTTCTTGTGCTATGTTTTTGTTCTTTTACTAGTTGATTGCTCTTAAGAAAATAAAAAAAAATTATTTCTACATTTTGGGGTTTTATTTATGTTGTCTAGCAGCTATGGATTTTAATAATTTTACAAACCGGATTCCAAAAAAGTTGGGACACTAAACAAATTGTGAATAAAAACTGAATGCAATGATGTGGAGATGGCAAATGTCAATATTTTATTCAGAATAGAACATAAATCACGGAACAAAAGTTTAAACTGAGAAAATGTATCATTTTAAGGGAAAAATATGGTGAATCAAAATGTCATGGTGTCAACAAATCCCAAAAAAGTTGGGACAAGGCCATTTTCACCACTGTGTGGCATCTCCCCTTCTTCTTACAACACTGAACAGACATCTGGGGACCGAGGAGACCAGTTTCTCAAGTTTAGAAATAGGAATGCTCTCCCATTCTTGCCTAATACAGGCCTCTAACTGTTCAATCGTCTTGGGCCTTCTTTGTCGCACCTTCCTGTTTATGATGCGCCAAATGTTCTCTATAGGGGAAAGATCTGGACTGCAGACTGGCCATTTCAGTACCCGGATCCTTCTCCTACGCAGCCATGATGTTGTGATTGATGCAGAATGTGGTCTGGCATTATCTTGTTGAAAAATGCAGGGTCTTCCCTGAAAGAGATGACGTCTGGATGGGAGCATATGTTGTTCTAGAAGCTGAATATATATTTCTGCATTGATGGTGCCTTTCCAGACATGCAAGCTGCCCATGCCACACGCACTCATGCAACCCCATACCATCAGAGATGCAGGCTTCTGAACTGAGCGTTGATAACAACTTGGGTTGTCCTTGTCCTCTTTGGTCCGGATGACATGGCGTCCCACATTTCCAACAAGAACTTCGAATCGTGACTCGTCTGACCACAGAACAGTCTTCCATTTTGCCACACTCCATTTTAAATGATCCCTGGCCCAATGAAAACGCCCGTGCTTGTGGATCTTGCTTAGAAATGGCTTCTTCTTTGCACTGTAGAGTTTCAGCTGGCGACGGCGGATGGCACGGTGGATTGTGTTCACTGATGATGGTTTCTGGAAGTATTCCTGAGCCCATTCTGTGATTTCCTTTACAGTAGCATTCCTGTTTGTGGTGCAGTGTCGTTTAAGGGCCCGGAGATCACGGGCATCCAGTATGGTTTTACGCCCTTGACCCTTACGCACAGAGATTGTTCCAGATTCTCTGAATCTTCGGATGATATTATGCACAGTTGATGATGATAACTGCAAAGTCTTTGCAATTTTTCGCTGGGTAACACCTTTCTGATATTGCTCCACTATCTTTTATGCGCAACATTGTGGGAATTGGTGATCCTCTACCCATCTTGGCATCTGAGAGACACTGCCACTCAGAGAAGCTCTTTTTATACCCAATCATGTTGCCAATTAACCTAATTACTGTTAATTGGTCTTCCAGCTCTTCGTTATGCTCAAATGTACTTTTTCCAGCCTCTTATTGCTACTTGTCCCAACTTTTTTGGGATTTGTTGACACCGTGAAATTTGGAATCAACATATTTTTCCTTTAAAATTATAAATTTTCTCGGATTGAACTTTTGATCTGTCATCTATGTTCTATTCTGAATAAAATATTGACATTTGCCATCTCCACATCATTGCATTCAGTTTGTAAGTGCCATATCGCACTTGTTATGAATTTGTTGTTGTGTTTATTTTATTTTATTTTACTTGCTGTTATTTCATTTATTCTACCTTGTTCTATTCAGTAGTAAAGCATTAAGCATTAAGTTTGTTACATAAGCCATAAGCTTTACATTTCTTAGTTATGCATCCATTTTGACACTCGTAAGTTGGTCTGTGATGTCATTCTACTATTACATGCATTTGTGTGACGGTCATATGTTAGAGAGTTCAGTATAGATTTGGAAGGCTACGGAAACACAAGCTTTTGACCGTCAGCTAGTGAGAGCTCCCAGTCAGCTAGAAATGTAAAATACAGCAACTAGGTTGTTGTAACCGTAAGCTAACGTAAGCTGGGAATCTAAGAAACAACAAGAGTGTTGTTATATACCCAAGCCAAGATTGTAATCTACAAGATACAGCAAACAGGTTGTTGTAAAAGTCAGAGATTTGCAAGATGCAGCAACTTGTGTCTGTAATCACAGTGGATTTACTCAAGACGACTGTATGAAGTGTTGATTCTTTGATGCTGACAAATAAACGACAAAGGACAAAGAGATCGGACTTCTGTCATGTGAGTGAAACTTTAAGACATTAGCTACGAGTCAAAACTGGTGAAATGATATGACCGCATCTACACAGTTTTTATTCACAATTAGTTTAGTGTCCCAACTTTTTTGGAATCCGGTTTGTACTAATCTAGGTAAACATATAGGTACATATAATATAGGAAAACGGCAAATTTTATATATGTCACATACATGTCTATATAGGTACATGTATGCACGCATATATGCATGCATATATGTACATATAATAAAGGAAAACGGCCAATTTTATATATGTCACATATATGTCTATATAGGTACATATATGCACGCATATATGTACATATAATATATAGGAAAACTGCCAATTTTATATATGTCACATATATGTCTATATAGGTACATATATGCACGCATGCTTATGCTTAGGTGACGTAGCTTCCTGTTTTCATACCGTTGCTGCGAAAGTTTCGCATTTGTATCAGCGTTTAAATTACATAGCTTTATACAATAACAATATTAATAGCAACTAGCTTTAACATCTCCATACTATTCGGCTTCCCCTTTTTTTCTTAAATTTTTGGAGAACGCGCGAGTTTCCTCGTCTAAGAACAACAAACGGAATTCATCTCCAAACAACTAAAACTCCGACACAGAGAGTACGTTATCATGTCTACCGTTCAGCTTGTTCAGTGTGTGGAGTGCAGGATGTTTAGACATTCTTCCTCCGTCATTAGTGATAATTTTATTTGTGATAGGTGTGTGTTAGTGAGCACTCTGATGGGGAAGATATCAGCGTTAGAGGAGCGCATCCAGACTTTAGAGAGTGTTAGAGAGTGTAAGAGCAGCGTTATTCCTGTAGCCGACAGGCTGGGTGCCACAGGCAGAGATAAACAGCCCCGACTCCGGCATTAGAGCCCTCACAGCAGGTCGAGTGGGTGACGACTCGGCAGCATACTCGTTCAGCCAAAGTTAACGCTAAGGCTAGCCCACCGGAGCACACCTCCTCTGCGCCTCACGTGTCCAACAGGTTTGCTCTCCTCAGTGATGCACCCGCTGAGAAACCTGAAAGAGCTCTGGTTATAGGAGACTCTATACTGAGGCACGTGACATTAGCTAGACCTTTAGGGGCGCCAGCGGCAGTGGTTAGTTGTATCCCGGGAGCCAAAGCACTGGACATAGCAGGTAATCTTAGGGCTCTAGGACAGCACAGGATCTCTAAGATAGTGGTACATGCTGGAGCTAACGATATACGCCTTCGTCAGTCAGAGGTTAGTAAGAGTAACTTTACAGAGGTGTTTAAATTAGTGAAGGCGATGTCCGCTGAAGTAATATGCTCTGGTCCCATCCCAATGAGACGTGGTGACATAGCTTACAGCAGGTTATGGTCGCTGAACCGCTGGATGTCCAGGTGGTGCTCCAAAAATAATGTGGGCTTTATAGATAATTGGAAGACCTTTGAGGGCAAAGCTGGCCAGTTAGGGCGGGACGGTGACCATCCCACTCAGGAAGGTGCTGCTCTCATTTCCTGTAGTATAGCTCATAGTCTCAGTAGAGGTCTAGTTAATCGGTGACAATCCAGAGCCCAGGCCAGGGAGCAGACAGGCAGGCTAAACCAACCGTCTGCTATCGGCATAGAGTCGTCACTCAGGGTTCACCATATTGAGACTGTGTCTGTTCCCCGACCTAAGCAAAAATGTAGAAAGACTCAAAGTCTGTTTCAATAATTTAATTAACATAAAGACCACAAACTCAGATCATACTGAATGCGCAGCCGGCACCTCTGATCTGAAGCTGGGATTGTTAAATATTAGATCTCTCGCATCAAAAGCAGTTATTGTTAATGAAATTATCACAGATCAGGCGTTTGATATACTCTGTTTAACTGAAACATGGGTTAAACAGGATGAGTATGTAGCTCTAAATGAAGCTAGTCCTCCTGGGTACAGCTACATACACCAGCCTCGGTTAACTGGTAGAGGAGGAGGGATCGCAGTTATTCATAATGATAATCTGTCTATCGTACAAAAACACGGACACAAATTTAACTCATTTGAAATTCTCTATGGTAACATAAGTCTATTTAAGTATATTAAATCAGCTCAGTCGATTCCACTAATTATAATTTACAGACCTCCAGGGCCGTATTCTGAATTTCTTAGTGAATTTGCGGATTTCATCTCAGACCTGGTCGTTTCTGTAGACAAAGTGTTAATTGCTGGAGATTTTAACATTCACTTTGAGAATCCAGAAGACCCTCTGAGAACAGCATTTATGTCCATACTGGACTCCGTAGGCATAAATCAGTGTGTAGTAGGACCCACTCATAAAGCAGGTCACACTTTAGACTTAATAATATTTTTCGGATTAAGTATAAGAAATGTATTCACAATTCCACTGTCTGACATTATCTCAGATCACTATCTTGTCTCCATTCAAGTGTGTCACAGTGATAATGTACGCACAGCACCGCGCTACCGTATTAAATGTACATTCACATCAGCTACCACACAGAGTTTTATCATTAATCTCCCAGAGTTACCAACTTCGATTAGGTCACCGTCTGACCCCACAGAACTCGATCAGGCGACTGAATATTTAGAGTCGACATTTCGTTGTACCTTAGATAATGTAGCTCCAGATCAACGTATCTCTCCACTCTTATAGAAGAAAATAAAAATAATCCTAGATTTTTATTTAATACCGTAGCCAAATTAACCAGAAATAAGACCAATACAGAAATCTCCAAAACAACATCATGCAATAGTGAGGACTTCATGAACTTTTTAAATAAAAAAATTGTAAATATCAGGCATAAAATTGAGGCTTTGAAACCGAACAATGTAATTGATACAGATGTTAACCTAGCCATGTCAGATTCGAACCTAGAATACTTTCCTCCCCTTGAAGAGAATGAACTAATTTCACTCATCTCTTCTGCAAATTCATCAACCTGTATATTAGATCCTATACCGACACATTTTCTTAAACAGATAGTACCAGTAATAACAGAACCGCTGTTGAGAATAATTAATTCCTCACTCAGTTTTCAGGGTTCAGTTTTAGGCCCACTGCTTTTTTCCCTTTACATGCTTCCTCTGGGCAACATAATCCGTAAGCATGGCATTAGTTTACATTGTTATGCTGACGACACACAGCTATACGTCTCAACAAAACCTGATGAGAAAAACCATCTTACTAAAGTTGAGCAATGTGTGCAGGACATAAGAAATTGGATGCTAATTAACTTCCTTCTGCTTAATCCGGATAAGACAGAAGTTCTAGTCATAGGACCGCATACAGCTAGAAGCAAAATCTTAGATCACACCGTAACTTTAGATGGCCTTTCTGTTCCATCAAGTGCAACAGTAAAAGACCTCGGCGTGATTATAGATTCCAGACTTTCATTTGAAGCTCATGTAGATAATATCACCAGGATAGCATTCTTTCACCTCAGAAATATTGCCAAGATAAGAAATATATTGTCGCTAAATGATGCAGAAAAACTAGTTCATGGTTTTATCACCTCTCGATTGGACTATTGTAATGCCTTACTGTCTTGTTGTTCAGCTAGATGCAGAAAGAAGCTCTAGTTAGTCCAGAATGCAGTAGCGAGAGTCCTCACTAGAATCAGAAGATATGAGCACATCACACCTATCTTATCTTCACTTCATTGGCTCCCTGTGAAATTTTGTATTGATTTTAAAATGCAAACCGGATTCCAAAAAAGTTGGGACATTAAACAAATTGTGAATAAAAACTGAATGCAATGATGTGGAGATGGCAAATGTCAATATTTTATTCAGAATAGAACATAGATGACAGATCAAAAGTTTAATCCGAGAAAATGTATAATTTTAAAGGAAAAATATGTTGATTCCAAATTTCACGGTGTCAACAAATCCCAAAAAAGTTGGGACAAGTAGCAATAAGAGGGTGGAAAAAGTAAATTTGAGCATAACGAAGAGCTGGAAGACCAATTAACAGTAATTAGGTTAATTGGCAACATGATTGGGTATAAAAAGCTTTGGAATAGCCTTCCAGACAGTGTTCGGGGAGCAGACACGGTTTCTCAGTTCAAAAGTAGACTCAAGACGCATCTTTTTAATCTGGCATACACATAACTCATCCCAGTACTCATACTCCAGTACACCTATACCGAATGGCAACTACGCTAATTCTCCCCATCTGTTCTGTATTTCTCTACCCATCCCGAGGCATCGGGAGATTTTGCCAGCTTCAGTAGACAAAGGCCGACCCTGCGAGGTTCCTGAGGCATCCAGAGAAGGACCAGCTCCAGCTGGATTCAGCTTTATGATGGTTGGAGCTACACATGCTGCTCCTGTGCTTCCAGTGATCCAGACCTCATCTGCCCTCTGCACCTACTGACTCGTCCCTATGCTGAACTGGTCTTCATGTCAATTTAAATAATTTCTGTCACATTGAATTTTCACTTGCACAACACACAAGATATATCATAAGATATATATGATATATCATTTCTATCTGTTATCGCCCAAATGAGGATGGGTTCCCTGTTGAGTCTGGTTCCTCTCAAGGTTTCTTCCTAATGCCATCTCAGGCAGTTTTTCCTTGCCACCATCGCCGTCACCCTTGGCTTGCTCATCAGAGAAATTTCATTCATTCGTCTCATTATTATTATCTGCACATTTTTCTCACACGTACACACTTCCAATTATTTTCTTTTCTATAATTATTATTATTATTATTTATTTATTTATTTAAATTTTTTTTATTATTATTATTATTTTTATTATTATTATTTTTTTAATTTCTTTCATTTTTGTGAAGCTGCTTTGAGACAATGACCATTGTTAAAAGCGCTATATAAATAAAATTGAAAAAAGAGCTTCTCAGAGTGGCAGTGTCTCTCAGAAGCCAAGATGGGTTGAGGATCACCAACTCCCACAATGTTGTGCAGAAAGATAGTGGAGCAATATCAGAAAGGTGTTACCCAGCGAAAAATTGCAAAGACTTTGCAGTTATCATCATCAACTGTGGATAATATCATCCGAAGATTCAGAGAATCTGGAACAATCTCTGTGCGTAAGGGTCAAGTGCGTAAAACGATACTGGATGCCCTTGATCTCTGGGCCCTTAAACGACACTGCACCACAAACAGGAATGCTACTGTAAAGGAAATCACAGAATGGGCTCAGGAATACTTCCAGAAACCATTGTCAGTGAACACAATCCACCGTGCCATCCGCCGTTGCCAGCTGAAACTCTACAGTGCAAAGAAGAATCGATTTCTAAGCAAGATCCACAAGCACAGGCATTTTCATTTTGCCAGGGATCATTTAAAATGGAGTGTGGCAAAATGGAAGACTGTTCTGTGGTCAGACGAGTCACGATTCGAAGTTCTTGTTGGAAATGTGGGACGCCATGTCATCCGGACCAAAGAGGACAAGGACAACCCAAGTTGTTATCAACGCTCAGTTCAGTGTAACTTATTTAAAAGTATCTCACATCGTACTCCATTTGATGTCAACCATTTAAAATTTTTTTTTTTTTTTTTTTTTTTTTTTTTTTTTTTGCGTCATGCTGTTTTTGTCTTGTCATTTGTATTTTTTGTTCTGGAAGCTCCGTCACTAAAACAAATTCCTTGTACGTGCAAGCGTACTTGGCAATAAAACTCTTTCTGATTCTGATTCAGAAGCCTGCATCTCTGATGGTATGGGGTTGCATGAGTGCGTGTGGCATGGGCAGCTTGCATGTCTGGAAAGGCACCATCAATGCTGAAAAATATATTCAGGTTCTAGAACAACGTATGCTCCCATCCAGACGTCATCTCTTTCAGGGAAGACCCTGCATTTTTCAACAAGATAATGCCAGACCACATTCTGCATCAATCACAACATCATGGCTGCATAGGAGAAGGATCCGGGTACTGAAATGGCCAGTCTGCAGTCCAGATCTTTCCCCTATAGAGAACATTTGGCGCATCATAAAGAGGAAGGTGCGACAAAGAAGGCCCAAGACGATTGAACAGTTGGAGAGAGCATTCCTATTTCTAAACTTGAGAAACTGGTCTCCTCGGTCCCCAGACGTCTGTTGAGTGTTGTAAGAAGAAGGGGAGATGCCATACAGTGGTGAAAATGGCCTTGTCCCAACTTTTTTGGGATTTGTTGACACCATGACATTTTGATTCATCATATTTTCCCTTAAAATGATAAATTTTCTCAGTTTAAACTTTTGTTCCGTGATTTATGTTCTATTCTGAATAAAATATTGACATTTGCCATCTCCACATCATTGCATTCAGTTTTTATTCACAATTTGTTTAGTGTCCCAACTTTTTTGAAATCCGGTTTGTACTACTTTTGATATATAAAGCATTAAATGGTCTCGCGCCGCAGTATCTGAGTGAATTGCTAGTGTTCTATGATCCGCCATGCCTACTTCGATCAAAGGATGCAGGCTGCTTGTCAGTACCGCCTATTATGAAAAATACAGCTGGGGGCATAGCTTTTTCTTTCAAAGCCCCAAAATTATGGAATAGTCTTCCAATTAATGTTCGGGACTCCGACACAGTTTCAGTGTTTAAGTCTAGGCTAAAAACCTATTTATTTAGCCAAGCATTTTCATAAATAGATTTGCCTTAGGTAAAGGAGCAGATCTGAGGGACTCATGGACGTAGAGTGTTATGGTGAACTTGTATGTTTAGATGCTGTCTTCATCACTCTCACTGATCACTGGGGTTTGTTGACTGTGAGAAGACTGTTTGCTTTACACTTCAGCGACCCCTCATGTTTGTGTTTCCTTCTGGCTGTCCCTTTTAGTTATGCTGTCATAGTTAGTCCTGCCAGAGTCTCTGCTTGCACTCTACAGTTAATATACATTCACATTATATCGTATGACTGTGACCATACCTAACTGCCATTTCTCCTCTTCTTCTCTTTCTCACCCTCTTTCTCTTCCCTCTCTCCCCCTGTCTCCCCCTTTCACCCTTTCTCTTTCTCTGTCGAGCTACACATGTCGTTCCTGAGCTGCCTGTGATCCAGACTCCCTCTGCCCTCTGGACCTGTCTGACCCATCCTGGTGCCCGGCTTCTGCTTGGAGATTTCGTCACATGGATGCCCCATGTGTCTCTTTGGGATGCGTCTGGGTTCTGGGGATGCTTCTCTCTACCTAGATGATGGTTCTGGCCTCGACTGGTGTTGGCAACTGTTTCTCTGGGGATTTGACAGTCCGATAGTTCAGGACTGGAATTTCCTACAAGTCTACCTGAGTCTCCAATAACTACCTGGTCTCCATATTAACATCAATTAACATGAACTGTTATAGTTGAACTGCCTGCCACCTAACACACTGTATAAATACACTTCCTGTTGGTGACGTAGCTTCCTGTTTTCGTTTCGCAACGCGCGAGTTTCCTCGTCTACAAACAACAAACGGAATTCATCTCCAAACAACTAAAATTCCGACACAGAGGTACGTTATAATGTCTACCGTTCAGCTTGTTCAGTGTGTAGAGTGCAGGATGTTTAGACATTCTTCCTCCGTCATTAGTGATTACTTTATTGTGATAGGTGTGTGCTAGTGAGCACTCTGACGGAGAAGATTTCAGCGTTAGAGGAGCGCATCCAGACTTTAGAGAGGGTTAGACAGTGTGAGAGCAGCGTTATTCCTGTAGCGGACAGTCTGAGTGCCACAGGCGGAGATAAACAGCCCCCGACTCCGGCATTAGAGCCCTCACAGCGGGGCGAGTTGGTGACGACTCGGCGGCATACTCGTTCAGCCAAAGCTAACGCTAAGGCTAGCCCACCGGAGCACACCTCCTCTGCGCGTCACATGTCCAACAGGTTTGCTCTCCTCAGTGATGCACCCGCTGAGAAACCTGAAAGAGCTCTGGTTATAGGAGACTCTATACTGAGGCACGTGACTTTAGCTAGACCTTTAGGGGTGCCAGCGGCAGTGGTTAGGTGTATCCCGGGAGCCAGAGCACCGGACATAGCAGGTAATCTTAGGGCTCTAGGACAGCACAGGTTCTCTAAGATAGTGGTACATGCTGGAGCTAACGATATACGCCTTCGTCAGTCAGAGGTTAGTAAGAGTAACTTTACAGAGGTGTTTAAATTAGCGAAGGCGATGTCCGATGAAGTAATATGCTCTGGTCCCATCCCAATGAGACGTGGTGACATAGCTTACAGCAGGTTATGGTCGCTGAACCGCTGGATGTCCAGGTGGTGCTCCAAAAATAATGTGGGCTACATAGATAATTGGAAGACCTTTGAGGGCAAAGCTGGCCTGTTAGGGCGGGACGGTGTCCATCCCACTCGGGAAGGTGCTGCTCTCATTTCCTGCAGTATAGCTCATAGTCTCAGTAGAGGTCTAGTTAATCGGTGACATTCCAGAGCCCAGGCCAGGGAGCAGACAGACAGGCTAAACCAACTGTCTGCTAGCTGCATAGAGTCGTCACTCAGGGTTCACCTTATTGAGACTGTGTCTGTTCCCCGACCTAAGCAAAAATGTAGAAAGACTCAAAGTCTGTTTCAATAATTTAATTAACATAAAGACCACAAACTCAGATCATACTGAATGCGCAGCCGGCACCTCTGATCTGAAGCTGGGATTGTTAAATATTAGATCTCTCGCATCAAAAGCAGTTATTGTTAATGAAATTATCACAGATCAGGCGTTTAATATACTCTGTTTAACTGAAACATGGGTTAAACAGGATGAGTATGTAGCTCTAAATGAAGCTAGTCCTCCTGGGTACAGCTACATACACCAGCCTCGGTTAACTGGTAGAGGAGGAGGGATCGCAGTTATTCATAATGATAATCTGTCTATCGTACAAAAACACGGACACAAATTTAACTCATTTGAAATTCTCTATGGTAACATAAGTCTATTTAAGTATATTAAATCAGCTCAGTCGATTCCACTAATTATAATTTACAGACCTCCAGGGCCGTATTCTGAATTTCTTAGTGAATTTGCGGATTTCATCTCAGACCTGGTCGTTTCTGTAGACAAAGTGTTAATTGCTGGAGATTTTAACATTCACTTTGAGAATCCAGAAGACCCTCTGAGAACAGCATTTATGTCCATACTGGACTCCGTAGGCATAAATCAGTGTGTAGTAGGACCCACTCATAAAGCAGGTCACACTTTAGACTTAATAATATTTTTCGGATTAAGTATAAGAAATGTATTCACAATTCCACTGTCTGACATTATCTCAGATCACTATCTTGTCTCCATTCAAGTGTGTCACAGTGATAATGTACGCACAGCACCGCGCTACCGTATTAAATGTACATTCACATCAGCTACCACACAGAGTTTTATCATTAATCTCCCAGAGTTACCAACTTCGATTAGGTCACCGTCTGACCCCACAGAACTCGATCAGGCGACTGAATATTTAGAGTCGACATTTCGTTGTACCTTAGATAATGTAGCTCCAGATCAACGTATCTCTCCACTCTTATAGAAGAAAATAAAAATAATCCTAGATTTTTATTTAATACCGTAGCCAAATTAACCAGAAATAAGACCAATACAGAAATCTCCAAAACAACATCATGCAATAGTGAGGACTTCATGAACTTTTTAAATAAAAAAATTGTAAATATCAGGCATAAAATTGAGGCTTTGAAACCGAACAATGTAATTGATACAGATGTTAACCTAGCCATGTCAGATTCGAACCTAGAATACTTTCCTCCCCTTGAAGAGAATGAACTAATTTCACTCATCTCTTCTGCAAATTCATCAACCTGTATATTAGATCCTATACCGACACATTTTCTTAAACAGATAGTACCAGTAATAACAGAACCGCTGTTGAGAATAATTAATTCCTCACTCAGTTTTCAGGGTTCAGTTTTAGGCCCACTGCTTTTTTCCCTTTACATGCTTCCTCTGGGCAACATAATCCGTAAGCATGGCATTAGTTTACATTGTTATGCTGACGACACACAGCTATACGTCTCAACAAAACCTGATGAGAAAAACCATCTTACTAAAGTTGAGCAATGTGTGCAGGACATAAGAAATTGGATGCTAATTAACTTCCTTCTGCTTAATCCGGATAAGACAGAAGTTCTAGTCATAGGACCGCATACAGCTAGAAGCAAAATCTTAGATCACACCGTAACTTTAGATGGCCTTTCTGTTCCATCAAGTGCAACAGTAAAAGACCTCGGCGTGATTATAGATTCCAGACTTTCATTTGAAGCTCATGTAGATAATATCACCAGGATAGCATTCTTTCACCTCAGAAATATTGCCAAGATAAGAAATATATTGTCGCTAAATGATGCAGAAAAACTAGTTCATGGTTTTATCACCTCTCGATTGGACTATTGTAATGCCTTACTGTCTTGTTGTTCAGCTAGATGCAGAAAGAAGCTCTAGTTAGTCCAGAATGCAGTAGCGAGAGTCCTCACTAGAATCAGAAGATATGAGCACATCACACCTATCTTATCTTCACTTCATTGGCTCCCTGTGAAATTTTGTATTGATTTTAAAATGCAAACCGGATTCCAAAAAAGTTGGGACATTAAACAAATTGTGAATAAAAACTGAATGCAATGATGTGGAGATGGCAAATGTCAATATTTTATTCAGAATAGAACATAGATGACAGATCAAAAGTTTAATCCGAGAAAATGTATAATTTTAAAGGAAAAATATGTTGATTCCAAATTTCACGGTGTCAACAAATCCCAAAAAAGTTGGGACAAGTAGCAATAAGAGGGTGGAAAAAGTAAATTTGAGCATAACGAAGAGCTGGAAGACCAATTAACAGTAATTAGGTTAATTGGCAACATGATTGGGTATAAAAAGCTTTGGAATAGCCTTCCAGACAGTGTTCGGGGAGCAGACACGGTTTCTCAGTTCAAAAGTAGACTCAAGACGCATCTTTTTAATCTGGCATACACATAACTCATCCCAGTACTCATACTCCAGTACACCTATACCGAATGGCAACTACGCTAATTCTCCCCATCTGTTCTGTATTTCTCTACCCATCCCGAGGCATCGGGAGATTTTGCCAGCTTCAGTAGACAAAGGCCGACCCTGCGAGGTTCCTGAGGCATCCAGAGAAGGACCAGCTCCAGCTGGATTCAGCTTTATGATGGTTGGAGCTACACATGCTGCTCCTGTGCTTCCAGTGATCCAGACCTCATCTGCCCTCTGCACCTACTGACTCGTCCCTATGCTGAACTGGTCTTCATGTCAATTTAAATAATTTCTGTCACATTGAATTTTCACTTGCACAACACACAAGATATATCATAAGATATATATGATATATCATTTCTATCTGTTATCGCCCAAATGAGGATGGGTTCCCTGTTGAGTCTGGTTCCTCTCAAGGTTTCTTCCTAATGCCATCTCAGGCAGTTTTTCCTTGCCACCATCGCCGTCACCCTTGGCTTGCTCATCAGAGAAATTTCATTCATTCGTCTCATTATTATTAACTGCACATTTTTCTCACACGTACACACTTCCAATTATTTTCTTTTCTATAATTATTATTATTATTATTATTTATTTATTTATTTAAAAAATTTTTATTATTATTATTATTTTTATTATTATTATTTTTTTAATTTCTTTCATTTTTGTGAAGCTGCTTTGAGACAATGACCATTGTTAAAAGCGCTATATAAATAAAATTGAAAAAAGAGCTTCTCAGAGTGGCAGTGTCTCTCAGAAGCCAAGATGGGTTGAGGATCACCAACTCCCACAATGTTGTGCAGAAAGATAGTGGAGCAATATCAGAAAGGTGTTACCCAGCGAAAAATTGCAAAGACTTTGCAGTTATCATCATCAACTGTGGATAATATCATCCGAAGATTCAGAGAATCTGGAACAATCTCTGTGCGTAAGGGTCAAGTGCGTAAAACGATACTGGATGCCCTTGATCTCTGGGCCCTTAAACGACACTGCACCACAAACAGGAATGCTACTGTAAAGGAAATCACAGAATGGGCTCAGGAATACTTCCAGAAACCATTGTCAGTGAACACAATCCACCGTGCCATCCGCCGTTGCCAGCTGAAACTCTACAGTGCAAAGAAGAATCGATTTCTAAGCAAGATCCACAAGCACAGGCATTTTCATTTTGCCAGGGATCATTTAAAATGGAGTGTGGCAAAATGGAAGACTGTTCTGTGGTCAGACGAGTCACGATTCGAAGTTCTTGTTGGAAATGTGGGACGCCATGTCATCCGGACCAAAGAGGACAAGGACAACCCAAGTTGTTATCAACGCTCAGTTCAGAAGCCTGCATCTCTGATGGTATGGGGTTGCATGAGTGCGTGTGGCATGGGCAGCTTGCATGTCTGGAAAGGCACCATCAATGCTGAAAAATATATTCAGGTTCTAGAACAACATATGCTCCCATCCAGACGTCATCTCTTTCAGGGAAGACCCTGCATTTTTCAACAAGATAATGCCAGACCACATTCTGCATCAATCACAACATCATGGCTGCATAGGAGAAGGATCCGGGTACTGAAATGGCCAGTCTGCAGTCCAGATCTTTCCCCTATAGAGAACATTTGGCGCATCATAAAGAGGAAGGTGCGACAAAGAAGGCCCAAGACGATTGAACAGTTGGAGAGAGCATTCCTATTTCTAAACTTGAGAAACTGGTCTCCTCGGTCCCCAGACGTCTGTTGAGTGTTGTAAGTAGAAGGGGAGATGCCATACAGTGGTGAAAATGGCCTTGTCCCAACTTTTTTGGGATTTGTTGACACCATGACATTTTGATTCATCATATTTTCCCTTAAAATGATAAATTTTCTCAGTTTAAACTTTTGTTCCGTGATTTATGTTCTATTCTGAATAAAATATTGACATTTGCCATCTCCACATCATTGCATTCAGTTTTTATTCACAATTTGTTTAGTGTCCCAACTTTTTTGAAATCCGGTTTGTACTACTTTTGATATATAAAGCATTAAATGGTCTCGCGCCGCAGTATCTGAGTGAATTGCTAGTGTTCTATGATCCGCCATGCCTACTTCGATCAAAGGATGCAGGCTGCTTGTCAGTACCGCCTATTATGAAAAATACAGCTGGGGGCATAGCTTTTTCTTTCAAAGCCCCAAAATTATGGAATAGTCTTCCAATTAATGTTCGGGACTCCGACACAGTTTCAGTGTTTAAGTCTAGGCTAAAAACCTATTTATTTAGCCAAGCATTTTCATAAATAGATTTGCCTTAGGTAAAGGAGCAGATCTGAGGGACTCATGGACGTAGAGTGTTATGGTGAACTTGTATGTTTAGATGCTGTCTTCATCACTCTCATTGATCACTGGGGTTTGTTGACTGTGAGAAGACTGCTTGCTTTACACTTCAGCGACCCCTCATGTTTGTGTTTCCTTCTGGCTGTCCCTTTTAGTTATGCTGTCATAGTTAGTCCTGCCAGAGTCTCTGCTTGCACTCTACAGTTAATATACATTCACATTATATCGTATGACTGTGACCATACCTAACTGCCATTTCTCCTCTTCTTCTCTTTCTCACCCTCTTTCTCTTCCCTCTCTCCCCCTGTCTCCCCCTTTCACCCTTTCTCTTTCTCTGTCGAGCTACACATGTCGTTCCTGAGCTGCCTGTGATCCAGACTCCCTCTGCCCTCTGGACCTGTCTGACCCATCCTGGTGCCCGGCTTCTGCTTGGAGATTTCGTCACATGGATGCCCCATGTGTCTCTTTGGGATGCGTCTGGGTTCTGGGGATGCTTCTCTCTACCTAGATGATGGTTCTGGCCTCGACTGGTGTTGGCAACTGTTTCTCTGGGGATTTGACAGTCCGATAGTTCAGGACTGGAATTTCCTACAAGTCTACCTGAGTCTCCAATAACTACCTAGTCTCCATATTAACATCAATTAACATGAACTGTTATAGTTGAACTGCCTGCCACCTAACACACTGTATAAATACACTTCCTGTTGGTGACGTAGCTTCCTGTTTTCGTTTCGCAACGCGCGAGTTTCCTCGTCTAAAAACAACAAACAGAATTCATCTCCAAACAACTAAAATTCCGACACAGAGGTACGTTATAATGTCTACCGTTCAGCTTGTTCAGTGTGTAGAGTGCAGGATGTTTAGACATTCTTCCTCCGTCATTAGTGATTACTTTACTTGTGATAGGTGTGTGCTAGTGAGCACTCTGACGGAGAAGATTTCAGCGTTAGAGGAGCGCATCCAGACTTTAGAGAGGGTTAGACAGTGTGAGAGCAGCGTTATTCCTGTAGCGGACAGTCTGGGTGCCACAGGCGGAGATAAACAGCCCCGACTCCGGCATTAGAGCCCTCACAGCGGGGCGAGTTGGTGACGACTCGGCGGCATACTCGTTCAGCCAAAGCTAACGCTAAGGCTAGCCCACCGGAGCACACCTCCTCTGCGCGTCACATGTCCAACAGGTTTGCTCTCCTCAGTGATGCACCCGCTGAGAAACCTGAAAGAGCTCTGGTTATAGGAGACTCTATACTGAGGCACGTGATTTTAGCTAGACCTTTAGGGGCGCCAGCGGCAGTGGTTAGGTGTATCCCGGGAGCCAGAGCACCGGACATAGCAGGTAATCTTAGGGCTCTAGGACAGCACAGGTTCTCTAAGATAGTGGTACATGCTGGAGCTAACGATATACGCCTTCGTCAGTCAGAGGTTAGTAAGAGTAACTTTACAGAGGTGTTTAAATTAGCGAAGGCGATGTCCGATGAAGTAATATGCTCTGGTCCCATCCCAATGAGACGTGGTGACATAGCTTACAGCAGGTTATGGTCGCTGAACCGCTGGATGTCCAGGTGGTGCTCCAAAAATAATGTGGGCTACATAGATAATTGGAAGACCTTTGAGGGCAAAGCTGGCCTGTTAGGGCGGGACGGTGTCCATCCCACTCGGGAAGGTGCTGCTCTCATTTCCTGCAGTATAGCTCATAGTCTCAGTAGAGGTCTAGTTAATCGGTGACATTCCAGAGCCCAGGCCAGGGAGCAGACAGACAGGCTAAACCAACTGTCTGCTAGCTGCATAGAGTCGTCACTCAGGGTTCACCTTATTGAGACTGTGTCTGTTCCCCGACCTAAGCAAAAATGTAGAAAGACTCAAAGTCTGTTTCAATAATTTAATTAACATAAAGACCACAAACTCAGATCATACTGAATGCGCAGCCGGCACCTCTGATCTGAAGCTGGGATTGTTAAATATTAGATCTCTCGCATCAAAAGCAGTTATTGTTAATGAAATTATCACAGATCAGGCGTTTAATATACTCTGTTTAACTGAAACATGGGTTAAACAGGATGAGTATGTAGCTCTAAATGAAGCTAGTCCTCCTGGGTACAGCTACATACACCAGCCTCGGTTAACTGGTAGAGGAGGAGGGATCGCAGTTATTCATAATGATAATCTGTCTATCGTACAAAAACACGGACACAAATTTAACTCATTTGAAATTCTCTATGGTAACATAAGTCTATTTAAGTATATTAAATCAGCTCAGTCGATTCCACTAATTATAATTTACAGACCTCCAGGGCCGTATTCTGAATTTCTTAGTGAATTTGCGGATTTCATCTCAGACCTGGTCGTTTCTGTAGACAAAGTGTTAATTGCTGGAGATTTTAACATTCATTTTGAGAATCCAGAAGACCCTCTGAGAACAGCATTTATATCCATACTGGACTCCGTAGGCGTAAATCAGTGTGTAGTAGGACCCACTCATAAAGCAGGTCACACTTTAGATTTAGTAATATTCTTCGGATTAATTATAAGAAATGTATTCACAATTCCACTGTCTCAAATTATCTCAGATCACTATCTTGTCTCCATTCAAGTGTGTGACAGTGATATTGTACGCACAGCACCGCGCTACCGTATTAAACGTACATTCACATCAACTACCACACAGAGTTTTATCAGTAATCTCCCAGAGTTACCAACTTCGATTAGGCCACCGTCTGACCCCACAGAACTTGATCAGGCGACTGAATATTTAGAGTCGACACTTCGTTGTACCTTAGATAATGTAGCCCCAGCTAAAAGAAAAATTATTAGAGATAAGAAACTCGCTCCCTGGTATAACGATCACACGCGCACTTTAAAACAGACTGCTCGGAAATTAGAGCGTAAATGGCGTCAAACTAAATTGTTGGTATTTCAAATAGCATGGAAAGAGAGCATCCTGAACTATAGGAAAGCTCTTAGTGTAGCTAGATCAACGTATCTCTCCACTCTTATAGAAGAAAATAAAAATAATCCTAGATTTTTATTTAATACCGTAGCCAAATTAACCAGAAATAAGACCACTACAGAAATCTCATGCAATAGTGAGGACTTCATGAACTTTTTTAATAATAAAATTGTAAATATTAGGCATAAAATTGAGGCTTTGAAACCAAACAATGTAATTGATACAGATGTTAACCTAGCCATGTCAGATTCAGACCTAGAATACTTTACTCCTCTTGAAGAGAATGAACTAATTTCACTCATCTCTTCTGCAAATTCATCAACCTGTATATTAGATCCTATACCGACTCATTTTCTTAAACAGATAGTACCAGTAATAACAGAACCGCTGTTGAGAATAATTAATTCCTCACTCAGCATTGGTTATGTTCCAAAATCTTTTAAAGTAGCAGTTATTAAACCAATAATTAAAAAACCTGACCTCGACCCCTGTCAGCTGTCCAATTACAGGCCAATATCAAACCTCCCCTTTATCTCTAAGATTCTGGAAAAGATAGTAGCGGAGCAGCTATGCTCATATCTACATAGAAATGGCATACATGAACTGTATCAGTCAGGATTTAGGCCTCATCACAGCACAGAAACAGCACTCGTTAAAGTAGTAAATGACCTCCTATTGGCCTCTGATCAGGGTTGTGTAACTATGCTTGTATTACTCGACCTCAGTGCAGCTTTTTTGACACTATTGATCACGCTATTCTTCTTCACAGATTAGAAAATGTAGTAGGAATTAAGGGTACAGCCCTCTCCTGGCTCAGATCCTATTTGACCGATCGTTATCAGTATGTAGACTTAAATGGTGATTATTCTGCATGTTCTCTAGTGGAGTTTGGCGTTCCGCAGGGTTCAGTTTTAGGCCCACTGCTTTTTTCCCTTTACATGCTTCCTCTGGGCAACATAATCCGTAAGCATGGTATTAGTTTTCATTGTTATGCTGACGACACACAGCTATACGTCTCAACAAAACCTGATGAGAAAAACCATCTTACTAAAGTTGAGCAATGTGTGCAGGACATAAGAAATTGGATGCTAATTAACTTCCTTCTGCTTAATCCGGATAAGACAGAAGTTCTAGTCATAGGACCGCATACAGCTAGAAGTAAAATCTTAGATCAAACCGTAACTTTAGATGGCCTTTCAATTCAATTCAATTCAGTTTTATTTGTATAGCGCTTTTAACAATTGACATTGTCTCAAAACAGCTTTACACAATCAAAAGAATTATTTAAGTTTGTATGGAATGTGAATGTGTATGAATCACAATGTTCAGATAGTCCCTGGTGAGCAAGCCCGAGGGCGACAGTGGCAAGGAAAAACTCCCTGAGATGGTAATAGGAAGAAACCTTGAGAGGAACCAGACTCGACAGGGAACCCATCCTCATCTGGGTGAAACAGATAGCAGGAAATGATCTGCATTTATACAGTGTTAAGTGTTAGGTTCAGCTATAATAGTTGATGTTAATTGATGTTATAATAGTTGATGTAAAATGGAGTCCAGTAGTTATTCGAGACTCAGATAGACTTGTAGAAAGTTCCAGTCCTGAACTATCGAATTGTCAAGTCCTCAGAGAAACAGCTGACAACACCAGTCGAGGCCAGAACCATCTTCTAAGTAGATAGAATCATCCCCAGACACCAGGCACATCCTAAAGAGACAGACGGGGCATCCATGCGATGAGACCTCCAACCAGAAACCGGGCACCAGGATGGACCAGACAGGTCCGGAGGGCAGAGGGAGTCTGGATCACTGGCAGCTCAGGAACCACATGTGTAGCTCGACAGAGAGAGAGAGAGAGAAAGAGTGAAAGGGGGAGACAGGGGGAGAGAGGAAAGAGAAAGAGGGGGAGGAAGAGAAGAGGAGGAGAGATTGCAATTAGGTATGGTCACAGTCACAATGTCTAATGTGAATGTATATTTACTGTAGAGTGCAAGCAGGGACTCCGGCAGGACTAACTATGACAGCATAACTAAAAGGGAGAGCCAGAAGGAAACACAAACATGAGGGCTCCCTGAGATGTAAAGCAAACAATCACCTCACCGTCAACAAACCTGAGTGATCAAATGAGACTGAGGAAGACAGCATCTAAACATACCAGTTCACCATAATACTCTACGTCCATGAGTCCCCCAGATCTGCTCCTTTACCTTATGGCAAATCTATTTACAAAAATGCTTGGTTAAATAAATAGGTTTTTAGCCTAGACTTAAACACTGAGACTGTGTCTGAGTCCCGAACACTATTTGGAAGACTATTCCATAATTTTGGGGCTTTGTAAGAAAAAGCTCTGCCCCCAGCTGTAGTTTTCATAATACGCGGTACTGATAAGCAGCCTGCATCCTTTGACCGAAGTAGGCGTGGCGGATCGTAAGACACTAGCAGTTCGCTCAGATACTGCGGCGCGAGACCATTTAATGCCTTATATGTCAAGAGTAGTATTTTAAAATCAATGCGAAATTTCACAGGGAGCCAATGCAGTGAAGATAGGATAGGGGTGATGTGCTCATATCTTCTGGTTCTAGTGAGGACTCTCGCTGCTGCATTTTGGACTAGCTGAAGCTTGTTTATGCACCTAACTGAACAACCAGACAGTAAGGCATTACAATAGTCCAACCTAGAAGTGATAAAAGCATGAACTAGTTTTTCTGCATCATTTAGCGACAATATATTTCTTATTTTGGCGATATTTCTAAGGTGAAAGAATCCTATCCTGGTGATATTATCTACATGAGCTTCAAATGAAAGGCTGGAATCTATAATCACGCCGAGGTCTTTTACTGTTGCACTTGACGGAACAGAAAGGCCATCTAAAGTTACGGTGTGATCTAAGATTTTACTTCTAGCTGTATGCGGTCCTATGACTAGAACTTCTGTCTTATCCGGATTAAGCAGAAGGAAGTTAATTAGCATCCAATTTCTTATGTCATGAACACATTGCTCAACTTTAGTAAGATGGTTTTTCTCATCAGGTTTTGTTGAGACGTATAGCTGTGTGTCGTCAGCATAACAATGAAAACTAATACCATGCTTACGGATTATGTTGCCCAGAGGAAGCATGTAAAGGGAAAAAAGCAGTGGGCCTAAAACTGAACCCTGCGGAACGCCAAACTCCACTAGAGAACATGCAGAATAATCACCATTTAAGTCTACATACTGATAACGATCGGTCAAATAGGATCTGAGCCAGGAGAGGGTTGTACCCTTAATTCCTACTAAATTTTCTAATCTGTGAAGAAGAATAGCATGATCAATAGTGTCAAAAGCTGCACTGAGGTCGAGTAATACAAGCATAGTTACACAACCCTGATCAGAGGCCAATAGGAGGTGATTTACTACTTTAACGAGTGCTGTTTCTGTGCTGTGATGAGGCCTAAATCCTGACTGATACAGTTCATGTATGCCATTTCTATGTAGATATGAGCATAGCTGCTCCGCTACCATCTTTTCCAGAATCTTAGAGATAAAGGGGAGGTTTGATATTGGCCTGTAATTGGACAGCTGACAGGGGTCGAGGTCAGGTTTCTTAATTATTGGTTTGATAACTGCTACTTTAAAAGATTTTGGAACATAACCAATGCTGAGTGAGGAATTAATTATTCTCAACAGCGGTTCTGTTATTACTGGTACTATCTGTTTAAGAAAATGTGTCGGTATAGGATCTAATATACAGCTTGATGAATTTGCAGAAGAGATGAGTGAAATTAGTTCATTCTCTTCAAGGGGAGTAAAGTATTCTAGGTTTGAATCTGACATGGCTAGGTTAACATCTGTATCAATTACATTGTTCGGTTTCAAAGCCTCAATTTTATGCCTGATATTTACAATTTTATTATTAAAAAAGTTCATGAAGTCCTCACTATTGCATGATGTTGTTGTGGAGATTTCTGTAGTGGTCTTATTTCTGGTTAATTTGGCTACGGTATTAAATAAAAATCTAGGATTATTTTTATTTTCTTCTATAAGAGTGGAGAGATACGTTGATCTAGCTACACTAAGAGCTTTCCTATAGTTCAGGATGCTCTCTTTCCATGCTATTTGAAATACCAACAATTTAGTTTGACGCCATTTACGCTCTAATTTCCGAGCAGTCTGTTTTAAAGTGCGCGTGTGATCGTTATACCAGGGAGCGAGTTTCTTATCTCTAATAATTTTTCTTTTAGCTGGAGCTACATTATCTAAGGTACAACGAAGTGTCGACTCTAAATATTCAGTCGCCTGATCAAGTTCTGTGGGGTCAGACGGTGGCCTAATCGAAGTTGGTAACTCTGGGAGATTACTGATAAAACTCTGTGTGGTAGTTGATGTGAATGTACGTTTAATACGGTAGCGCGGTACTGTGCATACATTATCACTGTCACACACTTGAACGGAGACAAGATAGTGATCTGAGATAATTTCAGACAGTGGAATTGTGAATACATTTCTTATAATTAATCCGAAGAATATTACTAAATCTAAAGTGTGACCTGCTTTATGAGTGGGTCCTACTACACACTGATTTACGCCTACGGAGTCCAGTATGGATATAAATGCTGTTCTCAGAGGGTCTTCTGGATTCTCAAAATGAATGTTAAAATCTCCAGCAATTAACACTTTGCCTACAGAAACGACCAGGTCTGAGATGAAATCTGCAAATTCACTAAGAAATTCAGAATACGGCCCTGGAGGTCTGTAAATTATAATTAGTGGAATCGACTGAGCTGATTTAATATACTTAAATACACTTATGTTACTATAGAGAATTTCAAATGAGTTAAATTTGTGTCGGTGTTTTTGTACGATAGACAGATTATCATTATGAATAACTGCGACGCCTCCTCCTCTACCAGTTAACCGAGGCTGGTGTATGTAGCTGTATCCAGGAGGACTAGCTTCATTTAGAGCTACATACTTGTCCTGTTTAACCCATGTTTCAGTTAAACAGAGTATATCAAACGCCTGATCTGTGATAATTTCATTAACAATAACTGCTTTTGATGTGAGAGATCTAATATTTAACAATCCTAGCTTCAGATCAGAGGTGCCGGCTGCGCATTCAGTATGATCTGAGTTTGTGGTCTTTATGTTAATTAGATTATTGAAACAGAATTTCTGGGTCTTTCTACATTTTTGCTTAGATCGGGGAACAGACACAGTCTCAATATGGTGAACCCTGAGTGACGACTCTGTGCAGCTAGCAGACGGTTGGTTTAGCCTGTCTGTCTGCTCCCTGGCCTGGGCTCTGGATTGTCACCGATTAACTAGACCTCTACTGAGACTATGAGCTATACTACAGGAAATGAGAGCAGCACCTTCCCGAGTGGGATGGACACCGTCCCGCCCTAACAGGCCAGCTTTGCCCTCAAAGGTCTTCCAATTATCTATGAAGCCCACATTATTTTTGGAGCACCACCTGGACATTCAGCGGTTCAGCGACCATAACCTGCTGTAAGCTATGTCACCACGTCTCATTGGGATGGGACCAGAGCATATTACTTCATCGGACATCGCCTTCGCTAATTTAAACACCTCTGTAAAGTTACTTTTACTAACCTCTGACTGACGAAGGCGTATATCGTTAGCTCCAGCATGTACCACTATCTTAGAGAACCTGTGCTGTCCTAGAGCCCTAAGATTACCTGCTATGTCCGGTGCTCTGGCTCCCGGGATACACCTAACCACTGCCGCTGGCGCCCCTAAAGGTCTAGCTAATGTCACGTGCCTCAGTATAGAGTCTCCTATAACCAGAGCTCTTTCAGGTTTCTCAGCGGGTGCAGCACTGAGGAGAGCAAACCTGTTGGACACGTGACGCGCAGAGGAGGTGTGCTCCGGTGGGCTAGCCTTAGCGTTAGCTTTGGCTGAACGAGTATGCCGCCGAGTCGTCACCCACTCGCCCCGCTGTGAGGGCTCTAATGCCGGAGTCAGGGGCTGTTTATCTCCGCCTGTGGCACCCAGACTGTCCGCTACAGGAATAACGCTACTCTCACACTGTCTAACCCTCTCTAAAGTCTGGATGCGCTCCTCTAATGCTGATATCTTCTCCGTCAGAGTGCTCACTAACACACACCTATCACAAATAAAATTATCACTAATGACGGAGGAAGAATGTCTAAACATCCTGCACTCTACACACTGAACAAGCTGAACGGTAGACATTATAACGTACCTCTGTGTCTGAGTTTTAGTTGTTTAGTTGAGGAAACTCGCGCGTTGCGAAACTTTCGCGGCAACAATACGAAGACAGGAAGCTACGTGCTACCTTTCTGTTCCGTCAAGTGCAACAGTTTAAGACCTCGGCGTGATTATAGATTCCAGCCTTTCATTTGAAGCTCATGTAGATAATATCACCAGGATAGCATTCTTTCACCTCAGAAATATCGCCAAAATAAGAAATATATTGTCGCTAAACGATGCAGAAAAACTAGTTCATGCTTTTATCACTTCTAGGTTGGACTATTGTAATGCCTTACTGTCTGGTTGTTCAGTTAGGTGCATAAACAAGCTTCAGCTAGTCCAGAATGCAGCAGCGAGAGTCCTCACTAGAACCAGAAGATATGAGCACATCACCCCTATCCTATCTTCACTGCATTGGCTCCCTGTGAAATTTCGCATTGATTTTAAAATACTACTCTTGACATATAAGGCATTAAAAGGTCTCGCCCCGCAGTATCTGAGCGAACTGCTAGTGTCTTACGATCCCCCACGCCTACTTCGGTCAAAGGATGCAGGCTGCTTGTCAGTACCGCGTATTATGAAAACTACAGCTGGGGGCAGAGCTTTTTCTTACAAAGCCCCAAAATTATGGAATAGTCTTCCAAATAGTGGTCGGGACTCAGACACAGTCTCAGTGTTTAAGTCTAGGCTAAAAACCTATTTATTTAGCCAAGCATTTTTATAAATAGATTTGCCATAAGGTGAAGGAGCAGATCTGGGGGACTCATGGACGTAGATTATTATGGTGAACTGGTATGTTTAGATGCTGTCTTCCTCACTCTCATTTGATCACTCAGGTTTGTTGACAGTGAGGTGATTGTTTGCTTTACATCTCAGGGAGCCCTCATGTTTGTGTTTCCTTCTGGCTCTCCCTTTTAGTTATGCTGTCATAGTTAGTCCTGCCGGAGTCCCTGCTTGCACTCTACAGTAAATATACATTCACATTAGACATTGTGACTGTGACCATACCTAATTGCAATCTCTCCTCCTCTTCTCTTCCTCCCCCTCTTTCTCTTTCCTCTCTCCCCCTGTCTCCCCCTTTCACTCTTTCTCTCTCTCTCTCTGTCGAGCTACACATGTGGTTCCTGAGCTGCCAGTGATCCAGACTCCCTCTGCCCTCCGGACCTGTCTGGTCCATCCTGGTGCCCGGTTTCTGGTTGGAGGTCTCATCGCATGGATGCCCCGTCTGTCTCTTTAGGATGTGCCTGGTGTCTGGGGATGATTCTATCTACTTAGAAGATGGTTCTGGCCTCGACTGGTGTTGTCAGCTGTTTCTCTGAGGACTTGACAATTCGATAGTTCAGGACTGGAACTTTCTACAAGTCTATCTGAGTCTCGAATAACTACTGGACTCCATTTTACATCAACTATTTTAACATCAATTAACATCAACTATTATAGCTGAACCTAACACTTAACACTGTATAAATGCAGATCATTTCCTGCTATCTGTTTCACCCAGATGAGGATGGGTTCCCTGTCGAGTCTGGTTCCTCTCAAGGTTTCTTCCTATTACCATCTCAGGGAGTTTTTCCTTGCCACTGTCGCCCTCGGGCTTGCTCACCAGGGACTATCTGAACATTGTGATTCATACACATTCACATTCCATACAAACTTAAATAATACTTTTGATTGTGTAAAGCTGTTTTGAGACAATGTCAATTGTTAAAAGCGCTATACAAATAAAACTGAATTGAATTGAATTGAATAAATGCAGATCATTTCCTGCTTTCTGTTTCACCCAAATGAGGATGGGTTCCCTGTTCCTGAAGGAAGAAGAAGACACATATGTTCGAATGCTGTACATAGATTTCAGCTCAGCATTCAACACTATCATCCCTCAACAACTGATGGGGAAGCTGGGCCTATTGGGCCTGAACACCTCCCTCTGCAACTGGATCCTCGACTTTCTGACCGGAAGGCCTCAGTCAGTATGGATCGGGAACTGCACCTCCAGCACCACCACACTGAGCACTGGGGCCCCACAAGGCTGTGTGCTCAGTCCCCTGCTGTTTACACTGCTGACTCACAACTGTGTAGCAACACACAGTTCAAATCACATCATTAAGTTCGCTGACGACACAACTGTGGTGGGTCTCATTAGCAAGAACGACGAGTCAGCGTACAGAGAGGAAGTGCAGAGGCTAACGGACTGGTGTAAAGGCAACAACCTGTCTCTGAATGTTGACAAGACAAAGGAGATGGTTGTTGACTTTAGGAGGACACAAGGCGACCATTCTCCGCTGAGCATCGATGGCTCCTCTGTGGAGATCGTCGAAAGCAGCAAATTCCTGGGCGTCCACCTGGAGAAGGACCTCAGCTGGTCCCTCAACACCAGCTCTCTGCACAAGAAAGCCCTCTTCTTTCTGAGAAGACTGAGGAAGGCCCAGCTTCCACCACCAATCCTGACCACCTTCTATAGAGGAACTATCGAGAGCATCCTGAGTGCCTGCATCACTGTCTGGTTTGGGAATTGTGCCATATCGTACCGAAAGACCGTACAGCGGATAGTGAGGACAGCAGAGAAGATCATCGGGGTCTCTCTCCCTTCTATTGAAGACATTTACATCACACGCTGCATCCGTAAAGCCACAAGCATTGTGACTGATCGGACACACCCCTCTCACACACTCTTCACACTCCTGCCATCTGGAAAAAAGTACCGAAGCATTCGGGCACACACATCCAGACTGTGCAACAGTTTTTTTTCCACAAGCCATCCGTCTCCTCAACAAAAAGGGACTGTACTGACACACACACACACACACACACACACACACACACACACACACACAACAATCTATGTTGCATGTAGCACCTTGGTCCTGGAGGAACGTTGTTTCATTTCACTGTGTACTAACCGTATATGGTTGAAATGACAATAAAAGCCTTTGAACTTGAACTTGTTGAGTCGGGTTCCTCTCAAGGGTTTTTCCTATCACCATCTCAGGGAGTTTTTCCTTGCCACTGTCGCCCTCGGCTTGCTCACCAGGGACAAACTGACCATTTTGATTCATACGCATTCACATTCCATACAAACTTAAATAATTCTTTTGATTGTGTAAAGCTGCTTTGAGGCAATGACAATTGCTAAAAGCGCTATACAAATAAAATTGAATTGAATTGAAGTCTTGTCACAGCCATATCTGGGGAAGAGGATGCTATTGCAGCAATATGAGATACTCGTGACAATCTGATGTCTCGAGTGCCTTTGGGTCTTGCTCCCTGTTTGTACCATCGATTTATCTGTCGATCAGTTTTGTCATGTTCCTCTACATTCGGTATAAACTGTTGAGATTTGCTAGATTCACGAGACTCACTGGCTGTATGCTGAAGAGGTCCATGCTGACGATCTACTGAATGTTCTGCCTGTTTTGGAAGTCCAGCAAGTAACTTTGTTTCAAGAACTGCAATCCTTTGTAGAGGTGTGTGGCAGGTCAAGCAGCAAGTAGATTCCACAAAAGGCATTTTTATTATTATTTTTTTTTCTCGTCTGTTTGAATGTAGGCGTTGCACGAGACTGATCTGGCAACCCTTGTACGAGGACGCTGAGACGCTGCTGAGACACTGCTTTTTTCCGAGCTCCACCATACTGACCAACTTTTAAACTTTTTCGTCCCCTTACGAAGAGTGTACATGAAACGGATAAGTATCTTATAATATATTTACTCGAAACGCGTGTTATATCGTTAAGTTTTAATTGTTTTGCAGCACACTGCTTTTAGCCGGCATTAGCATAGCTAATTAGCGTTAGCATCGCTAGCCCGCTAGCCTGGCTATCACGTTTGTTTGTTTGTTTGTAAAGTTTGTTTTCGCTTCCTCACACCAATTATTTTCCGTGTTTAGACACCATGTCGGTTGTGATTCTGCTTCTGAGTGCAGGTGAGGAGACATTGGAGCTGCACTCGGTGGATTTGGAGGTGGAGGCCGTGGAGAAGCTGATCCGTGAGCTACAGGTGAAGCTGGCCCGGCTACAGCAGCGGAAAGCCACGCTGGAATCGACGCGGACCGACGCCCACCTGTCCCAGGTAAACTCTCGGCGTGACACAATCTCTCCGACAACCTCAACCCCGCGTGTTTCTCTGCCCAGGTCCAACACACCAAGGACGCAGCCCGCCCAGTGTTCCTACACCCCGGCGCCGGGATACCACGGACCCTGGATACAGCAGCGGCGGAAGAAGCACGCCAAGCCCCGGGCGAGGACCTCTCCCCCTCCACCACCACCACCCGTCTTCGACATCTCGACCCAAAACCGCTTCGCTCCTCTCTGCGAGACGGCAGACGACGTCCTGGTCATCGGAGACTCCATCGTTCGTCATGTGCGTGCTACCACGGCTAAAGGTAAGGTGCACACACGCTGTTTACCTAGTGCACGTGTTCTTGATGTTGCTGCACAGGTGCCTGCTGCCCTGAGGAAGAACATTGGAGCTGTGGTCCTTCATGCCGGCACGAACGACACCAGGCTGAGGCAGACGGAGATCCTAAAGAAGGACTTCAGGAGCCTGGTCGAGAAGGTCATCACCCACGACAAGGATCATCGTATCTGGACCGCTTCCCACATTTCAGCGAGGAATCGAGAAGTTCAGTAGATTATTTGCCTTTAATGAATGGTTACAATCTTGGTGTCAACAACAGAAATTACGCTTTGTTGATAACTGGAATGTTTTCTGGGAGCGTCCTAGGCTCATTCACACCGATGGCCTACACCCTAGCAGAGCTGGAGCAGTGGTCCTCTCTGACAACATCTCCAGGACACTACGAACCATCTGACTGGCGGTAAGTCATACTGTAGATTCCAAACATAGACACATCACAACTCACCGTAGTGATAGACGCACACACATAGCTTGTCCTATAGAAGCTGTGTCTGTTCCCCGAATACTGAGAAAAAAGAATAAATTTGTTAAATTTGCCCGAAACAATCTGATAACCATAAAACCAGATGGTAAATCCATCGCTGTCTGATATACAGCACAGGTGTTTAGGTTCTGTTACCTGACAAAACAGGATAAACACATGCCATTTAAACAGCAATCATTTTATTTCACTTTTTCTGAGTGTTAGTGTGCAAACCTCGAATCAAATCATTAATGTTCGCCAAGTAAGTGAATGCATTTTAAAAACTACTTTTCTGAAGTGGATTGTCTATTGGTGTCAACAAAATTCTAGCCATATGGCAATATTAGTTTATCAATTTCTTTCACAATACTGATTTCTGACAAACTAGATTAGGAGACTGACAGGGATCATATTTATACTTTTACATTTAGCTGTTTAATCTGCTGTTAGTTTTACGTCCGTATTCACAGACTATATCCTGGCCTGCTGTACTGAATGTGAGTCCACTGCATTTGGCGCTGCTTGTGTCTGAACGCAGCCAATCGTCTATCACATGATGGCAGGGAAAGGCACAGCCAATCAAAATGTTCATATGTGTTTTGGGGGCGGGAGGACTCAAGGAGAGAACGTGATTTATCCCTTTCTGCGTGTCTAGGTTAATGTTGACAGAACGATTTAAAAAAAAGTGGATTAAATTATTGGTGGGGACATTTCAATGGTCGGAGGATATTGGTGGGGACACATCCACTCCGTCCACCCTAAATCTACGCCCCTGTATATATATAATTTAAAACTATTTATTCATTTGTCTTTTATTTACTTACTTACTAGCGAATGCTTTTTTAGGGCTCTAAAAACTACGGCAGTATGAATGACAATGGAATAGGATGTGTGAGTTGCACCGGTCACACACACACACACACACACACATTTTCATTATATGTATATTACCTTTAGTCTTGTGTTTGTGTTTATGGTGATGTTCTGTAAAGAAACGTTTGCAAAAAAAATCGCTAAAGTTTGCTAGCGGATAGCACATATTGCACAATATTACAAATATATATTTTTATGTCACATACACTTTACTGCATGCTACAAACAAATATGAAAGTTCAGTAGCACGGCATTTTACCGAGCGTTTTGATAACGCATTGTTTGTTTTGCTTACGGCCATACACTAATGTTTTGCTTACACTATTCTTACTTATTGCAACGTGACCACAGTATTGTAATTTATATTCTGTATATGGACGGCTGAGGAAACCCGAAGACTCATCCGTGTTCGTGGTGAAAATGAGCAACTTTTTTAAAAATCGAAATACGGCGCAAAAAACCTTTGGGAGTGAGTAATCTCTCTTATTGGAATGTGTGATAAACATCGGCGCATGTCCTCTGACGTAACATGGACACACAGGAATGTAAATGAACACTGCATTTATGACCCAAAAAATAAACGCTTTGAGATGATTTATTTTACTCGAAACGCGTGTTATATCGTTAAGTTTTAATTGTTTTGCAGCACACCGCTTTTAGCCGGCATTAGCATCGCTAATTAGCATTAGCATCGCTAGCCCGGCTATCACGTTTGTTTGTTTGTTTGTAAAGTTTGTTTTCGCTTCCTCACACCGATTATTTTCCGTGTTTAGACACCATGTCGGTTGTGATTCTGCCTCTGAGTGCAGGTGAGGAGACATTGGAGCTGCACTCGGTGGATTTGGAGGTGGAGGCCGTGGAGAAGCTGATCCGTGAGCTACAGGTGAAGCTGGCCCGGTTACAGCAGCGGAAAGCTTCCAAACATATTAGACACATCACAACTCACCGTAGTGATAGACGAACACACATAGCTTGTCCTATAGAAACTGTGTCTGTTCCCCGAATACTGAGAAAAAAGAATAAATTTGTTAAATTTGCCCGAAACAATCTGATAACCATAAAACCAGAAAAAGGCAAAATAAGTAGTCAAAATCCACCTCTAAAGTTTGGACTACTCAACATTAGATCCCTTGCGCCTAAAGCACTTATTGTTAATGAAATTATCTCAGATTATTGCCTTGACGCACTCTGTCTCACTGAAACCTGGCTTAAACCAAATGAATATTTTAGTCTGAATGAGTCTACTCCGTCAGGATATTTCTATAAGCACGAGCCCCGTCTAATTGGTCGCGGTGGTGGTGTCGCCACTATCTACAATGATGTACTCACTGTTACCCAGAAAATAAGGCCCAGGTTTAATTCATTTGAAGTGCTTATCATTAATGTTGCACTAAATGAAATACGTAATAAACCCTTGCTATATTTTACCCTGGCCACCGTGTACAGACCCCCGGGGCCATATGGCGATTTTCAAAGAATTTGGACATCTGCTATCAGACCTATTGGTTAACTCTGACAAAGTGTTGATAGTAGGAGACTTTAACATTCATGTAGATGATGCTAACGACGCTTTAGCACTCACATTTATGGATTTACTAAATTCCTTTGGGTTAAGCAAAATATAATTGGAGCAACTCACCGCTTTAATCATACGCTAGATTTAATTATATCCCATGGTATAGATGTCTCTAATATAGAGATCATACCTCAAAGTGATGATATCACAGATCATCACCTCCTGACATATACTCTACCCATAGAACAGATTAGCTGTGTCTCCCCACGTTATCAATCTGTTAGAAATATGAATCCCACTACTAAAGACAGATTCACAAGTAATCTGCCGGATCTGTCCCAATTTCTTATTAGACCCCTAAATGCAGATGATCTAGATGAAGTGACTAGCAGCATGGGCACTATACTTAACAGTACATTAGACACTGTTACTCCCATCAGATTAAAAAAAGTCAGAGATAAAACACTTGCACCTTGGTACAACAGTCATACTCGCGCCCTAAAGAGAGCAACCCGTAACCTCGAGCGAAAATGGAGGAAAACTAAATTAGAAGTTTTTCGAATTGCGTATAAAGACAGTATGTGCAGCTATAGACAGGCTCTAAAAACTGCTAGGACCGAGCATCTTAGCCAACTGATAGCAAGAAACCAAAACAATCCCAGGTTCTTATTTAGTACAGTGGCTCGCCTAACAAAACCTAAGATGCCCGCAGAGAGTATCCCATCACAGTTTAGAAGTGAAGACTTCTTTAATGAAAAAATCAATAATATCAGGAAGAAAATAATGGAGGTTCAACCTCTAATAGTATCTCATGATCCAGTTCAGCCTATAGCTTCACATTTAGATTTTCACTGGTTTACAGGTATAGGACAGGAAGAGCTGTATAAACTCATCACCTCGGCTAAATCAACAACGTGCCTGTTAGACCCAATCCCAACCAGATTTTTAAAAGAAGTGATGCTTACGGTTGGAGAGCCACTCCTAAACATTATTAATTCTTCATTACATCTAGGTCACGTCCCTAAACCTTTCAAGTTAGCAGTTATTAAGCCGCTTCTTAAAAAATCTAATTTGGACGCGAATGAAATAACAAATTACAGACCGATTTCAAACCTTCCGTTCATATAAAAAATACTAGAAAAAGTAGTATCAGCTCAAATTTGCACATTCTTGCAGGATAACAACATCCTTGAAGAATTTCAGTCAGGTTTCAGGCCCCATCATAGCACAGAAACTGCACTAGTTAAGATTACAAACGACTTGTTTTTAGCTTCAGACCAAGGCTGCATCTCATTGCTAGTCCTGCTTGATCTTAGTGCTGCATTCGACACTATAGATCATAATATTCTCATAGATCGCTTACAAAATTATATAGGTATTCAGGGACAGGCATTAAAATGGTTTAGATCTTACCTGTCTGATCGCTACCATTTTGTAGATCTAAATGGAGAACCGTCTGGTGTAATGCCAGTGAAATATGGGGTCCCACAAGGGTCAGTTTTAGGACCTCTGTTGTTCTCAATATACATGCTTCCCTTGGGTAACATCATTAGAAGACATGGGATTAGTTTCCATTGTTATGCTGATGATACCCAATTATATATCTCAACTAAACCAGACGAAATACCTAAGTTGTCTAGATTAACTGAGTGTGTCCAGGACATAAAAGATTGGATGACCAATAACTTTCTTTCATTAAATTCAGATAAGACAGAGATATTACTTATTGGCCCAAAAACCAGCACACAACAGCTTTCACAATTCAGCTTGCGCTTAGAAGGATGTACTGTTATTACCAGCTCAGCAGTAAAAGATCTGGGAGTAATATTAGGCAGTAACTTGTCTTTTGAAAATCACATTTCAAATATCACAAAAACAGCCTTTTTCCATCTTCGAAATATTGCTAAACTTAGGAACATCTTATCCGTATCTGATGCAGAAAAACTAGTTCATGCATTCATGACCTCCAGACTGGACTATTGTAATGCATTACTAGGTGGTTGTCCTGCATCCTCAATAAACAAGCTTCAGTTAATCCAAAATGCAGCTGCCAGGGTTCTCACTAGATCCAGAAAATATGATCATATAACCCCAATATTATCATCCCTGCACTGGCTACCTGTTCAGTTTAGAATAAATTACAAAATAGTATTACTTACATACAAGGCCTTAAATGGTTTAGCTCCCACATACCTAACCAGTCTTCTGATGCGCTACAATCCACCACGCGCCTTAAGATCACAAAGCTCCGGACTTCTGGTAGTTCCCAGAATTTCAAAATCTACAAAAGGGGGTAGGGCTTTTTCATATTTAGCTCCAAAGCTTTGGAATAGCCTTCCAGACAGTGTTCGGGGAGCAGACACGGTTTCTCAGTTCAAAAGTAGACTCAAGACGTATCTTTTTAATCTGGCATACACATAACTCATCCCAGTACTCATACTCCAGTACACCTATACCGAATGGCAACTACGCTAATTCTCCCCATCTGTTCTGTATTTCTCTACCCATCCCGAGGCATCGGGAGATTTTGCCAGCTTCAGTAGACAAAGGCCGACCCTGCGAGGTTCCTGAGGCATCCAGAGAAGGACCAGCTCCAGCTGGATTCAGCTTTATGATGGTTGGAGCTACACATGCTGCTCCTGTGCTTCCAGTGATCCAGACCTCATCTGCCCTCTGCACCTACTGACTCATCCCTATGCTGAACTGGTCTTCATGTCAATTTAAATAATTTCTGTCATATTGAATTTTCACCTGCACAACACACAAGATGTTATATCATTTCTATCTGTTGTCGCCCAAATGAGGATGGGTTCCCTGTTGAGTCTGGTTCCTCTCAAGGTTTCTTCCTAATGCCATCTCAGGGAGTTTTTCCTTGCCACCGGCGCCGTCACCCTTGGCTTGCTCATCAGAGAAATTTCATTCATTTGTCTCATTATTATCTGCACATTTTTCTCACACATCCACACTTCCAATTATTTTCTTTTCTATAATTATTATTATTATTTGTTTTTATTTATTTATTTTCTATTATTATTATTATTTTATTTATTTATTTATTATTATTATTATTATTATTATGATTTGTTAAATTTCTTTAATTTTTGTGAAGCTGCTTTGAGACAATGACCATTGTTAAAAGCGCTATATAAATAAAATTGAATTGAATTGAATTGAATAGGCAGCTGTGTTTTCCCGTCTCTGGAATGTAAGCTGCTGGCAGCGGGAGGAAAACGTTTAATGTTTGTGCCACAAATATTTTGTTTGAGCACTGTGCTGATCTGCTGAAGTAAAAATCTTAGAGAAATCAGAGAAAAGTATCTGAGTGAACTGCTAGTGTCTTATGATCCACCACACCTACTTTGATCAAAGGATGCAGGCTGCTTGTCAGTACCGTGTATTATGAAAACTACAGCTGGGTGGAGAGCTTTTTCTTACAAAGCACCAAAATTATGGAATAGTCTTCCAAATCCTGTTCGGGACTCAGACAGTCTCAGTGTTTAAGTCCAGGCTAAAAACCTATTTATTTAATCAAGGATTTTTATAAATAGATTTATCTAAAGGAGCACATCTGGGGGACTCATGGACGTAGAGTATTACGGTGAACTGGTACAGTGGTGTGACAACCAGACTGCTCATTACCGTCGCACTCACCGCCGTGGAAACGCGGCAGCGGCCAAAATAAACCAGGAGCATTTCAAAATAATTTGTGAAATGACCGCCAGGTGGCGCAAATTGACATTTTCCGTCGTATCGGTTTTTAAATATATTCAGAGCTTAAGTCATAATAAAGTCAAAACAATATGTTGTAGCGAAGTAATACTACAATTATGATAATTTACACATCCAACAAACATGTAAAACTATAAATATAAAAAATATGAGTTAGAAAACATTGGTTTTATTTTGTTTAGACAGACTCTCTGTTTTTATCTGTTTAGTGTTATTATTAAAGAAAACAGCGCAAACAACAGCACTAGGGCTTTAAAAAAAATTATTTCGACAATACTTACAGTTGTTAGAGTTTAAGACATCAAGATTTAAATATAGAAATAACTAAAACAAATAGAGCAAACTTCCAGAATAGATAATAAAATAATAAATCAATAAAAAAGATGTATGCAGTATATTCGGGGCCTCTCATTACATTAGACCTGTTTAAGAATTTTATTTTATTTGATATCAGAACTAATAGAGTGACTTTTAATTAGCCTATTTCATAATGTGACTAATGCATTAAAATTGCCAATCACTATTAATATTAAACAGGTGGCGAACAATTAGGCAGCGATACGGCGTGGTGTTGTGTTAAACTGAAGACGGCGCGGTCCGTGGAGCCGTGTGGGTCATGTACATGTTTCCTTTAGACAAAACTTCAGCCCTTTTCATATTTTCCCCGTGGTCGTTATTAATAAATATATTTAAATAAAAGTTTTGCCTTCCAAGGCAACAGATTATGGAGCTTCTTGAGCTGCTCAGACCTGCGCGTGCCAGACCAACGCGTCGTACTTACTGTACTTACTGTACACTCCCCGTCCCGATGTCCAGCTGCTCTCTGCTTTTTGTTTAAAATATGTTTCATTGATCATTAGCCATTATCCATGACTTTATGGGTTTTACTTTTGACACGTTTTATTTTTATGAAATTTGATTTAGTTAAATGAGAAAATAACCATGGGAGTTTCAAACCCTGCATCCATTCATGTTTCTGGGTGATTGTAATGTTTAATACCCCTACAGTATTCACTTATGCGGTTTGGCTCGCTGTGAGATGCGGTGTGTTATACCCCTATCTCACCTGCGCGGGCTCGCGCTGTGGCCGTAGGCTTGATCATGATTCACCCCGAGTTTTTGCGCTGTGATTACGTTCCCATCTTTCCGCGTGAAAAATTCCACGTTTAGTTTTTCGCGGAACGTTAAAGGAACGTCGTGGGCAATCGCGGCAGCTCACGGAGATGAGTCCGGCCACACAGGTGAGAGAGGGGTATTAGGCATCGTGATCCGCCTCGAGTGGCCGCCCGACGGTCCGCGAAGATCTGCAAGGTCCGCGAGCTTCCACATGTTAAACATGTTTATTTTTTTGCGTGGTAAGATGGAAACGTAATAACAGCATCAAAACTCGCGCTGAATCATAATGAACCGCACTTACGGCCCCGCGTGTGAGATAGAGGTATTAAACCTCCACTCTGTCATCTCATCGTATTCATTCCATAAGTGTGCTATACAACCCCAACAACTGACACTTCACATTGTTTCTGAAGCTGGTGAAGAGTGTTATCAGCTGTTTGTCCATCAACTATGATTGTAAACCCGGTTCGTTTCACGGCCACATGTTACATGAAAATATTAGCGATATTAATTAATTAATTTATATTAATTTTATATTAATTTATATATTTGTCTGTTATGGCATGTTATTGTTAAGTTAACCCATGTCGAAATAAACGCTATTAAAATAATTTAGTGCAATGTTTAATTTGTATAGAAAGTGCCGTCTTTCTTAACGCTGTCATGCAAAAGGAGGGAAAAATCGATTCCTGAGCCACCGATGTCAGCTAATTCAGGAAACAACAGCGCAAACAACAGCACTAGGGCTTTAAAAAAAATTTTTTCGACAATACTTAGAGTTTAAGACATCAAGACATCAATCTTACATTTGTGAATAAAATATCATTGTTTTATTCAGAGATTTACAGTATTTGTGCAAAATAATAGTTATGCAATATAATTACAGGCTCTGGATTCGTTTTTCGTTTGCAGTATAAATCCAAAATACATCTTACTATTTTTGAGAGATTCGTCGTAAAAAGAAAACTGGTTTTTTTTTAAGATATTTGTCTGTACAAAATAATATTTATGCAATATAATCACGGACTCTTGATTCGTTATTCGTTTGCAATATAAACCAAAATACATTAACCATATAATACAAACCAAAATATAAACCAAAATATTTAATTTGCTGTATTAAATATTTATGCCGTCTCATCAAGGATCCAAAGATTGCGTTGTACTAAATAATATTTTTGCAGATTTTTTTCTGCTATTCAGTTGTACTGAATGATGTTTTACTGTATGTTTATATTAAAAAAATATGAGTTAGAAAACATTGGTTTTATTTTGTTTAGACAGACTCTCTGTTTTTATCTGTTTAGTGTTATTATTAAAGAAAACAGCGCAAACAACAGCACTAGGGCTTTAAAAAAAATTATTTCGACAATACTTACAGTTGTTAGAGTTTAAGACATCAAGATTTAAATATAGAAATAACTAAAACAAATAGAGCAAAACACATTGGTTTTATTTTGTTTAGACAGACTCTGTTTTTATCTGGGCCCGGTTTCTCGAAAGCTTCTTATCGCTAAGTAGTTCTTAAGTTGTACCTTAACCTCTCTCTTAACGTTATGGCGCATTTCCCGAAACATTCTTACGCTAAGTATCTCTTAGAACTAATAGAGTGACTTTTAATTAGCCTATTTCATAATGTGACTAATGCATTAAAATTGCCAATCACTATTAATATTAAACAGGTGGCGAACAATTAGGCAGCGTGGTGTTGTGTTAAACTGAAGACGGCGCCGTCCGTGGAGCCATGTGGGTCATGTACATTTTTCCTTTAGACAAAACTTCAGCCCTTTTCATATTTTCCCCGTGGTCGTTATTAAAAATATATATAAATAAAAGTTTTGCCTTCCAAGGCAACAGATTATGGAGCTTCTTGAGCTGCTCAGACCTGCGCCTGCCAGACCAACGCGTCGTACAGTACTTACACTCCCCGTCCCGATGTCCAGCTGCTCGCTGCTTTTGTTTAAAATATGTTTCATTCATCATTTGCCATTATCCATGACTTTATGGGTTTTGACACGTTTTATTTTTATGAAATTTGATTTAGTTAAATGAGAAAATAACCATGGGAGTTTCAAACCCCGCATCCATTCATGTTTCTGGGTGATTGTAATGTTTAATACCCCTACAGTATTCACTTACTGTATGCGGTTTGACTCGCTGTGAGATGCGGTGTGTTATAACCCTATCTCACCTGCGCGGTCTCGCGCTGTGACCGTAGGCTTGATCATGATTCACCTCGAGTCTTTGCGCTGTGATTATGTTTCCGCGTGAAAAATTCAACGTTTAATTTTTTGCTGGTCGGAAGCTTGCAGAACTTCGCGGAACGTTAAAGGAACGTGGTGGGCAATCGCGGCAGCTCACGGAGATGAGTCAGGCCACACAGGTGAGAGAGGGGTATTAGGCACCGTGATTTGCCTTGAGTGACCGGCGCCCGACGGTCTGCGAAGATCTTCCGCATGTTAAACATGTTTATTTTTTTTGCGTAGTAAGATGGAAACGTAATAACAGCACCAAAACTCGCGCCGAATCATAATGAACCGCACTTACGGCCCCGCGTGTGAGATAGAGGTATTAAACCTCCACTCTGTCATCTCATCGTATTCATTCCATAAGTGCACTATACAACCAGTGTGTAAGTGTGTAAGTGTGTACAAACAACAGCACAATGCATGTGTGAATGGCTGAAACGTTAAGTCAGATGAACGCGCGCGCCGATATGAGAGATTAGATCTTTCAGCACGCCGATGTCAGTCACTAGCAAGGAGCATTTACTGATCACATTTAAACAATTTATTCATACAGATGTACATGTTTTATAGGTTTGTTACTGAAGAACTTTGGCAGCGGGCACACCTAAAAATAAACGCAGGATTATTTTTTTTTTATAGTTTTATATAAATAAAAAATGCTTTTATAAATGTGGGCTGTTATCTACAGTACTTCAGTACTTATATTTCACGTCTGTGAGGCGAGTATACACGGAGTTTGGGTTCATTTTCTGACGCGCTCAAGTTCACCGAAAACAATACAGAACCCCGTTTAGTGTAATTTATTTCATTTAATAAATCTACTACAAATTTAAAGAACACAAAATATAAGATGACACAAGACCCTGGATTCGTTTTTCGTTTGCAGTATAAAACCAAAATACATCTTACTATTTTTGAGAGATTTGTTTTAAAAAAAAAATCTAAAAAATAAATAAATAAAAATTCAGATATTTGTCTGTACAAAATAATATTTATGCAATATAATCACAGGCTCTTGATTCGTTATTCGTTTGCAATATAAACCAAAATACATTAACCATATAATATGAACCAAAATATAAACCAAAATATTTAATTTGCTGTATTAAATATTTATGCCGTCTCATCAAACTCGCAACTCACTCCGAAGAGCATCCTTCTCTGCCTTGCAAACTCCCAACTCACTTGAAATTTAATATCGTATATAATATTTAATATTGGCATAATATCCCTGCCCCAATTCTAACAGCTGTACAGTATGAATTGAAATAATAACAGTAGTGTTTTTCTTTACTGAATAGGCAGAGCCTCTGAATAGGCAGAGCCGTTGATGTCTTTGGTTTCGGCTGTGAGTGGATGCGCTGTAGTAATCCACGTTTTATACAAATTACATAACCTTTTTTCAGTCATGATATACTAACATATATTTCAGTCATGATTTCAGTCATGATATACTAACATATTTTTTGCCGTGTAGTGCGCGCGCAACATCTAAAGGGCGAGCGTTCACACAGCTGACCAAATCGTCATTAGCGTGCCCCTCCCCCAAACAGCGCAGCGAGGAGCATTTACATTTAAACAGGTTTTACAGGTGTGCTTTGCAAAGTCAGACACATACAAATGCAAATGATACTGAATAGCTGTTCTCACCTACAGTATACACTCGGAGAAACTAGAATGAGCAAGAATGAGATTTTTCTTACCATAACATGTAGTGTTATTATTATTTTTAGTATAGTTAGTATTATTATTCATACAGATGTACATGTTTTATAGGTTTGTTACTGAAGAACTATGGCAGCGGGCACACCTAAAAATAAACGCAGGATTATTTTTTTATATAGTTTTATATAAATAAAAAATGCTTTTATAAATGTGGGCTACTGTTATCTACTTCAAATATTTGTTAAACAGGCTGGAAACTCACTCTGACCATTTTAATAATTCATTGATAAGATAGTGATTCCTTTGGTTACGGCTGTGCTGATCATGTCATCTCGTCGTCAGTGAGCGCGCCTATACGGTAATTCACTTCTCATACGAATTACATAATCTAATATATTTTTTTCATTAGTTTATATTAAAGCAGATATTTCTCTTTCTATAAGTATATATTTTTCACGTCTGTGCGGCGAGTATACACGGAGTTTGGGTTCATTTTCTGACGCGCTCAAGTTCACCAAAATCAATACAGAACCCCGTTTACTTTATTTATTTAATAAAATCATGAAGTTTTTTCGTCATTGTGTGTGCACCTAAATAAAAGTAGAGTCTTATAAAAGCTACAAATTTAAAGAACACAAAATATAAGATGACACAAGACCCTACACGTGTAGCCTTTCTACTGTAATTAAACAGTTTACAATGTGTACGTTGCTTAAATTCGATCCTAAAAAACTGAATTTAATTTTAATTATAAATTTGTACTGTAATGTTACTACTGTGATTATGAATTCGTTTATTTACAATGTTTCACTTTATTTTATCTGCAACGACGTGCAGCTGTGGACGACCTGCGCCTCATTAAGCCTGGAGAGAACGAACTGATGCCTGAGGCGTCAGTCTATAGTTATATAGCGCCACTCAGCGGTAAAAGCCAGCAAACGCACAAACCCAAATGCTGACGCCATACGCTGCGACGGTAGAAGTCGCATACTGCCTGTGCACCCACTGTATGTTTAGATGCTGTCTTCCCCACTCTCATTGTTCTCTCCGGTTTGTTGACGGTGAGGTGATTGTTTGCTTTACATTCCAGTTCCCCCTCATGTCTGCCTTTCCTTCTGGCTCTCCCCTTTTAGTTATGCTGTTATAGTTAGTCCTGCTGGAGTCTCTGCTTGCACTCTACAGTAAATATACATTCACATTATACTTTTTTTTTTGTTTTGTTTTTTGGATTTTTCCAATTTTCTCCCTAATTTAGTCGTGGCCAATTCCTCCCCGTCACTAGAGGGGGCTCCCACATTAAGGCTACCACTAACACTCAGCCGGGAGGGCCGAAAACTATCACGTGTTTCCTCTGAACCACATGATGTCAGCCGACCGCATCTTTTCAAACTGTTTGCTCACGCACCATTAGGGGCGAAATACCACACTTGGAGGAAAGCGCTAGCCGCTCCTTCCACGTGTGAGAGCTCACAGACGCCCCTGATTGGCTGTAGAGCCGTGATTATTGTGGGAGAATGAGTACCTCTCATCCCTCCCCCATAAGAGAGCTCGGCCATTCAGCTCTCTCTGTGCCTCTGGCTGTGAGAGGAAAACAGCATCACCCGGGGTTCAAACCAGCGATCTCCGGATGATAGGCTGAGCGCTTTACCACTGCACCACTCAGAGTCCCACTTTATATCATTATACATTATGTGACTGCGACCATACCTAACTGTTATCTCTCCTCTTCTGCTCCTCCGTCTCTCTCTTCCCTCTCTCCCCTTCTCTCTCTTTCCCTCTGGACCTGTCCCATCCTAGTGCCTTGCTTCTGGTTGGAGATCTTGTCACATGGATGCCCCGTGTGTCTCTTTGGGATGCATCTGGTGTCTGGGGACGGTTTCACTCTACTATGAAGATGGTTCTGGCCTCGACTGGTGTTGACAGCTGTTTCTATGAGGACTTGACTTGGCTGCAGTTACTCGATAGTTCAAAACTGTTATTTCCTACAAGTCTACCTGAGTCTCCAATAAGTACGTGGACTCCATATTAACATAAATTAACATCAACTGTTTTAGCTGAACTGGCTGCCACCTGACAGTATAAATGCAGATCAATTCCTGCTTTCTGTTTCACCCAGATGAGAATGGGTTCCCTGTTGAGCCCGGTTCCTCTCAAGGTTTCTTCCTATTACAATCCCAGGGAGTTTTTCCTTGCCACTGTCACCCTCGACTTGCTCACCAGGGACAATCTGATCATTCTGATTCTGACTCATACACATTCACATTCCATACAAACTTAAATAATTATTTTGATTGTGTAAAGCTGTTTTGCAACAGTTGTTAACAATTGTTAAAAGCGCTATACAAATAAAATTTTATTGAATTTAATATTTATAACTAAACTAATCAGTCACCTCTGTTCAGGTGAGTGCTCCCATCACCTGACTGACAGCATCACCCGGTGGTGATTCACTCTGGGAATTGGAGTGCAAACTTAAAGAAAACACAAAGGAAACTCAAAATGGAGTCTCTGCGCATGGTTCCCTCTAGGGGTTAACCTTGACAGTGCATTAGACCTCATACCATTTATTTCTTTCATTTATTTATTTATTTCACTTATTTCTTTCATTTATTTATTTATTTTATTCATTTCATATATTTATTTCATTTACAAATGTATTCATTCATTTATTTATTGTAAGAATTTTAGATAATGTGACTAGTTGTCACACTAGTTCAAGTTCCTCTGCTGGTATAGGTGTGTGGGATGTGGTTTTTGGTAGCAGTGAAAAATTTAAGGCGGTGGCCTTATTGATTTTCTTAACAAGTTGCTTCGTGGGTGTTAAACCTCTTTTACCACAATTCAACTAGGAATTAAAATATCCTGGGAAAGATCTGGGGGACAAAATAACTAAAATAAATAGCAAACACACACACACACACACACACACACACACAGCTATTTATATATATATATATATATATATATATATATATATATATATATATACACACACACACATATATATATATAGATACTAGGGTTCAAAAATACTTCTTTAGAAGTTGAAGTATCAACCCAAGCTTTTTACTTAAGTAAAAGTTTAAAAGTACTGGTTTCAAAAGTATTTAAAGTATAAAAGTAAAAGTACCGTGAGGGGTGACAAAAGCATTAAGGTCTTGCTTTCTGATCATGCAACGGGGGAGGGGGGGTGGGGATGCGTTATGCGGGTTCTTATCATGCGACCGGGGGGTTGCGCGTTCTGATCATAAAAATAGAGATACCCAAAATTTCTACTTAAGTAAGGTAATGAAGTATTTGTACTTCATTACTTGAGACCTCTGTATATATATATATATATATATATATATATATATATATATATATATATATATATATAAAATAGCTTTGACAATTCTGACAGTTGAATAAACATCCCCTGTTAACAAGACGGAAACCATAAGAGAACTATGCATTCTTGATGAATACAAATGAAAAATATGAATACATGAGAAAGCACAAATCCTGCCAACTCTTGTTGCACAATTATATTTCTCGGCTGTGGCTGTACAGTCTCTGCAGGTCTCGGGACACTATTTGTGGCCATTGTGTTGAGTAATAAAGACACCAAGTTTCTGGCAGCTGACTCAACTGTGCCATGATTTCAGTTAGACTTAGAACTGGACAAAGACCTGTCCAAAACCACAACTCACTTGATGCTGAGGTGGAGTACTGCTGTTTTCATAGTTTTGTTCTGTCATGTTCTTCAGCACATAAAATATCCCGTGCTTCCTCTATTTTGAAAAAGCCCGACTGGAGGCAAAGTTTTTTTTTTTTTTCAAGTCACAAACCAATGTGACAACATAAAAATTTTATAAACAAAACTGGTATTTCTAATACTAAACTCAATAAAATACATAAATAAATAATTAAATACTCACTGAAAACATGTTGTATAAAAATTCAACTCACTGGCTTTACTTATCAAACTTTATTTACAACGCTTCCATTATGTAGTCGATAGTAGTGCCACTTGATTGGAGAAGAAACAGAAAATCAGATGTAATGTGTGGAAGTCTGTGATTGGCTAGTTTTGTGGCAGTGTTATAATGCTGGACAATGTTGAGCAAGCGTACAGGAAGAGTTGAGCGTGCACAGAATTGAGATGTTGCTCATGCGCAGAGTTGAGCGTGTATGGCATTATATTCCTGCCACAATTCTAAGCACACGGTTTGACATTTTGAAAGCAGACAATATATACAGTATATATATATAGACTACTATATGCGCGTGAATTGTCTCCACTGCATGCTCAACAGCTCGATTTGCATAGAGTGCTTTGTCTGCTCTCACAATGTCCAACCGCACACTCAGAATTGTGGCAGGAATATAATGGCATAAAATTCAATTCAATTCAATTCAATTTTATTTATATAGCGCTTTTAACAATGGTCATTGTCTCAAAGCAGCTTCAAAAAAATTTAAGAAATTAAAAAAAATATATATATATATATAATAATAATAATAAAAAAAAAAAAAAAAAAAAAAAAAAAAAATATATATATATATATATATATATATATATAATAATTATAGAAAAGAAAAAAGAATAGAGCGTTTCAGGGTGATCAGCACACCTGAGCTCTCACTTCATTCTCTCCGTCTCACACACACTGAGGGAGCCGCGGCAACTCTTAAAAGGGCAACATACATACACTGTAAATAAAAAGTCCTAAATTTATGGAAAATAACTTTCAAATTTTATAGTAGTTTTCCTTTTTTTTTTAACTACATACAAATCTCTGTAAAATTACAGACTTTATCTGTAAATTACGAAGTCGACTGCTTTTTAAAGTATTATTTCAATATTGAAAAATTAACTTTTTTTCACATTTTTTAACAGTAAAAATACCATATTATTTTTACTCTGTTTTTTCTGTTTTTGTAAATTACGTATAACTTTATGTAAAATTACAATAATAAATTGTAATTAAATACAAAACTCATTAAATAAAGGTTAATGTCCATACAAAAAATTTATAGTTTTTCTTTGTAATTTTGAGGTAAATCATATTCGTTTTACAATACTTTGATATTTAAGTTCTAGATGCAAGTTTATCATTTTTTATGACTTTTTAAAAGATTATTCTTACATTATCACTTACATGTAGGCTATAGTATCTGCTTCATGCCTTCAAAGAATGTGAAGAGAATTTAGGAGACTGATACTTATCAAAAATATATATTTTTGTATTACAGTTGTTCTGAAATATCACCATGGCAATCTAGCCTTCAGCTTTCTTAATGCATTCCTGCATATTCTGACACAAGGATAATGTATTTGCTGTGTAGTTGTTTTAAAGCAGCGCTTTAAGTTACATTTTGATATTTAGCTTGTATGAGGGGAACTATGGTGTCATTTTTGTACCAAAAACGTTAGAGAAAACTCCACGGACTCTCTGCTTAACTGCCACAGCCAATCAGAAGCTGGAGGCGGGAACATTCTAATCTTGTTTCTGATTGGCTGATCAGCAGCCGGAGGCGGAGATATTCTAATTACCTCTTCATTACTGGCGCATTTAAATAAGCACGCGAGTGAGGGCGGGACCTGATGCGGAAAACGCCTACGTTTATTATTCAGGTACAGACGTAACGTGATATGAACCAGCCAATGGGAAACAGGCGTCCTTCAAATGTTTAGCGCGCGCAGGGGTGGTGTGACTCAGCAGCCAGTAAGCGGTTGTTTGTAAATTCAGAGGAGTGAAGACATGCTGCTGAGCTACAGGTGAGGAGGAAAGCAGTCTCTGAGGGACAGAGGAGAAGACTCTGAAATGTAAAATACCTGCAAGCTCAAGAGACAATGACGGTAAGATATTTTTTAATCTTATTTTTATTCTTATTGTTATTGCTGTAAACAAAGCACATTTATTAATACTGCCATGTTTTTCTTTTAAATCTAAGATCTTAATGTGTTCTTTTCTTCTCTCTTCCAATCCACCCTAATGCACCAAGTTCTTTACTGCCTGTTTGGAAGAAGATCTTTCTTGGATACACTGGACCGTCCATTTTGCCATTTTGGTATGTTTTAGATTTGACTTAATTGCACTAAGACATTAGGATTCTGAACTAAAAGTTAAAGTTATTTGTACACATGCATTTTAAGAACAATAGAGTTAAAAAGGGACCACATTGTACTATATTTGTAATAAAGTTTCCAATCCAAATGTAAGTGCCATATCGCACGTGTTATGAATTTGTTGTTGTGTTTATTTTATTTTATTTTACTTGCTGTTATTTCATTTATTCTACCTTGTTCTATTCAGTAGTAAAGCATTAAGCATTAAGTTCGTTACATCAGCCATAAGCTTTAAATTTCTTAGTCATGCATCATAAGTTGACAATCGTAAGTTGGTCTGTGATGTCATTCTACTATTACATGCATTTGTGTGACTGTGATATGCTAGAAAGCTCTGTATAGATTGGAAGGCTACGGAAACACAAGCTTTAGACCGTCAGCTAGTGAGAGCTCCCGGTAAGCTAGAAATGTAAAATACAGCAACGAGGTTGTTGTAACCGTGAGCTAACGTAAGCTGGGAAAGTAAGAAACAACAAGAGTGTTGTTAGATACCCAAGCCAAGATTGTAATCTACAAGATACAGCAAACAGGTTGTTGTAAAACTCAGATTTGCAAGATGCAGCAACTGGTGTCTGTAATAACAGTGGATTTACTCAAGACGACTGTATGAAGTGTTGATTCTTTGATGCTGACAAATAAACGACAAAAGACAAAGAGATCGGACTTCTGTCATGTGAGTGAAACTTTAAGACATTAGCTACGCGTCAAAACTAGTGAAATAAGCCAACCGCATCTACATAAAGTCAAAAGCTTTTCCGCTGTTTGAACAAAAACAAGTGAACGCTAAAAGGGAAAGTGAAAGAGAATAGCCGTCGAACTTCGCCATGCCGAACAACGAGGACAACTCTCCCAGCACTCGGCTGGGGAGCCTAACGGCGCTCAGAGATGAACAGAAAGAACCTCAACGAGGCGCTGGATGCAAGAAAAGGCAAGCGAATTCGACTGAATGCAACGTCTAATGCATTAAAGACACCTATGAACTATGCACGTAAGTTAGACATCGTTGAAACTGAGTGCAGAAGAGAGAACTTCATGAGAAGTAACGTTGATGTGCTTGTGTACACTCGTAAAGACGAACACAAACGCGATCAGGTCGCCTGCGGAGCACCTGAGGCCCAAAGCCTCACAGAATTCATGGCTAAGGTGGGTCGCTGGATAGCGGACACCAAGGACACTAAGGGCCACTCTGTGACGTCGCGAATACGCGGAGATGTCTCGCCGGGCGTCAGCGTGGCACTGATAACGGCAGCATCCAAGAGGTCTGTAACTTCTACATCATCCTCAGCCCTACTAAAGAAAGAAGAAGCCGAAAGAGCAGCTCTGTTAGCAAAAGCTGCAACCTTGGAAGAACGTCTCCAATTAGAAATCGAAAAAGTGCAACTAAAAGCAAAAAGAGAAAGACTGGAAACCAAAACGGCGCTCGCTATGCATTATGCCAAATTAAGAGTGCTTCAACGTCAAGATCGCAAATACGACAGCCGATCGCCCAAGAGCAAGAGCGCACTCATTGAATCGAGCAGCGCGCGTTTTAGCAGCGTGTGCCCGAGCAGCGCGCGCTCTCATCTTTTCAACTCAACATGCAACAGCCGAGCGCAGCCTGCGAATGAGAGCGCACTCATTGAATCGAGCAGCGCGTGCCCGAGCAGCGCGCACTCTCACCTCTCCAACTCAACAGGTAACAGCCGAGCGCAGCCTGCGAACGAAAGCGCAGTCACCGAATCGAGCAACGTGCACCTAAGCAGCGCACACTCTACAGTCCTGGACGCCGCAACCAGTGACGGAAAACCCTGTCACACATCCCTTCAAGGACCCAAACAAACGGGCCAAGGAAAACCCAGGGTCAGCGTCGCAACCGAGGACAGACAGGTTGGTAAAATTCACAAGGACTTGATTACAATGAAGAATGCCGGTACATCACCTGTCAGCGCTTTCACTAAACCGTGCGCACATTGCAAAGGGGAGCATATCTTAGATGATTGCTTCCAATTTAATGATAAGACACACAAAGACAAAGTAGAATTCTTAAAAAGAAATGGATTCTGTTTCGGATGTTTAACAAAGGGTCATTTGTGGAAAGACTGTACCAAAAAAATTACATGTTTATTGTGTTCAAAGCCACATCCAAGCATGCTACACATAGCAGTGCCAGCCACGGCGCAGTCAGCTACGAGCGCCCGTGGAAACGAAACTGAAAGTGGCACAACAAATACACCACCTGCTGTGAGTCATGAATCAAATGCGCTCACTGGGGCTGGAGGTAATAGCATCCTCCCCATTGTGCCCGTTAAAATAAAGTCCAAGAAAAAGGACACAGTAGAAGCCATGTACTATCACGTGAAAGTCCCCGAGAAGGACCCTGATCTGCTGCGCTTCCTATGGTGGCCGAATGGAGATGTGAACCAAGACTTAGTTGAAAATAAAATGGTAGTTCATCTGTTCGGTGCAAAATTTTTGCCTAGTGGTGCTAACTTCGCCCTCAGAAAGACAGCAGAAGAAAACCGCAGCAATGCATCTGCTGTGGCAGTTAACACAGTGCTTAAAAACTTTCATGTAGACGACTGCCTGAAATCCGTTTCGAGTCATGACCAAGCAGTCGCCCTATACAATGATCTCACAAGTCTCTGTACAAGCGGAGGGTCTAACCTCACTAAATGGGCAAGCAATAGTCGTGCCCTACTGACTGTCATTCCCGAGAGTGAAAGGATCAAAGACATGAGAGACTTAGACTTGAGTAAAGATGCACTGCCCATTGAGAGAGCTCTGGGGGTGCTGTGGTGCATTGATTCAGACATGTTCAAGTTTAAGATTAGCTTAAAGGAACGACCTGTGACAAGAAGAGGAATTCTGTCAGTCACTAGCTCAACATACGACCCGTTAGGCTTTCTCCCACCTGCCATACTGCCAGCTAAAATCCCAATGCAACAGCTATGTAAAGAAAAACTAGCCTTGGATGATGACATTCCCGAGCAGTTTGCAACGGCATGGAAAACCTGGCTGCAAGAGCTGCACAGACTGTCCGAGTTCAGCATAGCAAGGTCCATAAAACCAGCCAACTTCGGAGTTACAGCTACAGCACAACTCCATCACTTCTCGGATGCAAGTGAAATGGGATACGGAGCTGTCTCATACCTCAGGTTAGTGAACGCTGATGGATTTACACATTGTACATTCATGATGGGGAATTCCCGTGTAGCACCCCTGAAACAAACCACCATTCCACAAATGGAACTGACTGCGGCAGTGGTCGCTGTAAAAAATGACAAAATGTTGAAAGAACAGCTAGAATTGAAATTGCTGGACTCTATGTTTTGGACTGACAGTACAACTGTTTTGAGATACATTGATAACGAAACACTTCGTTTTAAAACCTTTGTGGCCAACAGAATCGCCATTATAAGAGAGTCAACCAAGTCACAGCAATGGAGGTACGTTAATACCTCACAAAATCCAGCTGACTCCGCCCCCAAGGGGGTATCTTGTGAAAAGTTCATGAAAAATGTTAACTGGATCCAAGGTCCCTCCCTCCTCAAAGAAGCAGAGTGCAAATGGCCTGAAAATATTCATGACACATCAATGAAAGAAAATTTTGATGAAAATGCTGATGTAGTTAAGCTCTCAGCTTTAGTGAATATTGTGAGCATTACAAAATGCACAGACACAGACGCAGTGAGTAAACTGATTAATCATCACTCTGACTGGCACAAGTTAAAAAGATCCGTTGCCTGGATCCTTCGCACCAGAGACATGCTGAAACAAAAAACAGAAAGGGTTAAAACACAAGTAGATGACCCAAAGACAGAAAATCACAAGTCTACAAAAGCTCAAGACCTAACAAGAGCAGAAAACAAAATCATTAAGTTCACTCAAAGACAAAATTTTAAGGAAGAACTTCTCATGTTGGAAAAGGGTAAAGCAGCAGCAGAATTCAAACAGGTAATTCGCACACAGCAAAAACGAAAGGCATCTGTGAAAAGAAACAGCTGCTCGCCCAAACTGAAACCTCTGACACCAAACCACCTGCTGCTGATGAAAAAACAGCCAAACCTGCCCTCTGGATTCTTCAAAAAGGAAGACATCTATGCACGTCGCAGGGAGAAGCAGATCCAGCATCTATCAGACCTGCTCTGGAAGCGATGGGTACGTGAATACTTGCCCTTGCTCCAGGGGCGGCAAAAATGGTTTCAAAACAAAAAAAACCTCTCGATTGGAGATATAGTGTTAATAACTGATGAGTCTTCTCCAAGCAATTCATGGGTTATTGGATAAATCACGAAAGTGTTCCCAGAGGCTGTCTCCATGCCTGTCAATTAGGGGCTGGAATGTAAGTGCCATATCGCACTTGTTATGAATTTGTTGTTGTGTTTATTTTATTTTATTTGCTGTTATTTCATTTATTATACCTTGGTCTATTCATTAGTAAAGCATTAAGCATTAAGTTTGTTACATAAGCCATAAGCTTTATATTTCTTAGTCATGCATCATAAATTGATAATCGTAGGTTGGTCTGTGATGTCATTCTACTATTACGTGCATTTGTGTGACTGTGATATGCGAGAAAGCTCTGTATAGATTGGAAGGCTACGGAAACACAAGCTTTTGACCGTCAGCTAATGAGAGCTCCCAGTAAGCTAGAAGTGTAAAATACAGCAACTAGGTTGTTGTAACCGTAAGCTAACGTAAGCTGGGAACATGAGAAACAACAAGAGTGTTGTTATATACCCAAGCCAAGATTGTAATCTACAAGATACAGCAAACAGGTTGTTGTAAAACTCAGAGATTTGCAAGATGCAGCAACTGGTGTCTGTAATCACAGTGGATTTACTCAAGACGACTGTATGAAGTGTTGATTCTTTGATGCTGACAAATAAACGACAGTTTTGACGCGTAGCTAATGTCTCAAAGTTTCACACACATGACAGAAGTCCGATCTCTTTGTCTTTTATCGTTTATTTGTCAGCATCAAAGAATCAACACTTCATACAGTCGTCTTGAGTAAATCCACTGTTATTACAGACACCAGTTGCTGCATCTTGCAAATCTCTGAGTTTTACAACAACCTGTTTGCTGTATCTTGTAGATTACAATCTTGGCTTGGGTATCTAACAACACTCTTGTTGTTTCTTACTTTCCCAGCTTACGTTAGCTCACGGTTACAACAACCTCGTTGCTGTATTTTACATTTCTAGCTTACCGGGAGCTCTCATTAGCTGACGGTCTAAAGCTTGTGTTTCCGTAGCCTTCCAATCTATACAGAGCTTTCTAGCATATCACAGTCACACAAATGCATGTAATAGTAGAATGACATCACAGACCAACTTACGATTGTCAACTTATGATGCATGACTAACAAATTTAAAGCTTATGGCTTATGTAACAAACTTAATGCTTAATGCTTTACTACTGAATAGAACAAGGTAGAATAAATGAAATAACAGCAAGTAAAATAAAATAAACACAACAACAAATTGATAACACGTGCGATATGGCACTTACATTCCAGCCCCTAATTGACAGGCATGGAGACTGACAATTACAATTTTGTGTTTTTTTTTGTTTTGTTTTTTGATAAAGCCATGAAATCAAACATTTTTAACCTTCTAAAACGTTTTAAATCTTTTAAGTGTGTAATATTTATCTCAGGTGTTTACATTTGCATATCAAATTGCGTAACATTTTACCACACATTTAACAGTCCATTTCACATATGAGACACAGCTTGTCGATGGGTCTTTCCAGAGTGTTGGTCTTGGTTTTAACTAGCACACGTCTCACAGGTCCCCCCTTTGTCGAGGAACAATTTTGTGATTCGTCCCATGACCCATGAATTTCTTGGGGAAGACTCATCAGTTATTAAAACTATGTGTCCAATCAAAAGTTTTTTTTTATTTTGAAACCACTTTTGCCGCCCCTGGAGCAAGGGCAAGTATTTACGCACCCATCGCTTCCAGAGCAGGTCTGGTCGATGCTGGATCTGTTTCTCCCTGCGACGTGCATAGATGGCAAATCCAGGTGGCAGGTTTGGCTGTTTTTTCAGCAGCAGCAGGTGGTTTGGTGTCAGAGGTTCCGTTTTGGGTGAGCAGCTGTTTCTTTTCACAGATGCCTTTTGTTTTTGCTGTGTGGGAATTCCCTGTTTGAATTCTGCTGCTGCTTTACCCTTTTGCAACGTGAGAAGTTCTTCCTTAAAATTTTGTCTTTGAGTGAACTTAATGATTTCGTTTTCTGCTCTTGTTAGGTCTTGCGCTTTTAGAGACTTGTGATTTTCTGTCTTTGGGTCATCTACTTGTGTTTTAACCCTGTCTGTTTTTTGTTTTAGCATGTCTCTGATGCGAAGGATCCAGGCAGCGGATCTTTTTAACTTGTGCCAGTCAGAGTGATGATTACTCAGTTAACTCACTGCGTCTGTGTCTGTGCATTTTGTAATGCTCACAATATTCACTAAAGCTGAGAGTTTAATTTCATCAGCATTTTCATCAAAATTTTCTTTTATTGATGTGTCATGAATATTTTTAGGCCATTTGCACTCTGCTTCTTTGAGGAGGGAGGGACCTTGGATCCAGTTGACATTTTTCATGAACTTTTCACAGGATACCCCCCTGGAGGCAGAATCAGCTGGATTTTGTGAGGTATTAACGTACCTCCATTGCTGTGACTTGGTTGACTCTCTTATAATGGCGATTCTGTTGGCCACGAAGGTTTTAAACCGAAGTGTTTCGTTATCAATGTATCTCAAAACAGTTGTACTGTCAGTCCAAAACAGAGTCCAGCAATTTCAATTCTAGCATTTAGTCATTTTTTACAGCGACCACTGCCGCAGTCAGTTCCATTCGTGGAATTGTGGTTTGTTTCGGGTGTGCTACACGGGAATTCCCCATCATGAAGGCACAATGTGTAAGTCCATTAGCGTTTACTAACCTGAGGTATGAGACAGCTCCGTATCCCATTTCACTTGCATCCGAGAAGTGATGGAGTTGTGCTGTAGCTGTAACTCCGAAGTCGGCTGGTTTTATGGACCTTGCTATGCTGAACTCGGACAGTCTGTGCAGCTCTTGCAGCCAGGTTTTCCATGCCGTTGCAAACTGCTCGGGAATGTCATCATCCCAGGCTAGTTTTTCTTTACATAGCTGTTGCATTGGGATTGTAGCTGGCAGTATGGCAGGTGGGAGAAAGCCTAACGGGTCGTATGTTGAGCTAGTGAATAACAGAATTCTTCTTCTTGTCACAGGTCGTTCCTTTAAACTAATCTTAAACTTGAACATGTCTGAATCAATGCACCACAGCACCCCCAGAGCTCTCTCAATGGGCAGTGCATCTTTACTCAAGTCTAAGTCTCTCATGTCTTTGATCATTTCACTCTCGGGAATGACAGTCAGTAGGGCACGGCTATTGCTTGCCCATTTAGTGAGGTTAGACCTTCCGCTTGTACAGAGACTTGTGAGATCATTGTATAGGGCGACTGCTTGGTCATGACTCGAAACAGATTTCAGGCAGTCGTCTACATGAAAGTTTTTAAGCACTGTGTTAACTGCCACAGCAGATGCATTGCTGCGGTTTTCTTCTGCTGTCTTTCTGAGGGCGAAGTTAGCACCACTAGGCAACAATTTTACACCGAACAGATGAACTACCATTTTATTTTCAACTAAGTCTTGGTTCACATCTCCATTCGGCCACCATAGGAAGCGCAGCAGATCTGTGTCCTTCTCGGGGACTTTCACGTGATAATACATGGCTTCTACTGTGCCCTTTTTCTTGGACTTTATTTTAGCAGGTACTATGGGGAGGTTGCAATTACCTCCAGCCCCAGTGAGCGCATTTGATTCCTGACTCACAGCAGGTGGTGTATTTGTTGTGCCACTTTTAGTTTCGTTTCCACGGGCGCTCGTAGCTGACTGCGCCGTGGCTGGCACTGCTATGTGTAGCATGCTTGGATGTGGCTTTGAACACAATGAACATGTAATTTTTTTGGTACAGTCTTTCCACAAATGACCCTTTGTTAAACATCCGAAACAGAGTCCGTTTCTTTTTAAGAATTCTACTTTGTCTTTGTGTGTCTTATCATTAAATTGGAAGCAATCGTCTAAGATATGCTCCCCTTTGCAGTGTGCGCATGGTTTAGTGAAGGCGCTGACAGGTAATGTACCGGCATTCTTCATTGTAATCAATTCTTTGTGAATTTTACCAACCTGTCTGTCCTCGGTTGCGATGCTGACCCTGGGTTTTCCTTGGCCCGTTTGTTTGGGTTCTTGAAGGGATGTGTGACAGGGTTTTCCGCCGCTGATTGCGGCGTCCAGGTCCGTAGAGTGTGCGCTGCTCAGGTGCGCGTTGATCGATTCAGTGACTGGGCTCTCGTTCGCAGGCTGCGCTCGGCTGTTGCATGTTGAGTTGGAAAGTTGAATGTGCGCGCTGCTCGGGCGCGCGCTGCTTGATTCAATGAGTGCGCTCTCTTTCGCAGGCTCCGCTCGGCTGTTGCATGTTGAGTTGGAAAGATGAGAGTGCGCGCTGCTCGGGCACGCGCTGCTCGATTCAATGAGTGCGCTCTCATTCGCAGGCTGCGCTCGGCTGTTGCATGTTGAGTTGGAAAGTTGAATGTGCGAGCTGCTCGGGCGCGCGCTGCTTGATTCAATGAGTGCGCTCTCGTTCGCAGGCTCCGCTCGGCTGTTGCATGTTGAGTTGGAAAGATGAGAGTGCGCGCTGCTCGGGCACGCGCTGCTCGATTCAATGAGTGCGCTCTCGTTCGCAGGCTCCGCTCAGTTGTTGCATGTTGAGTTGGAAAGGTGATATTGCGCGCTCCTCGGGCACGCACTGCTCGATTCAGTGAGTGCGCTCTTGCTCTTGGGCGATCGGCTGTCGTATTCAGGTTTGTGGCCCGTCCAAGGCGGGCTGCTTGAGCGCGAGCAGCTCAGGTTGATGACTCTGCTCTTTGATGCAGGCTGTCTTTTTTCACGACCCTGATAAACCTGTAATTCAGCGTCGACAATTGCGAGCGCAGTTTTTAATTCCAACCTTTCTTTATCAGCCTTTAGTTCTGCTTCTTTTGCCTTTAATTGTGCTTCCTTCTGTTCTAACGCCCGCCGTTCTGCTAAGGCTGCTACTCTAATCAACAAGGCTGCTCTGTTGGCTTCCGCTTGGCTCTTTATTCGGGCTGAGGATGATGTAGAAGTTACAGACCTTTTGGATGCTGCCGTTATCAGTGACACGCTGACGCCCGGTGAGACATCTTCGCGTGTTCAAAACGTCACAGAGTGGCTCTTAGTGTCCTTGGTGTCCGCTATCCAGCGACCCACCTTAGCCATGAATTCTGTGCGGCCTTGAGCCTCAGGTGCGCCGCAGGCGACCTGATCGCGTTTGTGTTCGTCTTCATGAGTGTACACAAGCACATCAACGTTACTTCTCATGAAGTCCTCTCTCAGCTTCCCGTATTCGGGTCTGTACTCAGTTTCAACCATGTCTAACTTACGTGCATAGTTCATAGGTGTCTTTAATGCAGTAGACATTGCATTCAGTCGAATTCGCTTGCCTTTTCTTGCATCCAGCGCCGTTAGGTTCCCCAGCCAAATGCTGGGAGCGTTGTCCTCATTGTTCGGCATGGCAAAGTACGACGGCTATTCTCCTTTACTTTCCCTTTCAGCGTTCACTTGTTTTCGTTCAAACAGCGGAAAAGCTTTTAACTTTATGTAGGTGCGGTCATATTTCACCAGTTTTGATGTGTAGCTAATGTCTCAAAGTTTCACTCACATGACAGAAGTCCAATCTCTTTGTCTTTTGTCGTTTATTTGTCAGCATCAAAGAATCAACACTTCATACAGTCGTCTTGAGTAAATCCACTGTGATTACAGACACCAGTTGCTGCATCTTGCAAATCTCTGACTTTTACAACAACCTATTTGCTGTATCTTGTAGATTACAATCTTGGCTTGGGTATATAACAACACTCTTGTTGTTTCTTACATTCCCAGCTTACGTTAGCTTACAGTTACAACAACCTAGTTGCTGTATTTTACATTTCTAGCTTACCGGGAGCTCTCATTAGCTGACGGTCAAAAGCTTGTGTTTCCGTAGCCTTCCACATCTATACTGAGCTTTCTAGCAAATCACAGTCACACAAATGCATGTAATAGTAGAATGACATCACAGACCAACCTACGATTATCAACTTATGATGCATGACTAAGAAATATAAAGCTTATGGCTTATGTAACAAACTTAATGCTTAATGCTTTACTAATGAATAGACCAAGGTATAATAAATGAAATAACAGCAAATAAAATAAAATAAACACAACAACAAATTCATAACAAGTGCGATATAAATGTAGGAAAAATCTGTAAAATAACGGTGTTTCTCTGTAAAAGATAAAATAACAATTTCTCTAAATTGAATGTTTTTGAGTATAAGATGAACTAGAGTATTTTACCTTAATTTTACGGTTTTTGTTTGGCAGCCATTGCTGCCAGTCATTTGACCGTTTTTTTTTACGCTTTTTTTTTTTACAGTGTACATAATATGGTATAGAATATAGTACTTGCCGTTAAAAGGGCCAGGGGATTTCTTCATAAGAATTTGATGGCATTCCACTTTCAGCTGGTTCTGCATTTTTTTTTCCTTCCCCGTTGCATTATTTATTTTTCATTTTCATTCATTTATTTTCGACTCAGTAGCGAATATGATTTCAAATGTAGGAAGCATGCTGTGAAGCACTCACAAGCCTCGTTCAATTCCGAAGTGTATATCACTTCTAGTGGGAGGAGCTCCATATCACATGATCCACTCAGGACATCATGATCTGTTCATGGCAGTTAAGTGAGAAGTGTTGAGCTTCTTACTTTGTGATATAAATGGGACAAAGTTAATCTTCATATGCTGCTCACACACAACATCACAGTTATAACATCTAACTGTTATAGAACTGATTCAGCGACACATGCTTTATCTGGATGACATCAATGTGGATTTATTCTTTTTATCAAATTCATCAGAAAACATGGAAATAATATTTGCTACCAAATGCTTAAAAAAACAGGTTGCACAAGTTGCACTTCACAGTAACTGTTCAAATGCATATACACATACACACACCCCTGACAGAACTGACATTCTGTATTTCTTATGCTGTATTTGATTTTAGGATCTTCTGGAAAAGTCTACAGAGACATCCCACTCAGTGTTAGCAGTTTATGGTGAGTGGTTTGCATTAGCATTAACAGGATTTTAACATGGAAACTTTTTTGGCTGTTTAATTATTATTTTAGTTATTATTATTATTATTATTACTCCAAAAGTTTGAAACTCTGTTTATATAAGCAGGCAGTCATTAGGCCCCCACTGAGTGACCTGATAAACTGTCCAGTATGTGAAGCTTAAACTTGAATCTGCACCATACTGGGGAACACACACAAAAAAAATCTAGGCTAAATAAATGCACATGCTCGTAGATACTATATAGAAAGTTGCATACATAAACTTTTTTTGCTGTGTTTCTGTAGACCAGTATTTATACAGTATGCATTGCATCACTCGTTATTTAATTAAAATTCATGTCAAACAATTGAGATTGAAAAGTAATTAATGATGATAATGTCAGTGCTTCGGCATGCTGTCTATCCTGTACACATAAACATGGCTTTCTGCAGTTTAGTTCCATGCTGGTTAGAGTTCATATAAAATCAGATTATCCCAGATTACTAAGCCCTTATTATATAAATAATTACACAATTATTTACTGGTAAAGGGTAAAATAGTACAGTAGCAATCAAACATACACTACACAAGAACACTTACAGGGAATTATTAAAATGATTACATATAAAACATAATTGGCTACATGCAGCACAAATTCTAAACGTGGCAAGACATCTTCAAAATGTGAAAGACATCAGGTCAAAAATTCATTTTAAATTCTGGAAGCACTTTTCTTTTATGATATGTATTAATAAAGACATTTTTAGAAAGACCTTGAAACAATTAATCATTAATATTGAGCAAAAATAAGTCCATACTTACATTTCTATACCCAGAAGACATCATGGTTAAATAGCTAGCATGCTAAGTTGATGTTACTTTTAGGCAGATGATATGCCTGTAAGCTTCACCATACTGCACCAGTCTTTCATGTTGAATCCAGCCAACACTGTTCACAATAATTCTGTGTAAACAAAACTTATTAAGTCTGTAATTTTCCAAACATGACCTTACTGCTTAACTTCCCATACATGGCTATTTAAGGACAAAAGGGCCTACTGAGATCGCTCGTTCGGTTCCCGGGTGATTCTGTAACCTCTCGCAGTCAGAGGTCTAGAGAGAGCTGATTGGCCGAGCTCTCTCAGCGGTGACGGATGAGAGGTACTTAGTGTACTTAGTACAGCCAATCAGGGGCGTCTGTGAGCTCACGCAAGCAGGAGGAGCGGATAGCGCTGTCCTCCAAGTGTTGGCTGGCATCATATGGTTCGGAGGAAACACTTGATAGTCTTCGGCCGTCCTGACTGAGTGGTGGTAGTAGCCTTAATGTGGGAGCCTCCTAGTGACGGGGAGGAATTGGAGACGACTAAATTAGGGAGAAAATCGGGGAAAAAATCCAAAAAAAGAATTTAAAAAAGGCTGTTATTGGCTGCTTTAAGAGATAAAATGGCATCTTCATCCATATTTGTCCTTGCTGAGACCTACAAGAAGATCCACAGCAGTGTGTCTCCATGGAGACAAAAGATCACACTGGGTAGAGGTAATTAAATCACATGGCCAAACCTGGAACAGACTCACATGACTGCATCTCTCACGTCAGAGAGAGGAACAATCGGCTTCTTGCCGAGGGGAAGCTCATAATGGCGTTTTAGCAAATCTGTCCTGGCAGCTGATTCCGCAGTGGAAATGAACTGTTTCTTAAAATAGCACTGGAGAGTGAGCAGTGGAGTGAGATGCAGTGTGAGAGAGACAGAGCGAGTTTTATTACACATCATCACAGGAAAATATCAGGAGTGTGTTCTTTCACTGCTTGCATTTCCCCCTCATTCGTGTCTCATTTTGCCTAATTCTCAGACGTGGAACTTCAGATGTAGCACAGAGAATACCTGACTGAGTATTAATCTCTCACATGATTTTACCTCAAACAGAAGACTTCCAAACACTATTCATTGAGGAAACACTTACTGGTCAAGGTGGCAATGGATCCAGAGTATATTCCTCATATCTGCTAGTGGAAAATAACATCCCACTCATTATATAAAATAATAATAATAATAATAATAATAATAATAATAATAATAATAAAACTTATGGCAATGCCTGAACTCTCCATCACAAACAGAAGAGCAGCTTCTCCTGATGCCTTAAAAATCATTACTGCCCTTATCAATCATTACTGTTTACTATCAGGTACAGAGTAAGAAAAGAAAACTGTTAGTATAAGAAGCAACCCATTTCAGGCTGAAATTGAGAGGAAAGTTTGCTGCTGGAGGTTATTAAATACATGTTCTGAAACCAAATTTGATGAGATGTTCTTTCTTTTTTCGTAAATCCATATAGTTTTCTTTGCACTCTGAAGGCAAACACTTTTCAAGGACAAATATCACTCAATATTTCTAACCCAATCAATCCTTAACCACAGCAAAGATTTTCCTCATTTGCTTAGGCTTGGGGATTTGGGAGGGTGTTATTGTGTTAGTAACAGGAGTACTTTTTGCACTCCTAATCCAAATTTCTTGGAATCATGGAATTAATGGCAACAAAATCAACCTTGATAGTTAAATTAAGGCAACAAACGAATTACAAAGAAGCACGGCCTTTTTGAAAGCAAAGCCTTTTTGATGTAAATGTCTGAAAATGCTCTACAAATCTGTGTAAGTTTTGGTGCGGTATTAGCTTTACTCCAGACCTTCTTGACTGATTTGCAGTGTTGCCAACTTAGCAATTTTGTTGCTAGATTTAACAACAACAATTCTACCCTAGCAACATTTTTGCAAAAAAGCTCCTAGCAACAAATTTAGCAATTTTTAACATTCATTTGGCTACTTTTAGCAATTTTTAAAAAGTGACTGAAAAGAGCAGTGGCTGCAGGCTTCACTCAGTTGAGTGCGGGGGTGGGGCTACATAAGTTCTACAGTAAATACCCAGACACGTCACATCTTTCAAATAATGTTTTTGCTGAGATGGCCAGTCAATTTGAGAAAACATTCATTATTTTGTATACTACATAAAGATGTAGTTTTGAGTTGCGATTACGCAATGACGTCATCACGCAAAGTAATGCTTTAATATAATATAATACACGGCGCCTCAGAGAGTAGAGACATGACGGGCTTACGCTTGTCAGATACTACATGATGATGTCACTGACATGCAAATTAGTGTGTGACGTCATCTGGCAACATTGAGCTACTTTTCCGGCAGGCTTTAACTACTTTTCATTGGAAATAGTTGGCAACACTGCTGATTCGTCTCTTCTCAGAGTGTTAGTTGGAAGTTAATGAGAGTTGACAGCATAGTTCCAGGGATGTCTGAGGAAATGTGGGACATTGTGCTGCTTCTCCACTGTGTTTATAATTCTAAACTTGTTTAATTGAATGGATCAGACAACTGAGTGACAGATTTGAGTAAAAATTAAGGCCTAGATTTGGCAGAGAATCACCAATCACTGAACAAGATCCATTCTCTTTGTTATCTAATGCTCTACATAACAAAAAGTAAATGACTAAAATGATACTGAAATATATAATATATGTATTTTGTATTTATTTAGATGTAAATATTGCTTTTTTCTTAGGTTTTTATTCCAAGCTACTCCTCTTCTGATGTCAATGTTTAATTTTCCTTATCTTCCATATTTCTTTACTCTCTTTCATGTTGTTCACACTGTCACTTCAGTCTTGCTGTTTGTGTGAAGTCCCTTGTGTTTGGGAATAACCTGAGGGGAACGGCCATATCCGATTGGCTGATAGAACAGCTCTGGCAGGGCCTCTGTTCTAAACTGGTGCTTGTTTAAATAGGTGTGTCCTTGGTTGTTAGACTGGGACACTGATGGCTGTGGTTGCTTAGTGAGAGAAACATGATGTTGAGCAGGACTCTTACTGGATTCCCAGGATTGAAAGGCTGGGATGGAGGTCTGTGGATGGGTGTTGATTCTGGAGATCTTAGACTTGGGGATTTGGGAGGGTGTTATTGTGTTAGTAACAGGAATGTGGATCTCTGGTGGAAGGAGGAATGGCTTTTCTTTGGAGTGGAAAGCAATGGATTGGAAAGTTGTATTTGATGATTGACGGTATGTCTGGTAGAGCAGTGGAAAACTCCTATAGTATTCTCTGGCTGTTGTATCTTCTGTAAGTAAAGAAGATTACAAAGAGATTAGACTGATCAGGCACTTTGTTTGTGACTTGTTTCTCAACAAAATCACACAAAAAAAATCTTTTTCAAGATTAGAAACATAATTTTTTTTTTAATCATATTGATGTGACAAAGATTAGGTTTATGTCGTAAGAAGGGCAAATTAATGGGCAAAGGGAACGGAAAGTAAAGTTTTAAAATGACTGATTTTACTCTAAAATATACAGTAGATTAGGAAAATGTGCACTTGTTTGTGCATTCATCCTAAGTGTTGTATGATGGTCAGGGTGGTGGTTGTATATTTACCTTTTTTATTTTCTTGTAATTATTTTCCTAAAGGTTTATGAGAACCTCAGAAGGTCAGTATGCTATCCCTTCTGCTCTCAGCCTCAGCTTTTCCTCTTATCCTCCCTTACACGTAAGCTGGTATTTTCATCTTGAAAGTGAGCTAATATATCCTTTCTGAAGTTATGATTCTAGTGGTTAAAAGCTGATCTAAAATGCTTAACACATGCAAAAAGCATTAGGGTCTCCCAGAACCTGGCTCATTTTTGCCAATGTCTTAACAGACAGAGTCTACAAGCACTGGACATTTGGTGGGAATACGTACTGAATGCCAGAATATCTGAGTATCAATCACCATCACTTTCATTCCTTCCTTTATATCTAAGAGTTTTTTTTTTCTTAGGCATTATAGTATAGTGCATCTTGAAAAAGTAAATTTTCTTTTGGAATTTAATTAAAAAAGTTAAATATGGCAAGCCTTTTTTGTTTTAAGTTTGATCATTACTTTTTACAGCTCACGAAAAAAATCATCTGCAAATATTAAAATAATAAATTTTGAGCATGACTAGAATGCAACAAGAAACAACAGATCTCATTTATAGATCTATTAATATAGCTACCTAAGTGTATTTTTCATAAGTCAAATAAAAATTTCATTCTTTTCTGCTGGTTTTACAAGTTTCTTAAATGTTGATTTTCTTTCTACTTGTATATTTATTTTGATTACTTAAGTGCATTCTTGGCATTCATTATTTGTATTTAGTGACATCAACAAAATTCCACAAAAAATCAAGAGCACAGAGGGCTGTAAAGACAAAAAAATGTGTTTATTATGAGCACAATGACTGTAAAAGGAAAGGTGCATTTTAATTAATAATTTTATTAGTCTTATGTACTTTTATGGTAATAAATATATTTAACATAATCACAGCATATGACATGGCCAAAATCTACAGACAAAATTGGGTGGGAATTAAGAGGGACTAAAAGGTTACATACTGTAACTGTTCTCCCACCTGTTTTAAACTTGGTCCCCTCCACAAACACTTCTGTAATAATTCTGATACATAATTGTTAATAATAATTAACTATAAATACTTTTTCCTCAGTAGAGAGAGACCCATTTCCAACAACTGCCCAACACAACATTTTTAACTACTGGAACATGTGCGAGTGAAGATATGCCAGGTTGACAATAGCAAATGCATGTTTGAGATGCGCAAGGTTCAGTACTGTACACTGTAAAAATTAATTTTAAGGCTATGTAAATGAAACAAACAAAAAAAGTGTATTTTTTACTAATAATAATTTTGTTAAAGTGATAACTTTAGTGTATTAAGTAAAATCTATATATTTACTTAATTTAGACTTGCAAATCTTAAACATTCAACAGTCAAGTAAATGTTACTTATGATTCTTTGACAAATCTAAACGAATTAATAGAGTACTTATGTACCTTTAGAAAATCAAGTAGAATTTAAGCTGACTTTAGGTAATCTGCGCATGCACAAGAAAGAAGCTCCCTTCAACATCAACATCTCAAAAGTGCTTCTCCGTTTTCTTCGCCAAGGAAGTAATAGTTGAAAATTCATAATATTTTGGAATTTTACTCAGTGTATTTGGTAATTGTGTTAACCCTGAGCAACTGAGTTGTCATCACTTAATTCTGTATATTTTCTGCACATTTGGAAACTTGAGGTGATGATCTTTATTCCCCTGCCATATTTAAAAACTCCGTGTTTTACATAAAGACGCGTTAGTCTTGAATGTGTTACTTTATCCGTGATATATGTTTTAGTTTAATTACATTTAGTTGAGATGACATTTTGTGCAGTTGTTCAGAGATTCTTATCATATTTTCGCGACATTTTAAAACCTCTATGTTTTACAAAAGACGTCTAAAACCCTTGAAAGCGTGACTTGCCCCTTGATATATGGTTTGTTCGGTATGTGTCATTTTATATGCTTGTACAGTGATTCTTAAACGATGAACAAAACGTGACAAAAGTTTCAGCATTCACACAGTGACATGACAAAAGAAGTATACTGGACTGTATCTGAGAGAATCCATTAATATTTTATATGTATATTTTATATATAACACATAATAATTTATATATTTTTTGAGACAATGTCAATTGTTAAAAGCGTTATACAAAAAAAACTGAATTAAGAACTGGGGAGGTGGGGGCGGGGTACAAGATGGCGCTGTTCCGAGCAGATTAATGGCGCTTTTCCACTGCATAGTACGACACGACACGGTTCAGTTCTACTCACTTTTGGGGGGTTATCCATTGGGAACAGTACATAGTACCTGTTCCTTTTTCAGTACCACCTCAGCCGAGGTTCCAAGCGCGCCGAACCGTTACCAAAACGTGACATGTAAACACGCTAGTCACTGATTAGCCGGAGAAAATCGTCATTACTGCGTCACCGAACTTGCGACACGAGACACAACAGAACCGATATATTAATAGAACAGCCAGAGAAGGATCGCACGCACCTCTTTGTATTAACCGTCGGCCTCTTTTGAAACAAACTCCTTCGTCTCGCTGTTAAAAACATCCACATGCCGAGAATGAAGAACACCATGCCGTCGACATGCTCCATTGTTGAGTGTGTGTTTGTGGCGCGCTTACGATGACATCACGGCAGTAGCGCCGCCGCGCGCGTGAGTAATCCCGCCCACGCTAAAGCGTTACTACACTGCAGTGGAAGAGCAAACCGAGCCAAACTGCGCCGAACCGAAGTGAGTTGAACTGAACCGTGTCGTGTCGTTCTATGCAGTGGAAAAGAGCCATAAGATGCTGCGCTCTTAATCCTCAGACATTTACATGCATGTAATATGTTAAAGAAAACTACTTTTCCTTATCATTTCATGTCAATATTTTAGGGACTAATATTAACGTTGTTTGAAAACTTGGTTATATGGTCAAACGCAAAGCGAAACACCACTCCGAAGTGGGCATGGAGAAAAATAAGAATGTCGAGGCCTCACAACTATTCACCCCATATCCTGATGCAGTGCTGACAGACTGAACCAGTGACTCAGCTGATACTGTCTTTATATATTAGTTTATTTTTAAATTCCCCCATGTTAATGTTTTTTTTCCCTGACTGCACTGTCACCTTGGACCTCCAGGGTTAGGGTTTGATTTTTGGCTGGGTTCAATTCCCATCACTGTGTGCATGTTCTCCCTGTGCTTGGTGGGTTTCTTCTGGGTACTCCGGTTTCCTCCCAGTCCAAAGACATTCAGATTGTTTGTTTATGGTGTTGCCAAAGAAAATCATCTGTGATTGCTGTTTCGTTCAGGAACTCTTTCACTTTTCATCTTATTTTGAGTTCAGCAAATAATGTAAAACACAGAGATTCTTATGTTTAGCCTTGTTTGTTAAACCATCAGATGAGTGAAAGTATTGTGAATGTATTTGTAAATGGTATTTTACAGATTACTAATTACTTCTTTTTATGTTTTCTATATTGCAGAACATATTTCTTATGTGGATTCTGTCATCTTTGCTACGGACCAGTTGGGAGGGAAAATTCATAGGCATTAATCTGTCTTGTTTAGCCAAGTTTGTTTAAACATTGTTACATTGTGTGAATGTATACCCTGAAACATGCTGAATGACTGTTGCTGATACCGTTTACATTTGTACTGGTTTCTTGTAAATTTTATATTCTTTATTAGAACAACAGATAATATTTAATAGATCTAATCATTTGATAATGTTTTGAACAATGGTTTCAATAATTTTGAATTCTGTATTAGAGGAGTTTTTCTAAATTTGCAGTTTGTTATTGAAACATGTTTATTGGAAGTTTAAATTAGAGCAAGGTTTGTACTATACTGTACTGGTTAACAGAGTGTTGTAATGCAGTTTTATGTAAGTGCTGCGAGAGAAAACTTTATTATTTATTATTTGCTTCATCACAGTGTTGTATGTAAGATTACAGTTAAGCAGCTCACTTTAAATTGTTGTGTTCTGTTTTGGATATAAAACCATATTGAAAAATCTGTGATAGGTTAAATATGCTGAACTATTTGGGTATTTTATTCTTGAATATGTCAGTTCATTTTGTCCATGTGCATTCCTTTTGTTTTTTCAAGAGTTTAATTTAAATTCAAATATTCAAGGAAAATGTCTGTCAGTGTTTTTCTTTTTATTGAAAACATCAGTAGTAATACTACATCGCAAATTATAGTAAGTAATATTTAAATAATATTTAAAGTAAAGATTACTCATGATAACAAAATGATAACTAGGAATCTTGTGTAAAAAAAAGTGCAATAAATCATAATATATTTATGAACAAACGTCAACAAAAATTTACTGGAAATTCCCAAGTAAACTTAACTTTTAGAAACTTTAATTCTTAAGTTATGTTGTGGTTTTTACTTTGCAAATTGTTGTAATTTTACTTGTCTTTTCTGAGTGAAAATTCTTTCCAAGCTTTTTTCAAGGAAATCTTACTCCAAATTTTTTTCAGTGTATATTTTGATGCATACCATACAAACAGGCCCTGTATTCCTGCTAACATAGCAATATCATGATGTTGCACAGTTATTTGTTTGCGCATTTTTTCACAACAGAAAGAAGAAGAAAAAACATCTTGTACTTGTAGGCCATAGACAATCAAGCTTCTTCGCACTCACATCTTTTTATCCTACTTGTTTACAATCATACTGCTGTCGTATTATATTACTGTACTATATTTTCTCAATTCTGCAGTTTTATCACCACTCATAAAACTGCAAACAATACACAATTAATACATCCAGACAACCACTGTTCAACTATCTGACTCCTGCATGACTGGATGGCATGGATGGCATTTCCATTATTTTTCAGACAAAATTTGAGGATATTCTGCTTAAATAAAACTGACTGGAATTCTTAATTAATAACCCATTCAGGGGTCTGTTTAAACGTACAGTGTGAGCATTCACATTGTGCCTAGTTTCTCAAACCTACAGTGTGTGGAGTGACCTTACAGCTTCATGCCATTTGGGAGGGCTGATTACAGTACACCACCAATAGCAATCACACAGTGTGTCAGCCTGGATAAGGTGATCTGCTAAATTCTGTGTGCGCGTGTGGTCCAGCCAGCCCTACTGTGTGTTCTCAGTAGGTTTTGGATTTGGATTCAGTTAATTATATTTTAATTAGCCCAACACATCAGTAAGCCACTTCCTCTAAATCAACATGAGGAATCTCATATCCTGAATTAATTGGTTTAAAATTAATTGTGGAATAAAGGTCAAAAGGTGAGAGTGGTATTAATATTAATAAAATTAATGAATTAGTATCTCACACGTTATTCACAATCCATATTTCACTCACACGATCTCTATTCAATTCAATTGTATTTATATATAACCTTACCCTATATAGCATGTTTAACAATAGACATTGTCTCAAAGCAGCTACACAATATTAAACGTAGAATATTATTGAAATGTGTCGGAGAAAGGTAAAATGTGTATAGAGCATAATGATCTGTCCTTGATGAGCAAGCCAAGGGCGCCAACAACAGTGGCAAGGAAACAAGGAAAAACTCCCTGGGATGGCAATAGGAAGAAACCTTGAGAGAAACCAGACTCAACAGGGAACCCATCCTCATCTGGGTCATAATAGACTTTCTATACTTCTATACTTAATTGTCCTAAATTTAGTGTAAATATTTAAAATAGTTTAAATCTGTTACATATTGTGAGGGATAGGGGTAGCAAGGGGTAGCTCAGTGGTTAAGGCATTGGACTACAGTTCAGAAGATCCCAGGATCTAACCCCACAACCACTAAGTTGCCACTATTGGGTCCTTGAGCAAGGCCCTTAACCCTCAACTGCTCAGATGCATAATGAGATAAAAATGTAAGTCGCTCTGGATAAGAGCGTCTGCCAGATGCATAAATGTAAATGGATCACCCCTAGAGGGTGCTGTGCACCTGATTTGTATGCATGATTTGTATGAGTTTTTTTTTTTTGGCGCTCACCTGAACCGAGGTGGCTCATTAGATCCTTTATAAAAAGTAGTTTGTTCTGGGAAACTGGGTCGAGCATTTATTTTGTCCTGTTTTATTATTATATGATGTGTACGTCAGTTGTGTTAAGTTGGCTCTAGTTTTGTTATGTTTGTTATGATCATTTTGCTTTTGTTTTGTGGAGCTGGTTTTGTGAAGTTAAATTTAGTAATTAGTTGGTCTCATGTTCTGTGTAAGTACTGTTCTGTATGTCTCCAGTGTCCGAGTGCCTTTCATATGTGTTACCTCTTGTATTTGTAGTCACTTGAGTGTTTAGCCTCTAGTAGGTTTAGCCTCTAGTATGGATTAGCCAATTGTATGTTTAGCTTTTTGTATGTTCAGTCATTAACCTGTTTAGATGCTAACCCAATTAGATTCTAACCCGTTTAGGTCATTATCCGTATAGACAATAACCTGTTTCGATACTAACCCGATAAGTCATTAGTCTCATCTCTAATCTGTCTCATCTTGGTTTAGTTCAGCTACATGTTTGTTTGGTTAGGCTCTCTGACCATGTTAAGCTTGAGAGCCTGTGTTAAGCTCTTTCTTTAAGTTCGTTGTTTATTTTCTTTATTGATTGTTTTTTGTTTAATAAAAAGACTCTATACGATCACACCTATGCCTGCCCCTTCAAGCCCACAGCACGAATACCACCCAAAACATGACGCATTTGGACTAAACAAATGGGTAAATTAAAAACATGAGCATGTATTTGAGGCAGATGTACAGTCAACATGTGAAAGTATTTGCTATGAAGTTAAAATAAGTGGGATAGCGGAGCTGGAGTCATTTGGCGATGGACGACTCATCGGCTGCTAGTCATCTCAGGCACACTAATGGCATGATAATATCACTCTTTATTTATAGGTGAGGGTTGCTCAAGGGCCCAACAGGACAACTTAGTGGTTGTGGGATTTGAACCTGGGACATTCCAAACAATAATCCAATGCCTTAAGCACTGAGCTTCCCATGGTTATTGACCATATTTATTATTAAAGCCCAAGCACTATAGAGTGCACCTCTTGTTTTCGTAAGGATAATTTTTTTTTACCCTTTTGTGCTTTTTGGTGGTCCTAACATGCTCAAAAACTCATGAAATTTAGCAGACAGCCCCAGGCTCTGTTGGATTCTGCTGCTATTAGGAAGCCTGAGAGTTGTGTGGGAAATCTCCACATGAGATTTTGCTGCATAGCTCATACACACTTGCATGTATGCATGTCCTGGACTCAACTCAACAGGAAGTCATTTTTTGGGTTGTTTGCAAAAACGCAACTGATTGGATTTTGATATACTCCTCCTAGGGAATTTATACGATCGCCACCAAACCGGGCCAATATGATCTAAAGATTGGGGAAGCAAAATTGTAGAGGGATTTTTGACAACCATCCTGCAAGAGATTTGAGTGTTCAGTTTTGCTCACCATTAGTAGTCCTCATGAGGTGTCCAGGGATTCCATTAGATCTGACTGGATGATGTCCTACACCCCTGACTATGCACTCTGTCTCACCTGGCAGCTTCAGCCGCTGTGGAGGCTCTGTGAGGGTTCTAGAGAAAATTTTAAATGTTACTATCAGGAATGTACACTTTAATGGCATTTGCTTGAAACTTAAATTCCTCTTAAAACTTAAGTGTCAAAAAAACAGTAAATCTGTTAATAATAATAATAATAATAATAATAATAATAGTATTGTTATTATTATTATCTTCTGTAAAAGAGAAACTAAATTTTCTGTCATTTAGTGAATGAAGAATATTTCCAAACCAGAAGATCAAGAAAAACACCAAAAATTAATTAAATGGGTCATGGTTGCCCATGGCTCATTAATGCACGTGAGGAGTGAAGGCTATCCCATCTGTTACAATTTTACAGAAGAGCTGCTGTAGCACAAACTGCTGAAAAGTTAATTGTTGCAGAAAGGGGTCAGAACATGATGTATTGCAGTTTGTTGCATATGGGGCTACAGTGGGTGCACAGGCAGTATGCGACTTCTACCGTCGCCGGTGTATGGCGTGTATGGCGTCAGCATTTGGGTTTGTGCGTTTGCTGGCTTTTACCACTGAGTGGCGCTATATAACTATAGACTGACGCCTCAGGCATCAGTTCGTTCTCTCCAGGCTTAATGAGACGCAGGTCGTCCACAGCTGCACGTCGTTGCAGATAAAATAAAGTGAAACATTGAAAATAAACGAATTCATAATCACAGTAGTAACATTACAGTACAAATTTATAATTAAAATTAAATTAAGTTTTTTAGGATCGAATTTAAGCAATGTAAACGTTGTAAACTGTGTAATTACAGTAGAAAGGCTACACGTGTAGGGTCTTGTGTCATCTTATATTTTGTGTTCTTTAAATTTGTAGCTTTTATAAGACTCTACTTTTATTTAGGTGCACACACAATGACAAAAAACTTTATGATTTTGTTGAATAAATAAAGTAAACGGGGTTCTGCATTGATTTTGGTGAACTTGAGCGCGTCAGAAAATGAACCCAAAGATTTTTTTTACCACAAATCTCTCAAAAATAGTAAGATGTATTTTGGTTTTATACTGCAAACGAAAAACGAATCCAGGGTCTTGTGTCATCTTATATTTTGTGTTCTTTAAATTTGTAGTAGATTTATTAAATGAAATAAATTACACTAAACGGGGTTCTGTATTGTTTTCGGTGAACTTGAGCGCGTCAGAAAATGAACCCAAACTCCGTGTATACTCGCCTCACAGACGTGAAAAATATATACTTATAGAAAGAGAAATATCTGCTTTAATATAAAGTAATGAAAAAAAATTATTAGATTATGTAATTCGTATGAGAAGTGAATTACTGTATAGGCGCGCTCACTGACGATGAGATGACATGATCAGCACAGCCGTAACCAAAGGAATCACTAACTTATCAATGAATTATTAAAATGGTCAGAGTGAGTTTCCTGGCTGTTTTAACAAATATTTGAAGTAGATAACAGTAGCCCACATTTATAAAATCATTTTTTATTTATATATAAACTATATAAAAAAAATAATCCTGCGTTTATTTTTAGGTGTGCCCACTGCCATAGTTCTTCAGTAACAAACCTATAAAACATGTACATCTGTATGAATAAATTGTTTAAATGTGATCAGTAAATGCTCCTTGCTACTGTATAGTGACTGACATCGGCGTGCTGAAAGATCTAATCTCTCATATCGGCGCGCGCGTTCATCTGACTTAACGTTTCAGCCATTCACACATGCATTGTGCTGTTGTTTGTACACACTTTCAGTTCTCCCCTTCTACTCTCCTCTTTCATAAAAAATTAACAATCCGACACAAGCAGATTTCTTTCAGTCAGAATATTTATCAATCATAAAGAGAGGCGACATATACTTGCTGATTAAACACTGCATTTTTAAAGTGAAAGCGCGCGATGTGAGCAGCTTTAATTATTGATAATTAAATCATTATTAAATGGTGGACATAAAAAGCAAGAAGAATAATAATATTATTTTGATTATTATTATCATGTTCTTTTGCTGTTTGAGTGTCTGTGGATTCCAAAATTTATATTTTTACCATTTTTTTAATCACTGAAATGGAAGAGATACTGTAGAAAGGTTCCTTATCATAACGTGCCTTGTATTGTTTTTAATCGCTCGATACACGACCCATCATTTTTAATGCTATTTTACAAAGGGTAAATACACATGGAATAATTTTATTTGGTTTGTTTATTTATAGATAAAATTAAAAGTAATTAAAAACAGTGTAGAGTGATTAATAACACTACATGTTATGGTAAGAATCTAATTCGAGGGATTTTAGTTTCTCCGAGTGTATACTGTAGGTGAGAACAGCTATTCACAGGTTATTTGCATTTGTATGTCTGACTTCGCAAAGCACACCTGTAAAACCTATTTAAATGTAAATGCTCCTCGCTGCGCGATTTGGGGGAGGGACCAGCGCTTGTGTTTTTGTGTTATCAAGTACGGGCTAATGCTTAACAGTTGCGCAATTATATTTCTATTCAGTAAAGAAAAACACTATTGTTATTACTTCAATACATACTGTATGTATTGAAATATGTATTGTATATGTATTTTGGTTTTATACTGCAAACGAAAAACGAATCCAGAGCCTGTAATTATATTGCATAACTATTATTTTGCACAAATACTGTAAATCTCTGAATAAAACAATGATATTTTATTCACAAATGTAAGACAATATATTTTGGTTCAGTGCCAGACGAAGTAATGTAATGAGAGGCCCCGATTATACTGCATACATCTTTTTTATTGATTTATTTTTTTATTATCTATTCTGGAAGTTTGCTCTATTTGTTTTAGTTATTTCTATATTTAAATCTTGATGTCTTAAACTCTAACAACTGTAAGTATTGTCGAAATAATTTTTTTTAAAAGCCCTAGTGCTGTTGTTTGCGCTGTTTTCTTTAATAATAACACTAAACAGATAAAAACAGAGAGTCTGTCTAAACAAAATAAAACCAATGTTTTCTAACTCATATTTTTTATATTTATAGTTTTTCATGTTTGTTGGATGTGTAAATTATCATAATTGTAGTATTACTTCGCTACAACATATTGTTTTGACTTTATTATGACTTAAGCTCTGAATATATTTAAAAACCGATACGACGGAAAATGTCAATTTGCGCCACCTGGCAGTCATTTCACGAATTATTTTGAAATGCTCCTGGTTTATTTTGGCCGCTGCCGCTTTCCACGGCGGTGAGTGCGACGGTAATGAGCAGTCTGGTTGTCACACCACTGTACGTAGCTGCAGACTGGTCAGAGTGGCCCTGCACACGACTTCATGGCAGAAAGGCTCCCTAGTGGCAGTGACCTCTTATGGCAACCTAACGCACACTAACACACTGCACACATTGTTGGTTTTGAGTCAGTCTCCAAAATCAATTGTTTGTAGGATGTACTGGACTAATGTTCAATATATGGAGGTCTCTCCTCACAACCTAAAGTGCTTAAATTGTCTGTTACTGATATTTTGATGTCAGATACCGCAGCACACCTTGAGTGGTCTTGTTTAGTCCAGGTCTCATTTTGATCTTACTTACGTACTTACTTATTTACTTTGATCGTACTAAATTTATCCACTTAGTGTGTTTGAATCTTACTGACTTTGTCATCTGGTGTATGTTTGTTGACTTTTTTTTTTTACTCTTCTTCAGTCTCTGGTGGCCATTCTCTCACCATCTCCATGGAAACCTACACGCCACTCATCATTTCTTGAACAAACCATCTTTCTTCTCTTGCTAAAACAGCCCAATTCTTATAATGACAAGCAAGTTCATGTTTCAGTCTCTGATTGTAAAATAAAAGAAGGCCACCAATGTAATACTAGTTTAACATGATATACCCAATAATTATTTGTTTAGTAATTTTCATGCTGAAATTAAACATTACACTTCCAAGCTGACTCAGTAAAATACCTGGGAACTTGGGGTGAGGAGATGCATATACTTGCAGTCAAAAGTTTGGAAACACCTAATGTTATTTTGTTTGCTGATTTTTTTTCCCTACATTGTAAAACTCTGCTGAAGTCATCCAAAATATACAATAATCTCCTTTGAGCAGTTGATGTTGAGATTTGTCTGCTACTTCTGCTCTGTAAAGCCTTCATAACAGCTCCAATCTGAGGTGCTGTTAGTTAATTGGTGATTTCTGAGGCTAGTAACTCTAAATGAACTTCTCCTCTGCAGCAGAGGTCAGTTTTGATTTTGCTTTCCTGGGATGGTTTTCATGAGAGCCGGTTTCATGTAGAAAAACAAATGCAAACTTCCTTACAAACTTTGGAATGTGATGAAAAATTCCCAAATTTAAATGCCTAAAAAAAAAGCAGCTGTTAAATCTACATTCATAAGAAAATGTGTATATTGGTTGCACACATTAAAATGTATATTCTCTAAGGACTCTGGCTGCTGAATTCTGGAACTTGTTTATGCACATAGTAGAACATCTAGACAGTAAGGCGTTAAAATAATCCAACCTAGCGGTAACAAAAGCTTGAACTAGTTTCTACATAATGACACTATGTTAATCTTTTACAGTAAATTCAATAGTGTTATTTTCCCACGTTACAGACCTACAGTATATAATCACAGTAGAGTGTTAATTCAACACTGGGCATGTTTGCTGTGCACAAATATTTTTAAGATGAATAAAGGCTATTCTGTTAATATATACATGAATATAAGACTTGATGCAGAGAGATACATGCAGTTCAGTAGCAGGCATTTCCAGTCTAAGATTTCTAGTCTATCTAGGATAAAAATCTATAGTACCAAAAGCTGCACTTCCGGGTGTGATAAAGCATATATGAACATTTTTTAAGTGGCATGATATACAGATTTAGCACTGCTAAGAGCCTTTCTGTAGCTTAGAATTATTTCTGTTTGTGCAATTTAGAGTACTATCAGTTTAGTTTTATGCCATTTATGCTTCAGTTTTGCCTGTGCTTTAGGATGCATGTGACTTAGTGTAGCTAGATCAACGTATCTCTCCACTCTTATAGAAGAAAATAAAAATAATCCTAGATTTTTATTTAATAGCGTAGCCAAATTAACTAGAAATAAGGCCACTATCGAAATCTCCACAACAACATCATGCAATAGTGAGGACTTCATGAACTTTTTTAATAATTAAATCATAATTATTAGGCAAAATTCTGGCTTTAAAACCAGACAATTTAAGTGATACAGATGATAAACTAAACACACCACATCAGAACCTAGAATACTTTACACCCCTTGAAGAGAGTGAACTAATTTCTTCTTCTAAATCATCAACGTGTGAATTAGATCCAATACTGACACATTTTCACAAGCAGATAGTACCAGCAATCCCAAATCCTTTAAATTAACACTTATTAACCCACTCCTTAAGAAACCTGCCCTTGACCCTTGACAGCTGTCCAATTACAGGCCAAATTTAACTCACTTGAACTGCAATCTTGCACATTATCTTGCCAATAACTGGACTCGGGTCTACACTGCACTACATCACATTCCTACTAAATTTCATTTTACTATATGTGTTTTTAATATATATTCTTTAACTTCTTTATATTTCTATTTTATTCTACTATTTTATTTAGCACAGCACGGTGGTGTAGTGGTTAGCACTGTCGCCTTGCACCTCCAGGGTCCGGGTTCGATTCCCCGGCCAGGCTCGATTCCCGTCTCTGTGTGCATGGAGTTTGCATGTTCTCCCCGTGCTTGGTGGGTTTCCTCCGGGTACTCCGGTTTCCTCCCACAGTCCAAATACATGCAGATTAGGCTAATTGGTGTTCCTAAATTGACCATAGTGTGTGAATGAGTGTGTGTGTGCCCTGCGATGGATTGGCACCCTGTCCAGGGTGCACCCCGCCTTGTGCCCTAAGCGTCCTGGGATAGGCTCCAGGTCCCCTGCGACCCTGAATAGAGGATAAAGCGGTATAGAAGATGAATGAATGAATGAATATTTTATTTAGATTTTTATTATTCTTAATGCTGTATATTATGTAAATGTAAAAGTTTTTTGTAGTTTCCTTACTTTTTGTAACAATGAGGTCAACAGCAGTCGTATAAGAATTTCACTTCATATCATACTGTGTATGTGTAAGTGCCATATCGCACTTGTTATGAATTTGTTGTTGTGTTTATTTTATTTTATTTACTGTTATTTCATTTGTTCTACCTTGTTCTATTCAGTAGTAAGGCATTAAGCATTAAGTTTGTTACATAAGCCATAAGCTTTATATTTCTAAGTTATGCATCCATTTTGACACTTGTAAGTTGGTCTGTGATGTCATTCTACTATTACATTACGTGTGACTGTCATATGTTAGAGAGTTCAGTTTAGATGCGGAAGGCTACGGAAACACAAGCTTTTGACCGTAAGCTCGTAAGCTGGGAATGTAAGATACAACAACTAGGTTGTTGTAACCGTCAGCTAACCAGAGCTCCCGGTAAGCTAAGAATGTAAGATACAACAACTAGGTTGTTGTAACCGTAAGCTCCCGTAAGTGGATATATACAGCAAGAGTGTTGTTATATACCTAAGCTAAGACTGTAATTTACAAGATACAGCAAACAGGTTGTTGTAAAAGTCAGAGATTTGCAAGATGCAGCAACTGGTGTCTGTAATGACAGTGGATTTACTCAAGATGACTGTATGAAGTGTTGATTCTTTGATGCTGACAAAATAAACTACAAGAGACAAAGAGATCGGACTTCTGTCGTGTGATTGAAACTTTAAGACAAAGCTACGCGTCAAAACTGGTGAAATAATATGACCACATCTACATAAAGTCAAAAGCTTTCCGCTGTTTGAACGAAAACAAGTGAACGCTGAAAGGGAAAGTAAAAGGGAATAGCGCGCCCTGAACTTCACCATGCCGAACAACGAGGACGACGATACCAGCACTTCGCTGGAGATCATGAAGGCGCTCATGGAGGCGGGCAGACAACAGGATAACAAAAAGTACCTTGAAGAGGCACTTGAAGCAAGAAAAGGCAAGCTAAAGCAAATGAATGCAATGTCTGGTGAATTAGAGGCGCTTATGAAAGATGCACGTAATTTAGGCATCGTTGAAACTGAGTACAGACCCAAATACTGGAAGCTGAGAGAAGACTTTATGAGAAGTAACGTTGATGTGTTAGTGTACACTGATAAAGACGAACGCACACGCGATCAGGTCGCCTGCTTCGCACCTGAGATACAAAGCTGCACAGAATTCATGGCTAAGGCGAATCGCTGGATAGCGGACACCAATGGCTACTCTATGACGTCGTGAACACGCGAAGATGTCTCGCCGGGCGACAGTTTGTCACAGACAACGGCAGCATCCAAAAGGTCTGTAACTTCTACATCATCCTCAGCCTGACTAAAGAAAGCAGAAGCCAACAGAGCAGCCTTGTTGATTAAAGTAGCAGCCTTAGCAGAACGGCGGGCATTAGAACAGAAGGAAGCAGAACTAAAGACTGAGGAAGAGCAACTGAAAACACGATTAAAGAACAAGGAAGCAGAATTAAAGGCTGAGGAAGAGCAACTGAAAACACGATTAAAGAACAAGGAAGCAGAATTAAAGGCTGATAAAGAAAAGTTGGAATTAGAAACTGCGCTCGCAATTGTCGACGCTGAATTACAGGCTTATCAGGGTTGTAAAAAACGACAGCCTGCATGATGCCAAATTGAGAGTGCTTCAACGTCAAGATCGCAAATACGACAGCCGATCGCCCAAGAGCAAGAGCGCACTCATTGAATCAAGCAGCGCGCGTCCGAGCAGCGCGTGCCCGAGCAGCGCGCACTCTCACCCTTCCAACTCAACAGGTAACAGCCGAGCGCAGCCTGCGAACGAGAGCACAGTCACTGAATCGAGCAACGCGCACCTGAGCAGCGCGCACTCTACGGACCTGGACGCCGCAACCAGCGACAGAAAACCCAGTCACACATCCCTTCAAGGACCCAAACAAAGGGGCCAAGGAAAACCCAGGGTCAGATTCTCAACCGACGTCAGACAGGTTGGTAAAATTCACAAAGACTCGATTACAATGAGGAATGCCGGTACATTAGCTGTTAGCGCTTTCACTAAGCCGTGCGCATATTGTAAAAAGGGCCATATCTTAGACGAGTGCGCAAAATTTAACGATTAGACCCACAAAGACAAAGTAGAATTCTTAAAAAGAAACGGATTCTGTTTCGGATGTTTAAGAAAGGGTCATTTGTGGAACGACTGTACCAGAAAAATTACATGTTCATTGTGTTCAAAGCCACATCCAAGCATGCTACACATAGCAGTGCCAGACACGGCGCAGTCAGTCACGAGCGCCCGTAGAAACGAAACTGAAAGTGGCACAACAAATACACCACATGCAGTGAGTCATGAATCAAATGCGCTCACTGGGGCTGGAAGTAATTGCATCCTCCCCATTGTACCCGTTAAAACAAAGGCCAAGAAAAAGGGCACAGTAGAAGCCATGTATTATCATGTGAAAGTCCCCGAGAAGGACACAGATCTGCTGCGCTTCCTATGGTGGCCGAACGGAGATGTGAACCAAGACTTAGTTGAATACAAAATGGTAGTTCATCTGTTCGGTGCAAAATCTTCACCTAGTGTTGCTAACTTCGCCCTCAGAAAGACAGCAGAAGAAAACCGCAGCAATGCACCTGCTGTGGCAGTCAATACAGTGCTTAAAAACTTTTATGTAGACGACTGCCTGAAATCTGTTTCGAGTCATCACCAAGCAGTCGCCCTGTACAATGATCTCACTAGTCTCTGTACAAGTGGAGGGTTTAACCTCACTAAACGGGCAAGCAATAGCCGTGCCCTACTGACTGTCATTCCCGAGAGCGAAAGGATCAAAGACATGAGAGACTTAGACTTGAGTAAAGATGCCCTGCCCATAGAGAGAGCTCTGGGGGTGCTGTGGTGCATTGATTCAGACATGTTCAAGTTTAAGATTAGTTTAAAGGAACGACCTGTGACAAGAAGAGGAATTCTGTCAGTCACTGGCTCAACATACGACCCGTTAGGCTTTTTCCCACCTGCCATACTGCCAGCTACAATCCCAATGCAACAGTTATGTAAAGAAAAACTAGCCTGGGATGATGACATTCCCGAGCAGTTTGCAACAGCATGGAAAACCTGGCTGCAAGAGCTGCACCGACTGTCCGAGTTCAGCATAGCAAGGTGCATAAAACCAGCCGGTTTCGGAATTACAGCTACAGCTCAGCTCCACCACTTCTCGTATGTAAGTGAAATGGGATACGGAGCTGTCTCATACCTCAGGTTAGTAAACGCTGAAGGACTTACACATTGTGCATTCATGATGGGGAATTCCCGTGTAGCACCCCTGAAACAGACCACCATTCCACAAATGGAACTGACTGCGGCAGTGGTCGCTGTAAAAAATGACAAAATGTTGAAAGAACAGCTAGAATTGAAATTGCTGGACTCTATGTTCTGGACTGACAGTACAACTGTTTTGAGATCAATACTGAAAGAACAAACATTAACTGACGAGAGCCTGCATACATTCATGTGTGAAGTACAGGTGAAGCGACAATGAATAACCGACCCCTCACTACTGTCTCGGAGGATCCCACAGATCCTCTGACACCAAACCACCTGCTGCTGATGAAAAAACAGCCAAACCTGCCACCTGGATTTGTCAAAAAGGAAGACATCTATGCACGTCGCAGACAGAAGCAGATCCAGCATCTATCAATTCAATTCAATTCAATTCAGTTTTATTTGTATAGCGCTTTTAACAATTGACATTGTCTCAAAACAGCTTTACACAATCAAAAGAATTATTTAAGTTTGTATGAAATGTGAATGTGTATGAATAAAAAAGCTGCTCTGGAAGCGATGGGTGCGTGAATACTTGCCCTTGCTCCAGGAGCGGCAAAAATGGTTTCAAAACAAAAAAAACCTCTCGATTGGAGATATAGTGTTAATAAGATGAGTCTTCTCCAAGCAATTCATGGGTTATTGGATAAATCACGAAAGTGTTCCCAGAGATGTGTGTTAGTTAAAACTAAGACCAACACTCTGGAAAGACCCATCGACAAGCTGTGCCTCATATGTGAAATGGACTGTTAAATGTGTGGTAATATGTTATGAAATTTGATATGCAAATGTAAACACCTGAGATAAATATAACACACTTAAAAGATTTACAACGTATTAGAAGGTTAAGAATGTTTGATTTCATGGCTTTATCAAAAAAAAAAAAAAAAAACACAAAATTGTAATTGTCAGTCTCCATGCCTGTCAATTAGGGGCTGGAATGTAAGTGCCATATCGCACTTGTTATGAATTTGTTGTGTTTATTTTATTTTATTTTATTTGCTGTTATTTCATTTGTTCTACCTTGTTCTATTCAGTATTAAGGCATTAAGCATTAAGTTTGTTACATAAGCCATAAGCTTTATATTTCTAAGTTATGCATCCATTTTGACACTCGTAAGTTGGTCTGTGATGTCATTCTACTATTACATGCATTTGTGTGACTGTCATATGTTAGAGGGTTCAGTTTAGATGCGGAAGGCTATGGAAACACAAGCTTTTGACCGTAAGCTCGTAAGCTGGGAATGTAAGATACAACAACTAGGTTGTTGTAAACGTCAGCTAACGAGAGCTCCCGGTAAGCTAAGAATGTAAGATACAACAACTAGGTTGTTGTAACTGTAAGCTCCCGTAAGTGGATATACAGTGGGAGCCACGTCAAACAGCCGCCTGGAGCATGACTGCTCCGTGGCAGTTCCATGAAGGGTTAATGCAGGCTTCGTGCATGGAATGTGATCCCCCGCGATGACGCAGTTAACGATGCCCCGCCCCATAAACGCCCCCATGCGCTTTCTAAAAAGATGGTTGCAATGCCGTATAATTCCGCCAGATGGAGCATTGACTGGCACAGTTAACTGCAGTGTCCAGGAAGCCCAATACCGTATCTTTAATATACAGACAGTTCTTGCATTGTCAACATAGTTTCATAAATAGATGAAAAAACAGCAACAACAAACCGATTAATAAAACAGATTTGATAAATCACTCAATACACAACCCATGATGATTATGCTATTTATTATTTAATAATGAATTAATAAAATAGTTAGTGAAATATTTTTTAAGACATCCTGAAATGATCCTTAAAGACACGGTAGCGGCTGTAATTTGTCTATACCGATCATTGTAGGTACGGAATAAAAACGCGGGCTATGTACAGTATTTTATATTACTGTGTATTTTACCCCGTTCCATTTAATATACTGATAGATAATATTTTGCTGCAAAGTAAAGCTCAAAATGTAACGTCTGCTTGGGTTTGTTTTCGTTATATTTTTGATGATGTTTTCGCTGATTTTTTTTTCACTGATAGTCTACAAGTGGCATAAGAGGCAATTAATGCCGCATGCAACCTGGAATAAATATCTGCCCATATGGATCAGTATTTCTTTAGTCATTTAATCATGCATAATGCTCCCCCGTCAAAAGATCTGATGGGGCATTAATCACTTATCACAACTGTGAATGGATGCGGCAGCAGAGACACATTAAATCCCCATAAACACTTGGAAACAATAGTAAAAAAGTTCCAGAGGGTTAGCGCCTGTTATACTAATGTATTTTTACTGATTTTTTTTTTTACTGCTTATATTTCGTTGGTTTTTACGCAATTTCATGTGTGTGTGTGTGTGTGTGTGTGTGCGCGCGCACGAGAGAGAGAGAGGATACTCTGACAAGACCAACTTCCGTGTGGCTCCCGTGGCGCAATCGGTTAGCGCGTGACACTTATAAAGCGGTCCAGGTGAAGCAATGCGAGTTCGAGTCTCACCTAAAGCACCCAAAGCATTTTACTGCATATCGCGCTGTGTATGTGACAAATCAAATTTTAATTTGAAAGTAAAGCTTAAAATGTAACTTCTGCTTTGGTTTGTTTTCGTTATATTTTTGATGTTTTCGCTGAAAGTCAAATTGGCATAACAAATTGATTAATGGCGCATAATATCTGGAACAAATATCTGTCCATACGGATCAGTGTGTCTTTAGTCATTTAACCAGCATAATGTCCCACATTAAAGATCTGATGGGGCATCAATCACTTATCACAACGGTGTATAGATGCAGCAGCAGAGACAGATTTAATCCCCATAAACATTCACACTTGAAAACAAAACTAACAGAAGTAAACAGTTCTAGAGTGTTAGTGCCTATTATCACAGGACAGAAATCACCTACAGGATACTACTGTATTTTTACTGCTCATATTTTTACCCTAGTTTCATTTGGTTTTATGCGATTTCATGTATTATTTGTGTGTGTCTGTGTGTGCACAGTGTGTGTGTGTGAGTGCGAGAGATAGCGTGAGAGCGCGTGCGCGAGAGAGGGCTTTCATGCTGATTTATCCAAGGTTACTAAAACCTGGCTTACTACCTATAAAAAATATTTCAATTTAACTCATGGGTCTCAATCACAGACACGACAAATTATATACTCTGAAACGTTCATTTTAACATTTAAAAATATATACAAAAACATAAATACTAATGTTATCATGGTGTAAATTATTAACATTAGGTTAGGTCCTGCCCTTAATTAATTCATATTATAATTACTTTTACATAGTATAGTTACTGGACTGACATGACCAAAAACTAGCTATTTCATTTAGCCTTTCTAAAATCAACCCATCTATCATTTATAATCAGAAAACATAAAACATATTATGATCTGTTCAATAGCCCATCTGTTTTAATTTAGTTTGTATTTTTTATTATTCATAAGACAACCTTTCAGTTTTGTAAATATTTTAGTTATAGTGTGTTAAGTCTTACCTTAGGTTAAACGTTTTTGAGAATTTGACCATCCAGCTTAGATAAATGTTATGTCATTGATTGATAAAATCTGGAGTAAGGATATTTTATTATAAAATTATATATATATATATATATATATATATATATATATATATATATATATTTGTTAGTTTCCCCCTGAGGGATTGCCACCTTATTGTGGTCTGGGGGTTTGCGTGCCTCAACACAATTCAGCAAATACAATACTGTTACTATACAGTAAGGCCAGGTAAAAACAGTGCTCGAACATGATGCCCCCCTCCCCCCACCCCGTGTTGTCTGGTCTAGAACAGCCCTGCCTCTGACCGTCTTTTGTCTTGTAAATGAGTATTCTCACTCACCTTCCAATCCCCCCAGCGCACACACTCTGTTTGTACTGTAAACTGTAACTGTGTTTGCTAGGGCACTTGGTTATACATAGTACTTTAATGTATGGAACACTTACTTAACTTACTGGGTTGGTTTAAACATCGCTTATTACCATATTCAGCAAAATAAATTCATTATTAACGTATTGAAGTATTTTAGTTAAGGACAAAAACTGTGCTTGTGTTTAGAACTGCTGAACAGCCGAAAACACACACACACCCATCCCCCCGCCAAAAACACACACACACAGAGCAATTAACACCATGTCATACTCAGGAGTGGAAAATGAGAAACCTCAATGGAGAATACCAAGTTTGTCATTGCTCTTTTGGAGTTCTTAAAACCCAAAACATTTATTTATACTGAGAAAAAATTATTATGGGTCACATAATCACAAACACAAATACATATAATCAAGTGTTTAACTGGTTTCATTTGTTTCTATGATCAATAATTATTATTTTCAGCCCAACTCTTTGACTATTTAAAACAAAGTTGTGTCCCATTTTTTGCCCATTGAAGTTGTTGGTTCAACTAAACAATTTTTAAATACCCAAACAATCCCCCAAAATTAAAACACGCAAACATGACTTTAACAATTCAATTTATTCTTCCAAAACTAGTCAAAGTTAAAACAGTAATTTATATAAAACAGATGAATACATGTCTTTTTGCTTAAAGTTCATTAAACTACCCGGATACACCAGCTGCTTATAAGTCTCTATCTATAGTCCTTTTACATTAAAATAAAAATTTTTCAAATATCAAAACTATTAAACATGGAACAGTTGAAGTCTTTGTTTCCCCCAAAGTACTGTATCAGACATTTTGCAGTTCTATGTTCAGAATATACAGTAGACCAGATCAAACATCATTCTAAAGCTGTCGGACTGTGACGTCATCCCTCCTACAGCTCCCTCAACAGCTTGTTCAGGCTCCTCCAGTCCTGTAGCTCCAAAAGTCCAGCCGTCAGCCGTCTGACCCCCCAATCCTCCACAGCGGAGCTCTGCTTAAAGACAACAGGCGAATTTAGTCAAGACAAAGAAAAACTTCACAGAACATATAGTTCTAATAAAAATAATATATATTAATAAACCTATTTACCACAGAGTGTGTAAAATACTGTTTTGGGGATTCTGTAATGTAAATAAACTGCCTGTGCTAATGTTAACCAGTGAACAGTGTTAGTGTTAACCAGTGAACAGTGTTAGTTTTAACCAGTGAACAGTGTTAGTGTTAACCAGTGACTGACTGTATTATCGTCTGCATTAAATTAACCGAGAATTTACTTAATGCGCTTCTCATACAAATAAGTTAAGCGATATAACACTCGTATATGAGCATTACTTCATCCCTGAAGCCAAACCATAACTTACTGAAGCCCCTCACACACACACACACACACACACACACACACACCTCCCCCTCCTCCTCCTTAACTGATAAACACTTGTGTTGTTATTCAGCTCTTTAACTAAGCGCTCGCGCTACCGCGGAAAGTGTATAAAATATAAACCGGGTTATGAGCGTTACTAGCTCCTGTACAGCTCCCCTCAGTCTGTGTCCCTCATCAACTGCATCACATTATATTACAGTCACAGAAATAACCTGCAGATTAACTCTTAACCAGAGAATAAATAAGCGCTGAATTTATCCAGACAACACGCGGTGAGATTCTCTCAGTATTTACAGAGAACACAAACACTCTTCATCGGGTAGTGCAGCTCTTGTAATAGGGACATTAATAGTATTGTCGAAGCTTGAGCATGTTTTTGAGTTAAAGTGGAGTGACATTGTGAGTGTGTGACACTGACAGTAAGCTGTAATATTAACTCCAGACTTGGTAAACAGAACATTAAGTTCTCTAAAGTCACATCTGACCGCTGCTGGTGCTGCCAGTGATATTTAAAACTGCCAATAAAAAACTACACTGGGAAATAAACTGTAAACTACCCCAAACACATTTTATAAAATAAAATATCACTTACCACGAATAGTCCGTTAAGCCGCCATCTTCATCTCTGTAGTTTGGTAGCGTCAGTTCGGCGGGGGTGGAGGCGGGTTGTTAAAATCACGTGATTGCAACTCAGCGCAGCTGGCTTGTTTTAACGTGTTATTGAGAACGAAGCGCCATCTAGTGGTGGCACCAGGTAAATGAATAAATAGGGCTTGAATGGGCGTGTTTACTGTGAAATCTTGACACGCCTTTCGGCCAGAAAAGGGAGGGGGGATTACGGCGTGCAAAGGCCATTCACACGCCATTCACACTTCAGCCACACTGTCGCGGCTATTTGGCGTGGCTCCCACTGTATACAGCAAGAGTGTTGTTATATACCTAAGCTAAGACTGTAATTTACAAGATACAGCAAACAGGTTGTTGTAAAAGTCAGAGATTTGCAAGATGCAGCAACTGGTGTCTGTAATCACAGTGGATTTACTCAAGACGACTGTATGAAGGTGTTGATTCTTTGATGCTGACAAAATAAACTACAAGAGACAAAGAGATCGGACTTCTGTCGTGTGAGTGAAACTTTAAGACAAAGCTACGCGTCAAAACTGGTGAAATAATATGACCGCATCTACAGTATGTGATCAATACATTTTTAAATCAAAAGATATTTTTCAGAGATTTATTTGTGCAAAATAATATTTATGCAATATAATCAGAGACTCTTAATTCATTATTCGTTCGCAATATAAACTAAAATATATAGTCTTACATCTGGGAAAAAGTTTCAGAAGATTTTTTTGACAGATTTGTTGTATTCAATATTATTGCAGCAGCATCAAGGATTCCAAGATGTTGTTGTACTAAATAATACTTTTGCTGTATAATCATCTTAATTCGTTATTTAATCGCACATCGCCTGGCACTCAAACAAAACATATTGTTTTACATTTGTGAAAATGTTTCAGAAGATTTTTTTCAGAGATTTTGATGAACTGAATGATGTTTATGCAGTATAATCAAGGTCTCTTAATTCGTTATTCGTTTGCACTTTGGCTTTAACTGGCTACATTGCGTTTTCTGCTCCACCCCGCTCACTACTGAGCTTCCAAGGGTGGCAATGCAGGCTTCGTCTAAGAAGAACGTTGAAGCACATACTGTAAATTAATGTGAATCACAGCTTGACACTAATGACGTAAATGTTACTTAACATAGTTCTAAAGAGTTCCAATGATACATTTAAACTATTTATTTATAGAGGTGTACCTGTTTTACATGGAAAGTTACAGGTCTGTCACTGAACGATTTATCCTGGCAAAGAGCCATATACAGTAAGAACAATTTTTTTTTAAAGCATACAACTGGGCTATTACCTGATCATCAATCATAATCTTGATTGTTATTGAAATATTTAGTGTTTATCAAAATTGAAAAGTGCGCAACTGTTAAGCATTATCCCATACATGAGAATCTCTTCTTCGTTTTAATCCCCATACATTCTATTGAGGTTTAATCGGCCTCATATTAACACCCATCCTCTAGTTCACACAACTAGAATCAGGACATTAAGAAGGAAATGAACAAGAAGAAGTAAAGCAGATTCGTTGTTCGTTTGCACTTCACACTGTAAAAACAACAAGCAGCCTCAACATAAAAAAAAAATAGTAACAAGTTGCACAGCTTTAAGTTTACTCAACTTTAAGAGCAATTTGCTGGCCAAACAAAATATTTTTCATTGATGTTTAAAAACTTAAGTTGACTCAACTTGTAATTTATTCATTTTAAAATTTCCAAGTCAAACTAGTCAAAGTTAAAACAGTGATCAGCATAAAACAAGAAAATACAGGTTCTATTTTGCTTAAACGTTAATTGTTGTACTAAATAATAATAATCATGCATCAGGGCCTCTTAGAGTAATTCATTATTTGTTTGCAGTTTGACTGGCACTGAACCATCGGTTGTTGTTTTAGTGTTTCTTTGTGCTTTCCAATGTCGCACATTCAAATGCAAATAAGGAGCCATCTACCACTTTAAGCTAACTCAAGTCAGGTCCTGGGACGAGGAAGGCTATATTTCGTTTTCTGCACCGCAAGAGTTAAGATAATTAAATAAAGCATGCACAACTATTAAGCATTCGCCCATACCTGAGAATCTATTCTTTGCTTTAATCCCCATACTTCCTACCGGTGTTTAATCTTCCGAATGTTAATACCCATCCTCTAGTTCACACAACTAGAATCAGGACATTAAGACAAAGGAAAAAAAGAAGAAGAAGGAGAAGAGAGAAAAGCAGATAAGCAGATAGGTAAGCTAATATATGAAATAAAATAAAATTGTAATAATCAAGAGATTGCATATACCTTGGGGTGTCTTAAATAATTGGTTGAAACAACCCAGCATTTTTAGAATTAAATGAACAACGGTGAATAAAATCACACAACCTACAGTGTCTAAAAATAATAAATGTGCCAAATATTTCACTCAAATACGTAACAAACTAAAGAAATTAGAGAGTAAAAACTGTGGACAAGTAGTAGTCTTTATGATGAGTCTTTGCTATTTTTTGTGACGCTCTGCACCACAAACAAGTACATTGTAATGAACGCTGGATCCTGTCTGTTTTCTTTATTCAAGTTTAAATGATTGTGCTGGCACTTTGACATTGCAGCCATTTAATTATAAACATTAAACATTGTGAACCAAACATATGAAAAAAAAACTACACTGCTCAAATTGAAACCTTTTATTTAGATGTTTCTATACTATTTATTGTGGTACTCCACAAGTGGAATGGATTTGACTGACAGACATACTGTACAGTACGCGCTAAATTAGAGACGGTAAAAGTGAGTGGGTCCAATATCACTGGTGTTAAAACGTGGGTGGGTCCTGTCCCACCCACATGCATTAGTTTAAATGCTGCATGGTCTTTTTTTAAATGCTAGCCTATAACTTTTTCCGAGCTCGAGCTTTCTGCCACACTATTGACCATGACGAAGATTTCCTCTGAGATGAGCATCAAGATCAGGTCTCTGTGGATAGCAGATCACCTTTTCTCTGATATCAGGACATTCATACAGTCAGCTGCTCATGTCTAGTATTTGTTTCGTATAAATGAAAAAAATTTACATTAATCTGACATCGAATAAAATTTAATTTTTATTTGTATAGTGCTGCACTTCAGTGCATTGAAGAAATGCTGCACGAGGATGATGAACGGTCTGCTAAACAGACTCAAAACGAGCTTCAGATCTGACTGCAATTGAAATCATCAATTTGCAACATTAGAATGGTCAAAAAAGAAACTTGGATGGACTCATGGCAAAGCCCGGTAAGCATAATAATTTTAACGATTATACATTATATTTCAGGTTTAACACAATTATCTATATATTTATTTGTGTGTGTTTTTTGTTTGTTTAGCACAGACCCTATGATTTGGGATACCAACAAAGCCCTGCGTCTTAGCCAAGTGCAGCAGTGGATGGCTGTCAACGGGACCTTTGACAATATAATCTGTGCTGATGCAACTAATGTGGCCTTTGAGTGCTTTGCGTTGATGTGCTTAGTTCAATATATATTTACAGGAATTATCAATCAGCATTATTACGAAGAATGCATAATAAATTAATTTATGCTAGAGCCATACATTCAACAAAACTTTAAAGGACCTCATCGCTTCTTCCAAGGTAAAAAATATTGAGCTTGTAATATTTTGTAATTTCTGTTAGTGGAATATATGTGTTTTATAGTGTTTCTTTAAATTTTACGATATGGACAATGACCCAAAGCATACAGCGGCGAGACAGTGTATTGCTTAGGCGGGGATCAAATATTTCTTATGCCCTGTGTTCTGTTATTTTAGATTAACTTGTTTATGAAATGTTCACATGACAATTTCCTCTAACTCTAGTGTTCCTTACATGCAGGTCCCCTGTTCTCAACCCGATAGAGATGGTTTGACACGCGCTGAAGGAGTTTGTCAGACATGAGCCTAAGCCACGGAACAAAGATGAGCTTCTTCAGGCCATTGTGACTTTCTGGAGAGATCGCTTGACCAAAATTGCATGCAATAAATATATTGCTAATTTTTAGAAGGTTTTGCCAGCGCAATGGGGGTGGGTGCTATTGGCATGTAGAAATGTAATTTGTTAAAATGTTTTCATTATTTATTAAATAGAATTATGATCATAACAGCCTATTGCATTTCATTCTCATAATAACACAAAACACAGTCGCTGCAAAATGACATCAACGTCTGCTGATGCAGTAGCACGTCCTGACGATGTTTGAATTTGATGGTCACTTAGTTTCACTTATGTCAGTTAATAAATCTGCTACAAATTTAAAGAACACAAAGTATAAGATAACACATGTACTGTAGCTTTTCTAATTACACGTGATAAAATCTAAAGGCTCACTGTGATAACGTTTATGTTGCTTAAATTCGATCCTAATAAGATTTAATAACATTTTATTTTATTTAATTAATTCTAAATTTGTACTGTAATTTTAGTACTGTGATTCACACTCAGAGGTAAAAGCCAGCAAACACACAAACCCAAATGCTGTCGCTGTGAGACGCGGCACTAAAAGGAGAATACCGCTTGTCACCCATCTGTATGACTAAGAGTACAGAACATGCAAAGCTCATACTAAAGGTCACAAACTGTCTACAAATGTACACTGTTAATCTATGAATCTATTTATGATTTGCTATTAATTGTAAATACTTGTCAAGACCTGATATGGTTTCTCATTTGTTAACAGTCAACTGGAAGCCTGGGTTTTGAATACCTGTGACTAAAAAAAATTGAATCTATAGGACACTTCTTTAATAAATGTCCTTAATGTAGTGTAATATCTATTAGATATTACACTACATTATTTTTAATGTATTTAGATTACATATTAGTAGTTTAGTGTGCAGGGTTGGATGTAAACATGAATTAAGTATCTGTTAGGGTGTTTAGTTAGTAGTTTAGTATGCAGGGTGGGATTTAGCTTATTGTGCCGATTTATATGTAGCCATTTTAGTGAAGTTTCTCCCTTTGAGTTTTTTTTTGAGTGCTCTACTAGTGAAAGATTAAAGCTTTCCACATCAACATTAAACAAGGACGACATTAGCATTAATAGATGTGTATAATGTGTATTTAATTTTGATACATTAGACACACATTAAACAATGTTTTATTTAGTATCCATGGTTCTGCACCATGAACAATGTTATCTAGATCTATTATTTTTACCTGACTACTTTTCTCAACTCAACTCAACTCATATTTATTTGTATAGCACTTTAACAAACAAGAATGTCCCAAAGTGCTTCACATAAAATAATAATAATAATAATAATAATAATAATAATAACAGAAATCTAATAAAATAAAATAAAAATAAATACAAGATAATAATAATTTAAAAATAAATAAAACATTTTATAAAATAATAAAAGAGACTAACCCTAACCCTACTTTTAGCTTTAATTTGGGAATTTTGCACAATTTAATCCTTAACAATGCAAGCAGCAATGTCAACTCACACACACACACACACACACGCACGCACACACGCACGCACGCAATTCTACTAATGTTGATGAACATATAAGAAAACTCTCAAATGCATATTACATGCATAGCCTGCCAAACTGTAAGTATGCATAAAACACAAGCACATACCCTCTCTCCCTCTCTGTTATACACACACACACACACACACACACACACTTACCTGGTGTTGCTGGTATCTCCAGTTCCTCCCCGCCTCCTTTCTAGACCAAGCTTGGTAAAGATTCCTCCAAGCATTATGATGGCAACCACACCGCATATCACATACACAATCATGTGCGACTGGTCTGGCTTGGGCAAATTGATCGTGTTGGCATTGGCATTGACATTAGCATTGCTGGCATCATTGCCACCGGCAGGTTTTCCTGTATTGGCCCAGGCAGGTGTGTCATAATTGGAGCAACTAGTTTGTTCCAGACTGTGACCCTTGAACTGGCAGCAGAAGCGATAGTAGCATGAACCACAGCAGAACAGGTACAGCCCAACACTGCAGTTAAAGGGTGGATCCCACTGTCCCATCACATCATAATAACCCCAACAACGACTGCCTAAAGTCTCCACAACATCCTCCTCTGTTGCCACAGTCACCTCTGTCTGATTGGCTGAATTGGAAGAGGATGTGATGAATAAGAGCAGGATGAGAGGTAAAATAACACAGAATGTCTTCTTCATTTTCTCAGAAAAAACTCACCCACATTAGGGTAAGCTTAACAAAGACAGCAAGTGACAGAAACCCCAAAAGAGTAGGTCAAAGGTCTCAATCACAGCAGAAAAATAGTTGTCTTTTGATTCATTACATGATGAAGCAGTAAAGTCAAAAACAGGTTGACTAGGAAATACAACACCCACAAGTGTGGGGAGACGAAAAAAAAGAACAGCACACCGGAGCTACTCCAGATGAGTGGAGACGCATAGCCAATGGTCAACCCTAGGAGAGAGAGAAACAGAAACTTTAGTATGAGGAATGATGAAGAAACTCTGGCCCAGATATAGGCCTGCCTCTCCATTCATGCTCAGAATTCAGGGTCTAATATGTAAACCTATGTTTTTTGTTGTTGTTTTGTAAAGCTTTCCCGTCAAAACGCAGATAGTTTTGTAGCATAATGTAATCATCTTGAACATCCTCTTTAACCAGAAAGGAAGGTATGAAGAGACGATAAAAATAATACACGACTAAATCTCATCAAAACGGTTCTTGACAGTTTTATTGCTTTTTTATGACCTTTTAGATGACCTTTAGGATTTATAGCGTAGACATTTGATAAAAAACAGGGGGGCAGGTGGGGGGGGGGGCGCAACAGTGCTTGTACGTTAGACATTGTTCTATTTATTTATTGATTTCATTTATTTATTTCATTTATGAATGTACTTATTCATTTATTTATTGTAAGGATTTGTTCAGTGTGTTTTTATTTGAAAAACAATTTATGCTTGTTGAGGGGATTCATTTCAGGTGTTTGTGTTTAACTATTAAGACAGTGAGATTTATTTATTACCAAACGGAGAACAGTGAAACATTTATGTTTAATCAGTGTAGTAAGAAACTTGGATCACTTTGGATGACTGGGGAGTGTTGAACTTGTTAGTGTTTCAATTTACCTAAAGAGAAGAAGAATAAGCATTACCAGAGGGTGAGAGCCCCGAGTCATTGGTGGGGAGTTTGAAGAAGAAGGGGAAAAAATGGTTTTGATGGTACGACTAAAACGTTGTTGCGAACATGTGAACGAATAAACGAGTGAGTCTAAGAAAATAATAATCTCTAAACCTTCACCTAGCCGTCACTGCTACAGTACGTGTAAATATAATGGCATTTTAGAAACTTTCCAGAAAACTCAACAAATATATTATATAAACATGTGAGGTAAAAGTTGTTGTTCTTTTTCATCTTTTTCTTTTAGGTTTTGTCTTCCATTCTTACATTCTTCAACCAAGTTAAAAGTAATTAGACTGGAATTTTAGTTATTAAATTATTATTTAGTTAAAAATTATAAATTATTGTTGTAAAGAATCTAAAAACATACTGTATCTGAGTTAGAAGCTGATACTGTTGAATGATTAGACTTGTTTCCTCGGTCATTAAACTTACATGTATAAAATTTATTTTAGGTTCTGATAGTAAATGTTGTGAGCAATAATTTTTACTTTAGAAACCTAAAAAAAAAATCTAACAAAATGTAAAAGTAGAAGTTCTTGATTGTTTAGACTTGGTTCCTCTTTCACTAAACCTGCATGTATGAAAGATCTGTTAAACATCAATGCTATGTGTAAGTATAATATTTTAGAAACTTTTCAGAAAACTCTAACACATCTATTCAATAGTTTTGATTCTTGATGGTTTTGTCTTTGATTACATTATTTCATCACCTATGAAAGTTGAAAGTTTTCTGCACCAGAATTTAGCTAAGCAGAAATTATTTTTTCATAAAAATCAAACAACTTATCTGAGAAAAAAGATGATGTCCTTTATGGTTTTGTCTTGTTTTATTGTATGTGTGTCTGTGTATGTATGTGTGTGTGTTTGTGGGGATGTAACAAGAGGGTGGATTAAAAAAATGCACAATGAGTTGTTAATCTTCTGTTACAAACCTTTCTTAAAATCTAAGTTAAAGTCAATGGTTTATTTTTATGCTTTTGCCCGGTTTTCCCTGTGTCGCAATGCCTTCATTTATGTGCAGGACATAAGAGACTGGATGTTAATTAACTTCCTTCGGCTTAATCCTGATAAGACAGAAGTTCTATCCATACAGTAGGACCGCATACAGCTAGAAGCAAGATCACACTGTAACTTTAGATGGCCTCTCTGTTCCATCAAGTGCAACAGTAAAATACCTCGGTGTGATTATAGATTCCAGCCTTTCATTTGAAGCTCATGTAGATAATATCACCAGGATAGCATTTGTTTACTTCAGAAAAACTAGTTCATGCTTTTATCACTTCTAGGTTGGACTATTGTAATGCTTTACTGTCTGGTTGTTCAGTTAGGTGCATAAACAAGCTTCAGCTAGTCCAGAATGCAGCAGCGAGAGTCCTCACTAGAACCAGAAGATATGAGCACATCACCCCTATCCTATCTTCACTACATTGACTCCCTGTGAAATTTCGCATTGATTTTAAAATACTATTCTTGACATATAAAGCATTAAATGGTCTCGCCCCGCAGTATCTGAGCGAACTGCTAGTGTCTTACGATCCGCCACGCCTACTTCGGTCAAAGGATGCAGGCTGCCTATCAGTACCGCGTATTATGAAAACTACACCTGGGGGCGGAGCTTTTTCTTACAAAGCTCCAAAATTATGGAATAGTCTTCCAAATAGTGTTCGGGACTCAGACACAGTCTCAGTGTTTAAGTCTAGGCTCAAAACCTATTTATTTAGCCAAGCATTTTTATAAATAGATTTGCCATAAGGTAAAGGAGCAGATCTGGGGAACTCATGGACGTAGAGTATTATGGTGAACTGGTATAATTAGATGCTGTCTTCCTCACTCTCATTGATCACTCAGGTTTGTTGACGGTGAGGTGATCTCAGGGACCCCTCATGTCTGTATTTCCTTTTGGCTCCTCCCTTTTAGTTATGCTGTCATAGTTAGTCACATCGGAGTCCCTACTTGCACTCAGCACAAAATATAAATTTACCTTACACATTGTGTGACAGTGACCAAACCTAACTGCCAGCAGTTCAATAAGGAGTCATGTTACATGAACCTTGACTGTCTCATAAGCTGATTTATGAGAGCCAGAAACTTAACAAGGTCCAATCTTCAAATAAAACCACCACTCACAAATGTACACAGTGCTCCATATCCACAGATCAACATGTGACACTCTGAAGTTGAGGCTATGGATAGAAGTCATACTTGACTAAATAACCACAGTTGAGGATGATGATGATGAGAGTGTGTGTGTCTCATTCACTCACTCATCGCCTATACCGCTTTATCCTGTATTTAGGGTCACGGGGGCCTGGAGCCTATCCCAGGGGACTCGGGAAACAAGACCAATCCATCGCAGGGCACACACACACATACACTCACTCCCGCAATTTGTGAACACCAATTAGCCTAATCAGCATGTCTTTGGACTGTGGGAGTAAACTGGAGTAGCCGGAGGAAACCCACCAAACAGTCAAACTTCTGGAATTGAACCTGTGTGTGTGTGTGTGTGTGTGTGTGCGTGTGTGTGTGTGTGTGTGTGTGTGTGTGTGTGTGTGTGTGTGTGTGTGTGTGTGTGTGTGTGCGTGTGTGTATCCTGTAAATGTCCATATATCCAGATATCCAATAAGTTTTTGCAATCCATGCTCATACAAGCAACTGCCATGCTCACAGCCTGTTCCTCACATCAGGAACCCGAACCCAAATCATCTTCAGGTTATCGAAACACGACATTTACCTCAGTGACCCCCAAAGGGAGATGTATCTAAGATAATTACCCCTGAACTAGGATGTCTCTAAGGGGATGTCAGGACTCATAACAAAACTTGATCTGTGTGACCACGCTAATATGTAACAGTAAGGAAGCTGTCCTTTGTAATCCAAGTGTCAATTAACTCCAAATACTTTAGCTGTGACAAGAATGAGAGAAACACACACACACACACACACACACACACACACACAGTGAGAGAGAGATATTTATAAAACTATCAATAAACCACATACAAGTGACAAAAAAATATTTAATGTGTATGTTTGTGTTCACACTTGTGTGTGGCATGACCATTATCAATTGAAAGAAAATATAAAATTTACCTGTATAATATGTTGATTACAGTCGCCACACAGAATCAGAGCCTGTGTGTGTGTGTGTGTGTGTGTTGTAAATGATAATTGGCCTAATTAGACTAAAGGGGTCACATGTGTGTTAGTGTTTGTAGGTTTATGTTACAGTTGTCCATTACCCCCCCCCCCCTTTGCACAAATGCAGAGACACAGGCACACACACACACACACATACGTTCACACATACATATGCATGCACACACACACACCCTGCATACTCTCCTATCACATATGCACACATTACCCTACACAGTCGGTGTTCATATGTCAATTGTCCATTTTTATGTATGTGTGTGTGTGTGTGAAAGAGTGTCTCATTGTTGAGTTAAAAGAGGTAGCTACAAATCCTGCTTCTCCCTTCTCTCTCTCTCTCACTCTCTCACACACACACATATGCACGTGCACACACACACACACACACACACACACACGCACACACACCCTTACCCGGTGCTTGTGGAAAACAAGCATACTGTATAGTGATATATGTATACTGGGTTATAGATATATCGTTATAGGTATGTGTTTTCTCTGTTGACTGTGCTCTCTTGCTTTATTTTTCCTCTTCACTCATCAGACGATCCCTCCATCCGGAGACGCTGTGTTCTTGCTCACTGCTCAGAAACGAATGACGGCACTCTCACATGCATTCTCCCTCACTCTCCCTCCCTTTTTATCATGAGCAAATGAGCACACCTCACTCCCTCTGCCCCCCACCTCCTTTTGTCCTAGACGCCTCTCAATTCAATCACTAGTGTTCTCTGGCTGACCACCTCCTTTTCTCCCTTTTGTCTCCTCTTCAATTCTGTCTCTCCTTCCTGCCCCTTTTCCTTATTTTCTTCTCTCTCCCGTCTCTCTGTTGCTCTTATGCTTTTTTGTTTTTTTCCCCTCCATGTTTATTTCAATCCTCTATTTTCCCTCAGCTCACATGTCTGTGCCTCTGCGTGTGTGTGTGTGTGTGTGTGTGTGTGTGTGTGTGTGTGTGTGTGTGTGTGTGTGTTTGGCAAAAGAGGGATAGAGATACTGTGGGGGGTATAGGAAGTATACAGAATACAGACCGTATAGCAAGGCAGCAGAGAAAGGGATAAGAGCTGTGTAAAGCTGTTTTGAGACAATGTCAATTGTTAAAAGCGCTATACAAATAAAACTGAATTGAATTGAATAAGAATGCACACATACCAGATACAAAATTAACATTTTTATCACTTTCTTAACTAATAGTTAAGTATATAATGTACACTAAAAATTAACAATAAGCAGATTTATCGAAAAAACTGCAGACATACTCCCCCAGAAATGCAACAAACACAAAAATATATGCTACTCTCTGAATACAATGTGACAGCACACAGAATCCCCGGGCATTGACTGCACTATATATATATATATATATATATATATATATATATATATATATATATATATATATATATATATGTGTATGTGTGTGTGTGTGTGTGTGTGTGTGTGTGTGTATATATGCTGGGTTTCTGTGAACACATCGTCACATCGTTGGGTGATATATGCTCGGTCAAAATCCTGTGTTATTTCGGGTACTTTAATCACACTGTTGGGTTGCTTTTGCTATGAATACTAAAAGTGCTGCATGATTAAACTCAATGCAAAAACCGGTAAAAGAAACTTCTCCGTTTCCTCTATAGAACTTTTGTCTCCATCACAATGAACTGAAGCTCAGCACGTCTTCTTTCCTTGTTTGAATCTGTAATATTTAAGTGAAATATATTGTGCGTATATTCTATTTATTCCATGTTTTGCAGGCGAAATACAGTGGGAGCCACGCCAAATAGCCGCGACAGTGTGGCTGAAGTGTGAATGGCGTGTGAATGGCCTTTGCACGCCGTAATCCCCCCTCCCTTTTCTGGCCGAAAGGCGTGTCAAGATTTCACAGTAAACACGCCCATTCAAGCCCGATTTATTCATTTACCTGGTTCCACCACTAGATGGCGCTTCGTTCTCAAGAACACGTTAAAACAAGCCAGCTGTGCTGAGTTGCAATCACGTGATTTTAACAACCCGCCTCCACCCCCGCCGAACTGACGCTGCCAAACTACAGAGATGAAGATGGCGGCTTAACGGACTATTCGTGGTAAGTGATGTTTTATTTTATAAAATGTGTTCGGGGTAGTTTACAGTTTATTTCCCAGTTTAGTTTTTTATTGGCCATTTTAAATATCACTGGCAGCACCAGCAGCGGTCAGATGTGACTTTAGAGAACTTAATGTTCTGTTTACCAAGTCAGGAGTTAATATTACAGCTTACTGTCAGTGTCACACACTCACAATGTCACTCCACTTTAACTCAAAAACATGCTCAAGCTTCAACAATACTATTAATGTCCCTATTACAAGAGCTGCACTACCCGATGAAGAGTGTTTGTGTTCTCTGTAAATACTGAGAGAATCTCACCGCGTGTTGTCTGGATAAATTCAGCAGTTATTTATTCTCTGGTTAAGAGTTAATCTGCAGGTTATTTCTGTGACTGGAATATAATGTGATGCAGTTGATGAGGGACACAGACTGAGGGTAGCTGTACAGGAGCTAGTAACGCTCATAACCCGGTTTATATTTTACACACTGTGTCCGTGACTTTCTGCGGTAGCGCGAGCCCTTAGTTAACGAGCTGAATAACAACACTGAAGTGTTTATCAGTTAAGGAGGAGGAGGGGGGAGGTGTGTGTGTGTGTGTGTGTGTGTGTGAGGGGCTTCAGTAAGTTATAGTTTGGCTTCAGGGATGAACTAATGCTCATATACGAGTGTTATATCGCTTAACTTATTTGTATGAGAAGCGCATTAAGTAAATTCTCGGTTAATTTAATTCAGACGATAATACAGACAGTCACTGGTTAACACTAACACTGTTCACTGGTTAACACTAACACTGTTCACTGGTTAACATTAGCACAGGCAGTTTATTTACATTACAGAATCCCCAAAACAGTATTTTACACACTCTGTGGTAAATAGGTTTATTAATATATATGATTTTTATTAGAACTATATGTTCTGTAAAGTTTATTTATCTTTGTCTTGACTAAATTCTCCTGTTGTCTTTAAGCAGAGCTCCGCTGTGGAGGATTGGGGGGTCAGACGGCTGACGGCTGGACTTTTGGAGCTACAGGACTGGAGGAGCCTGAACAAGCTGTTGACGGAGCTGTAGGAGGGATGACGTCACAGTCCGACAGCTTTAGAATGATGTTTGATCAGGTCTACTGTATATTCTGAACATAGAACTGCAAAATGTCTGATACAGTACTTTGGGGGAAACAAGGACTTAAACTGTTCCATGTTTAATAGTTTTGATATTTGAAAAATTAATATTTGAATATAAAAGGACTATAGATAGAGACTTATAAGCAGCTGGTGTATCTGGGTAGTTTAATGAACTTTAAGCAAAAAGACAACATGTATTCATCTGTTTTATATAAATTACTGTTTTAACTTTGACTAGTTTTGGAAGAATAAATTGAATTGTTAAAGTCATGTTTTGCGTGTTTTAATTTTGGGGGATTGTTTGGGTATTTAAAAATTGTTTAGTTGAACCAACAACTTCAATGGGCAAAAAATGGGACACAACTTTGTTTTAAATAGTCAAAGAGTTGGGCTGAAAATAATAATAATTATTGGTCATAGAAACAAATGAAACCAGTTAAACACTTGATTATATGTATTTGTGTTTGTGATTGTGACCCATAATAATTTCTCAGTATAAATAAATGTTTTGGGTTTTAAGAACTCCAAAAGAGCAACGACAAACTTGGTATTCTCCATTGAGGTTTCTCACCTTCCACTCCTGAGTATGACATGGTGTTAATTGCTCTGTGTGTGTGTGTTTTTGGCGGGGGGATGGGTGTGTGTGTGTTTTCGGCTGTTCAGCAGTTCTAAACACAAGCACAGTTTTTGTCCTTAACTAAAATACTTCAATACGTTAATAATGAATTTATTTTGTTGAATAAGGTAATAAGCGATATTTAAACCAAACCAGCAAGTTAAGTAAGTGTTCCATACATTAAAGTACTGTGTATAACCAAGTGCCCTAGCAAACACAGTTACAGTACAGTTTACAGTACAAACAGAGTGTGTGCGCTGGGGGGATTGGAAGGTGAGTGAGAATACTCATTTACAAGACAAAAGACGGTCAGAGGCAGCGCCGTTCTAGACCAGACAACACGGGGTGGGGGGAGGGGGGCATCATGTTCGAGCACTGTTTTTACCTGGGCTTACTGTATACTAACAGTATTGTATTTGCTGAATTGTGTTGAGGCACGCAAACCCCCAGACCACAATAATAATAAGAAGAAGAATATTCAATTATTGTCACATGTACTTTTTACAGCACAGCGAAATTTCTTCTTCGCATATCCCAATTAGGAAACTGGGGTCAGAGCGCAGGGTCAGCCAGCTTACAGCGCCCCTGGAGCAGATAGCTTGGTGACGTAGCTTCCTGTTTTCGTATTGTTGCCGCGAAAGTTTCGCAACGCGCGAGTTTCCTCAACTAAACAACTAAAAACTCCGACACAGAGGTACGTTATCATGTCTACCGTTCAGCTTGTTCAGTGTGTAGAGTGCAGGATGTTTAGACATTCTTCCTCCGTCATTAGCGATAATTTTATTTGTGATAGGTGTGTGTTAGTGAGCACTCTGACGGAGAAGATATCAGCGTTAGAGGAGCGCATCCAGACTTTAGAGAGGGTTAGAGAGTGTGAGAGCAGCGTTATTCCTGTAGCGGACAGTCTGGGTGCCACAGGCGGAGATAATCAGCCCCCGACTCCGGCATTAGAGCCCTCACAGCGGGGCGAGTGGGTGACGACTCGGCGGCATACTCGTTCAGCCAAAGCTAACGCTAAGGCTAGCCCACCGGAGCACACCTCCTCTGCGCGTCACGTGTCCAACAGGTTTGCTCTCCTCAGTGCTGCACCCGCTGAGAAACCTGAAAGAGCTCTGGTTATAGGAGACTCTATACTGAGACACGTGACATTAGCTAGACCTTTAGGGGCGCCAGCGGCAGTGGTTAGGTGTATCCCGGGAGCCAGAGCACCGGACATAGCAGGTAATCTTAGGGCTCTAGGACAGCACAGGTTCTCTAAGATAGTGGTACATGCTGGAGCTAACGATATACGCCTTCGTCAGTCAGAGGTTAGTAAGAGTAACTTTACAGAGGTGTTTAAATTAGCGAAGGCGATGTCCGATGAAGTAATATGCTCTGGTCCCATCCCAATGAGACGTGGCGACATAGCTTACAGCAGGTTATGGTCGCTGAACCGCTGGATGTCCAGGTGGTGCTCCGAAAATAATGTGGGCTACATAGACAACTGGAAGACCTTTGAGGGCAAAGCTGGCCTGTTAGGGCGGGACGGTGTCCATCCCACTCGGGAAGGTGCTTCTCTCATTTCCTGTAGTATAGCTCATAGTCTCAGTAGAGGTCTAGTTAATCGGTGACAATCCAGAGCCCAGGCCAGGGAGCAGACAGACAGGCTAAACCAACCGTCTGCTAGCTGCATAGAGTCGTCACTCAGGGTTCACCTTATTGAGACTGTGTCTGTTCCCCGATCTAAGCAAAAATGTAGAAAGACCCAGAAAGTCTGTTTCAATAATCTAATTAACATAAAGTCCACAAACTCCGATCATACTGAATGCGCAGCCGGCACCTCTGATCTGAAGCTAGGATTGTTAAATATTAGATCTCTCGCATCAAAAGCAGTTATTGTTAATGAAATTATCACAGATCAGGCGTTTGATATACTCTGTTTAACTGAAACATGGGTTAAACAGGATGAGTATGTAGCTCTAAATGAAGCTAGTCCTCCTGGATACAGCTACATACACCAGCCTCGGTTAACTGGTAGAGGAGGAGGCGTCGCAGTTATTCATAATGATAACCTGTCTATCGTACAAAAACACAGACACAAATTTAACTCATTTGAAATTCTCTATAGTAACATAAGTGTATTTAAGTATATTAAATCAGCTCAGTCGATTCCACTAATTATAATTTACAGACCTCCAGGGCTGTATTCTGAATTTCTTAGTGAATTTGCAGATTTCATCTCAGACCTGGTCATTTCTGTAGACAAAGTGTTAATTGCTGGAGATTTTAACATTCATTTTGAGAATCCAGAAGACCCTCTGAGAACAGCATTTATATCCATACTGGACTCCGTAGGTGTAAATCAGTGTGTAGTAGGACCCACTCATAAAGCAGGTCACACTTTAGATTTAGTAATATTCTTCGGATTAACTATAAGAAATGTGTTCACAATTCCACTGTCTGAAATTATCTCAGATCACTATCTTGTCTCCATTCAAGTGTCTCACAGTGATAATGTACGCACAGTACCGCGCTACCGTATTAAACGTACATTCACATCAACTACCACACAGAGTTTTATCAGTAATCTCCCAGAGTTACCAACTTCGATTAGGCCACCGTCTGACCCCACAGAACTTGATCAGGCGACTGAATATTTAGAGTCGACACTTCGTTGTACCTTAGATAATGTAGCTCCAGCTAAAAGAAAAATTATTAGAGATAAGAAACTCGCTCCCTGGTATAACGATCACACGCGCACTTTAAAACAGACTGCTCAGAAATTAGAGCGTAAATGGCGTCAAACTAAATTGTTGGTATTTCAAATAGCATGGAAAGAGAGCATCCTGAACTATAGGAAAGCTCTTAGTGTAGCTAGATCAACGTATCTCTCCACTCTTATAGACGAAAATAAAAATAATCCTAGATTTTTATTTAATACCGTAGCCAAATTAACCAGAAATAAGACCACTACAGAAATCTCCACAACAACATCATGCAATAGTGAGGACTTCATGAACTTTTTTAATAATAAAATTGTAAATATCAGGCATAAAATTGAGGCTTTGAAACCAAACAATGTAATTGATACTGATGTTAACCTAGCCATGTCAGATTCAAACCTAGAATACTTTACTCCTCTTGAAGAGAATGAACTAATTTCACTCATCTCTTCTGCAAATTCATCAACCTGTATATTAGATCCTATACCGACACATTTTCTTAAACAGATAGCACCAGTAATAACAGAACCGATGTTGAGAATAATTAATTCCTCACTCAGCATTGGTTATGTTCCAAAATCTTTTAAAGTAGCAGTTATTAAACCAATAATTAAGAAACCTGACCTCGACCCCTGTCAGCTGTCCAATTACAGGCCAATATCAAACCTCCCCTTTATCTCTAAGATTCTGGAAAAGATAGTAGCGGAGCAGCTATGCTCATATCTACATAGAAATGGCATACATGAACTGTATCAGTCAGGATTTAGGCCTCATCACAGCACAGAAACAGCACTCGTTAAAGTAGTAAATGACCTCCTATTGGCCTCTGATCAGGGTTGTGTAACTATGCTTGTATTACTCGACCTCAGTGCAGCTTTTGACACTATTGATCATGCTATTCTTCTTCACAGATTAGAAAATTTAGTAGGAATTAAGGGTACAACCCTCTCCTGGCTCAGATCCTATTTGACCGATCGTTATCAGTATGTAGACTTAAATGGTGATTATTCTGCATGTTCTCTAGTGGAGTTTGGCGTTCCGCAGGGTTCAGTTTTAGGCCCACTGCTTTTTTCCCTTTACATGCTTCCTCTGGGCAACATAATCCGTAAGCATGGTATTAGTTTTCATTGTTATGCTGACGACACACAGTTATATGTCTCAACAAAACCTGATGAGAAAAACCATCTTACTAAAGTTGAGCAATGTGTTCAGGACATAAGAAATTGGATGCTAATTAACTTCCTTCTGCTTAATCCGGATAAGACAGAAGTTCTAGTCATAGGACCGCATACAGCTAGAAGTAAAATCTTAGATCACACCGTAACTTTAGATGGCCTTTCTGTTCCGTCAAGTGCAACAGTAAAAGACCTCGGCGTGATTATAGATTCCAGCCTTTCATTTGAAGCTCATGTAGATAATATCACCAGGATAGCATTCTTTCACCTTAGAAATATCGCCAAAATAAGAAATATATTGTCGCTAAATGATGCAGAAAAACTAGTTCATGCTTTTATCACTTCTAGGTTGGACTATTGTAATGCCTTACTGTCTGGTTGTTCAGTTAGGTGCATAAACAAGCTTCAGCTAGTCCAAAATGCAGCAGCGAGAGTCCTCACTAGAACCAGAAGATATGAGCACATCACCCCTATCCTATCTTCACTGCATTGGCTCCCTGTGAAATTTCGCATTGATTTTAAAATACTACTCTTGACATATAAGGCATTAAATGGTCTCGCGCCGCAGTATCTGAGCGAACTGCTAGTGTCTTACGATCCGCCACGCCTACTTCGGTCAAAGGATGCAGGCTGCTTATCAGTACCGCGTATTATGAAAACTACAGCTGGGGGCAGAGCTTTTTCTTACAAAGCCCCAAAATTATGGAATAGTCTTCCAAATAGTGTTCGGGACTCAGACACAGTCTCAGTGTTTAAGTCTAGGCTAAAAACCTATTTATTTAGCCAAGCATTTTTATAAATAGATTTGCCATAAGGTAAAGGAGCAGATCTGGGGGACTCATGGACGTAGAGTATTATGGTGAACTGGTATGTTTTAGATGCTGTCTTCCTCAGTCTCATTTGATCACTCAGGTTTGTTGACGGTGAGGTGATTGTTTGCTTTACATCTCAGGGAGCCCTCATGTTTGTGTTTCCTTCTGGCTCTCCCTTTTAGTTATGCTGTCATAGTTAGTCCTGCCGGAGTCCCTGCTTGCACTCTACAGTAAATATACATTCACATTAGACATTGTGACTGTGACCATACCTAATTGCAATCTCTCCTCCTCTTCTCTTCCTCCCCCTCTTTCTCTTTCCTCTCTCCCCCTGTCTCCCCCTTTCACTCTTTCTCTCTCTCTCTCTGTCGAGCTACACATGTGGTTCCTGAGCTGCCAGTGATCCAGACTCCCACTGCCCTCCGGACCTGTCTGATCCATCCTGGTGCCCGGTTTCTGGTTGGAGGTCTCATCGCATGGATGCCCCGTGTGTCTCTTTAGGATGCGTCTGGTGTCTGGGGATGATTCTCTATACTTAGAAGATGGTTCTGGCCTCGACTGGTGTTGTCAGCTGTTTCTCTGAGGACTTGACAATTCGATAGTTCAGGACTGGAACTTTCTACAAGTCTATCTGAGTCTCGAATAACTACTGGACTCCATTTTACATCAAGTATTATAACATCAATTAACATCAACTATTATAGCTGAACCTAACACTTAACACTGTATAAATGCAGATCATTTCCTGCTATCTGTTTCACCCAGATGAGGATGGGTTCCCTGTCGAGTCTGGTTCCTCTCAAGGTTTCTTCCTATTACCGTCTCAGGGAGTTTTTCCTTGCCACTGTCGCCCTCGGGCTTGCTCGCCAGGGAATATCTGAACATTTTGATTCATACATATTCACATTCCATACAAACTTAAATAATTCTTTTGATTGTGTAAAGCTGTTTTGAGACAATGTCAATTGTTAAAAGCGCTATACAAATAAAACTGAATAGATAGGGTTAAGGGCCTTGCTCAAGGGCTCAACAGTGGCAACTTGCCGATGCTGGGGTTCGAATCCCCGACCTTCCGATCAGTAACCCAGAAACCCACAGCCTTAACCGATTGAGCCACCACTGCCCCAATAAGGTGGCAATCCCTCAGGGGGAAACTAAAAAATAAATAAATATATATATATAAAATAAAATATCCTTAATCCAGATTTTATCAATGACATAACATTTATCTAAGCTGGATGGTCAAATTCTCAAAAACGTTTAACCTAACGTAAGACTTAACACACTATAACTAAAATATTTACAAAACTGAAAGGTTGTCTTATGAATAATAAAAAATACAAACTAAATTAAAACAGATGGGCGGTTGAACAGATCATAATATGTTTTATGTTTTCTGATTATAAATGATATATGGGTTGATTTTAGAAAGGCTAAATGAAATAGCTAGTTTTGGTCATGTCAGTCCAGTAACTATACTTATGTAAAAGTAATTATAATATGAATTAATTAAGGGCAGGACCTAACCTAATGTTAATAATTTACACCATGATAACATTAGTATTCATGTTTTTGTATATATTTTTAAATGTTCAAATGAACGTTTCAGAGTATATAATTTGTCGTGTCATCTGTGATTGAGACCCATGAGTTAAATTGAAATATTTTTTTATAGGTAGTAAGCCAGGTTTTAGTAACCTTGGACAAATCAGCATGAAAGCCCTCTCTCGCGCATGCGCTCTCACGCTATCTCTCGCACTCACACACACACACACTGTACACACACAGACACACACAAATAATACATGAAATCGCGTAAAACCAAATGAAACTAGGGTAAAAAATATGAGCAGTAAAATACAGTAGTATCCTGTAGGTGATTCCTGTCCTGTGATAACAGACACTAACACTCGAAAACAAAACTAACAGAAGTAAACAGTTCTAGAGTGTGAATGTTTATGGGGATTAAATCTGTCTCTGCTGCTGCATCTATTCACCGTTGTGATAAGTGATTGATGCCCCATCAGATCTTTATTGTGGGACGTTATGCTGGTTAAATGACTAAAGACACACTGATCCGTATAGGCAGATATTTGTTCCAGATATTATGCGCCATTAATCAATTTGTTATGCCAATTTGACTTTCAGCGAAAACATCAAAAATATAACGAAAACAAACCCAAGCAGAAGTTACATTTTAAGCTTTACTTTCAAATTCAAATTTGATTTGTCACATACACAGCGCGATATGCTGTAAAATGCTTGGGGTCCTTTATACTTTATGAGTTATGCTCGAACTCGGCATTGCTTCACCTGGACTGCTTTATAAGTATCACGCGCTAACCGATTGCGCCAGTGGAACCACACAGAAGTTGGTCTTGTCAGAGTATCCTCTCTCTCGTGCGCGCACACACACACACACACACACACACACACACACACACACAAAATTGCGTAAAACCCAACGAAATATAAGCAGTAAAAAAAAAAATCAGTAAAAATACATTAGTATAACAGGCGCTAACCCTCTGGAATTTTTTTTAGTATTGTTTCCAAGTGTTTATGGGGATTTAATCTGTCTCTGCTGCCGCATCCATTCACAGTTGTGATAAGTGATTAATGCCCCATCAGATCTTTTGACGGGGGAGCATTATGCATGATTAAATGACTAAAGAAATACTGATCCATGTGGGCAGATATTTATTCCAGGTTGCATGCGGCATTAATTGCCTTTCTTATGCCACTTGTAGACTATCAGTGAAAAAATCAGTGAAAACATCATCAAAAATATAACGAAAACAAACCCAAGCAGACGTTACATTTTGAGCTTTACTTTGCAGCAAAATATTATCTATCAGTATATTAAATGGAACAGGGTAAAATACACAGTAATGTAAAATACTGTACATAGCCTGCGTTTTTATTCCGTACCTACAATGATCGGTATAGACAAATTACAGCCGCTACCGTGTCTTTAAGGATCATTTCAGGATGTCTTAAAAAATATTTCACTAACTAATTTTATTAATTCATTATTAAATAATAAATAGCATAATCATCATGGGTTGTGTATTGAGTGATTTAACAAATCTGTTTTATTAATCGGTTTTGTAAGTGCCATATCGCACTTGTTATGAATTTGTTGTTGTGTTTATTTTATTTTATTTTATTTGCTGTTATTTCATTTATTCTACCTTGTTCTAATCATTAGTAAAGCATTAAGCATTAAGTTTGTTACATAAGCCATAAGCTTTATATTTCTTAGTCATGCATCATAAGTTGATAATCGTAGGTTGGTCTGTGATGTCATTCTACTATTACATGCATTTGTGTGACTGTGATATGCTAGAAAGCTCAGTATAGATTTGGAAGGCTACGGAAACACAAGCTTTTGAATGTCAGCTAATGAGAGCTCCCGGTAAGCTAGAAATGCTAAATACAGCAACTAGGTTGTTGTAACCGTCAGCTAGTGACAGCTCCCGGTAAGCTAGAAATGTAAAATACAGCAACGAGGTTGTTGTAACCGTAAGCTTACGTAAGCTGGGAATGTAAGAAACAACAAGAGTGTTGTTAGATACCCAAGCCAAGATTGTAATCTACAAGATACAGCAAACAGGTTGTTGTAAAACTCAGATTTGCAAGATGCAGCAACTGGTGTCTGTAGTAACAGTGGATTTACTCAAGACGACTGTATGAAGTGTTGATTCTTTGATGCTGACAAATAAACGACAAAAGACAAAGAGATTGGACTTCTGTCATGTGAGTGAAACTTTAAGACATTAGCTACACGTCAAAACTAGTGAAATTCAATTCAATTCAATTTTATTTATATAGCGCTTTTAACAATGGTCATTGTCTCAAAGCAGCTTCAGAAAAATTAAAGAAATTTAACAAAAAAAAATAAAATAAAATAAATAAAATAATAATAATAAATAAATAAATAAATAAATAAAATAATAATAGAAAATAAATAAATAAAAACAAATAATAATAATTATAGAAAATAAAATATAATTGGAAGTGTGGATGTGTGAGAAAAATGTGCAGATAATAATGAGACGAATGAATGAAATTTCTCTGATGAGCAAGCCAAGGGTGACGGTGACGGTGGCAAGGAAAAACTCCCTGAGATGGCATTAGGAAGAAACCTTGAGAGGAACCAGACTCAACAGGGAACCCATCCTCATTTGGGCGATAACAGATAGAAATGATATAACATCTTGTGTGTTGTGCAGGTGAAAATTCAATAAGCCAACCGCATCTACAGGTTTGTTGTTGTTGTTTTTTCATCTATTTATGAAACTATGTTGACAATGCAAGAACTGTCTGTATATTAAATATACGGTATTGGGCTTCCTGGACACTGCAGTTAACTGTGCCAGTCAATGCTCCATCTGGCGGAATTATACGGCATTGCAACCATCTTTTTAGAAAGCGCATGGGGGCGTTCATGGGGCGGGGCATTGTTAACTGCGTCATCGCGGGGGATCACATTCCATGCACGAAGCCTGCATTAACCCTTCATGGACCTGCCATGGAGCCGTCATGCTCCAGGCGGCTGTTTGACGTGGCTCCCACTGTACATTTTAGGCAGAGACTTCTGTTCGGTCTTGTTAATTCGTTTTAAACCCCTCAATTCTGCCAATTCCCTCATCAGCAAAACCATTTTGTTTGATAATTTCACATCTACATAAAAGGTGAGAAGAGGGATTACAGTAATATACACACATTCATCATGAAAGATATATTGTAAAACAAAATCATGTTTGCTTTAGCATTGAAAACAATATTGTTTTAGGGTAACTTTATTAATAATTATTCACTATTGTATTCTTTGTTGTACATGCGTGCACCTTTAAATTAAATCCAATTAAATCAGACTAGTTGGATGATACCATTCTTTTCATTCATTCATCTTCTGTACCGCTTTATCCTCTATTCAGGGTCGCGGGGGACCTGGAGCCTATCCCAGGAGACTTCGGGCACAAGGCAGGGTACACCCTGGACAGGGTGCCAATCCATCGCAGGGCACACACTCATACGCACACTCACACACTCATTCACACACTACGGTCAATTTGGGAACGCCAATTAGCCTAACCTGCATATCTTTGGACTGTGGGAGGAAACCGGAGGAAACCCACCAAGCATGGGGAAAACATGCAAACTCCATGCACACAGAGACGGGAATCGAGCCTGGCCGGGGAATCGAACCCAGACCCTGGAGGTGCAAGGCGACGGTGCTAACCATTCTTTTCATTTACTATATAATTATATATTATTATAAAAAACCCGAAGCACTTCATGTTCATATTAGAATATTTCCTTTATATATACAGTGGAACCTCGGATTAGGAGCATATTTCGTTCCGGAAGCGTCTCGTATTACAAAACACTCATAAATCAAAGCAAATTTTCCCAAATGTTCCACAGCCCAAAAAAATTAATACATGAAAATAATTAACACAAAATATAAAGTAAAAATAAAACATATTAACCTGCACTTTACCTTTAAACAAAAATAAAAATTAATCCTGACAGATAAGTGTTTCCTTTATGCGCACAGGCGCTGTGTGTCTGTGTTTTTCTCTCTCTTGCGCTTCAATGGCCACGTCTTCGCCTCACGTCACGGATCATTCGCCATCTCGGATCTTCCCGGTACTGACCTTTGGAACTGTTTCTCGACCACGAGCTCATTCACTTCGCGCCGACGCTCCGCTTCCGCATTCCAAGCAAGCTTAAGGCACACACGCTGGCTCTCTACACGGAGCTCATTCACCTCACGCCGACGCTCCACTTCCGCATTCCAAGCAAGCTCAAGGCACACACGCCGGCTCTCTACACGGAGCTCATTCACCTCACGCCGGCGCTCCGCCCCCGCATCCAGGTCAAGCTCAGAGTACACGCGTCAGCACAAGCAGGTTTCCAATCTAACAGTCACATCTGCCTTGTCCACGGATTTAAGCCTGTCTTGCCATAATAAGTCTAAAAGCACCACTTCTTGCTCCTCATCTGCACTTGGGTCTACCACGGCAGCTACGAACCGTGACAGTATAATCTGGCCAAATATGGACCCAGCAGAGATTACTCGCCTGAAGGGGGCATTAAAGAGTCAAGGAACTCTCTTGGATACTCACCAGCAGGAAATTCAACAGATAACCAACACTCTCCAAACTCTCACAGAGACCCTGACGTCACTCACCAACCAAGTGCAGCAAACGCACCCATCCCCAGCATCCCCTTGTTTGCCCCCCCCTTCTGTGGGGACTTTCTATCGTGAGTCATGTCTCCCGGCACCACCCACCTATAACGTGGATCCCTCCACCTGTCACTCTTTTCTCTCTCAGTGCACTCTGGTGTTTGAGCTGCAGGCCTCCTCATTTCCCACAGAATGGTCAGAAGTCGCTTACATAATCACCCTCCTTGCCGGAAGGGCAAGGGAATGGGGAACATCACTATGGGATGCACAGGTTCCCTGCTGTTTGACCCTCAGAGCTTTCACTGATGAAATGAGGAGATTTTACGACCGTTCATTTACGGGACACCAGGCAGCGAACCAAATACTCCAGCTACGCCAGGGGGCCTGCTCCGTCTCTGACCATGCCATTGATTTTCGTACTTTGGCTCCCTCTAGTGGCTGGGGTGAGCACGCACTCTTTGATGCATTTTTTCACGGGCTTTCCGATTTAATCAAGGATGAGCTCGCAGCCTGTGAGCTCCCATCTGATCTCCAGGGGCTATCTGACCTAGCGACCCGTATTGACGCCCATAAACGGACCCAGCAAGAGGAACATTATCAAACTCCTAAGCCATACACTCCGGCCACCACAGGCACACCACATTCATCCCCTGAACCAATGCACATTGACCGCGCACGCATCTCGCCAAAGGAACGGCAACGGTGAAGGGATGACGGGGTCTGTTTTTACTGCGGAAGGATTGGCCATGCCGTAAGCAACTGTCCATTAAAGGGCCGGAACCCCCCGGTAATGCTGGGGACCATGGGGAACTCCAGCTTCACCTCTTTCTCAGATAAACGATCATGCTTTGCTGTTACACTAACCCACGAAAAGCAGTCTCATATCACATATGCCCTGGTGGACTTCTCAGGCGTCCACTTCACGCTGTCTTATCACCCAGGTTCCAAGAATGTCAAGCCCAATGCCCTCTCCCGGCAGTTCTCCACTCCTCAGGACGCACCCTCCATAGAGACCATTCTTCCACCTCGCTGTCTTGTGGCCACTACACGATTGGAAGTGGAGAACGCAGTCCTTCAGTCCCTTGAACAAGAGCCGGGCCCAAGCAATGTCCCCCGTGGGCTACTCTTTGTACCAGCTCATCTACGCTCCCAAGTGTTGGATTAGGCACACTCCTCCAGACTAGCCTGCCACCCAGGGGTGACCCGTACCCTGTTTTTGACGGAACAACGCTTTTGGTGACCGACTGTCAAGGAAGACGTCAGAAACTTTGTGGCATCCTGCGATACATGTTCTAGAAATAAGACAACAAATCGTGCCCCGAGGGTCTCCTAAGACCCCTCCCGATTCCTCACCGTCCCTGGTCTCACATATCTATTGACTTTGTTACCGGATTACCATTTTCAGACAACACCTGTATTTTAACTGTGGTCGACTGGTTCTCAAAGTCTGCCCACTTCATTCAATTCAGTTTTATTCAATTCAGTTTTATTTGTATAGCGCTTTTAACAATTGACATTGTCTCAAAACAGCTTTACACAATCAAAAGAATTATTTAAGTTTGTATGGAATGTGAATGTGTATGAATCAAAATGTTCAGATATTCCCTGGTGAGCAAGCCCGAGGGCGACAGTGGCAAGGAAAAACTCATTGAGATGGTAATAGGAAGAAACCTTGAGAGGAACCAGACTCGACAGGGAACACATCCTCATCTGGGTGAAACAGATAGCAGGAAATGATCTGCATTTATACAGTGTTAAGTGTTAGGTTGAGCTATAATAGTTGATGTTAATTGATGTTATAATATTTGATGTAAAATGGAGTACAGTAGTTATTGGAGACTCAGATAGACTTGTAGAAAGTTCCAGTCCTGAACTATCGAATTGTCATGTCCTCAGAGAAACAGCTGACAACACCAGTCGAGGCCAGAACCATCTTCTAAGTAGAGAGAATCATCCCCAGACACCAGACGCATCCCAAAGAGACGCACGGGCCATCCATGCGACAAGACCTCCAACCAGAAACGGGGCACCAGGATGGATCAGACAGGTCCGGAGGTCAGAGGGAGTCTGGATCACTGGCAGCTCAGGAACGACATGTGTAGCTCGACAGAGAGAGAGAGAGAAAGAGTGAAAGGGGGAGACAAGGGGAAAGAGGAAAGAGAAAGAGGGGGAGAAAGAGAAGAGGAGGAGAGATTGCAATTAGGTATGGTCACAGTCACAATGTATAATGTTAATGTATATTTACTGTAGAGTGCAAGCAGGGACTCCGGCAGGACTAACTATGACAGCATAACTAAAAGGGAGAGGCAGAAGGAAACACAAACATGAGGGCTCCCTGAGATGTAAAGCAAACAATCACCTCACCGTCAACAAACCTGAGTGATCAAATGAGACTGAGGAAGACAGCATCTAAACATACCAGTTCACCATAATACTCTACTCTACGTCTTTGAGTCCCCCAGATCTGCTCCTTTACCTTATGGCAAATCTATTTATAAAAATGCTTGGCTAAATAAATAGTTTTTGAGCCTAGACTTAAACACTGAGACTGTGTCTGAGTCCCGAACACTATTTGGAAGACTATTCCATAATCTTGGGGCTTTGTAAGAAAAAGCTCTGCCCCCAGCTGTAGTTTTCATAACACGCTGTACTGACAAGCAGCCTGCATCCTTTGACCGAAGTAGGCGTGGCGGATCATAAGACACTAGCAGTTCGCTCAGATACTGCGGCGCAAGACCATTTAATGCTTTATATGTCAAGAGTAGTATTTTAAAATCAATGCGAAATTTCACAGGGAGCCAATGTAGCGAAGATAGGATAGGTGTGATGTGCTCATATCTCCTGGTTCTAGTGAGGACTCTCGCTGCTGCATTCTGGACTAGCTGAAGCTTGTTTATGCACCTAACTGAACAACCAGACAGTAAGGCATTACAATAGTCCAAACTAGAAGTGATAAAAGCATGAACTAGTTTTTCTGCATCGTTTAGCGACAATATATTTCTTATCTTGGCAATATTTCTGAGGTGAAAGAATGCTATCCTGGTGATATTATCTACATGAGCTTCAAATGAAAGGAATCACGCCGAGGTCTTTTACTGTTGCACTTGATGGAACAGAAAGGCCATCTAAAGTTACGGTCTGATCTAAGATTTTACTTCTAGCTGTATGCGGTCCTATGACTAGAACTTCTGTCTTATCCGGATTAAGCAGAAGGAAGTTAATTAGCATCCAATTTCTTATGTCCTGCACACATTGCTCAACTTTAGTAAGATGATTGTTCTCATCAGGGTTTGTTGAGATGTATAGCTGTGTGTCGTCAGCATAACAATGAAAACTAATACCATGCTTACGGATTATGTTGCCCAGAGGAAGCATGTAAGGGGAAAAAAGCAGTGGGCCTAAAACTGAACCCTGCGGAACGCCAAACTCCACTAGAGAACATGCAGAATAATCACCAATTAAGTCTACATACTGATAACGATAGGTCAAATAGGACCTGAGCGAGGAGAGGGCTGTACCCTTAATTCCTACTACATTTTCTAATCAGTGAAGAAGAATAGCATGATCAATAGTGTCAAAAGCTGCGCTGAGGTCGAGTAATACAAGCATAGTTGACACTATTGATCCTATCCTTTACATCTCAGGGAGCCCTCATGTTTGTGTTTCCTTCTGGCTCTCCCTTTTAGTTATGCTGTCATAGATAGTCTTGCCGGAGTCCCTGCTTGCACTCTACAGTAAATATACAATCATATTAGACATTGTGACTGTGACCATACCTAATTGCAATCTCTCCTCCTCTTCCCTTCCTCCCCCTCTTTCTCTTTCCTCTCTCCCCCTGTCTCCCCCTTTCACTCTCTCTCTCTCTCTCTCTTTCGAGCTACACATGTGGTTCCTGAGCTGCCAGTGATACAGACTCCCTCTGCCCTCCGGACCTGTCTGATCCATCCTGGTGCCCGGTTTCTGGTTGGAGGTCTCATCGCATGGATGCCCCGTGTGTCTCTTTAGGATGCGCCTGGTGTCTGGGGATGATTCAATCTACTTAGAAGACGGTTCTGGCCTCGACTGGTGTTGTCAGCTGTTTCTCTGAGGACTTGACAATTCGGTAGTTCAGGACTGGAACTTTCTACAAGTCTATCTGAGTCTCGAATAACTACTGGACTCCATTTTACATCAACTATTATAACATCAATTAACATCAACTATTATAGCTGAACGTAACACTTAACACTGTATAAATGCAGATCATTTCCTGCTATCTGTTTCACCCAGATGAGGATGGGTGCCCTGTCGAGTCTGGTTCCTCTCAAGGTTTCTTCCTATTACCATCTCAGGGAGTTTTTCTTTGCCACTGTCGCCCTCGGGCTTGCTCACCAGGGACTATCTGAACATTTTGATTCATACACATTCACATTCAATACAACTTAAATAATTCTTTTGATTGTGTAAAGCTGTTTTGAGACAATGTCAATTGTTAAAAACGCTATACAAATAAAACTCAATTGAAATTGAATTGAATAGTTACACAACCCTGATCAGAGGCCAATAGGAGGTCATTTACTACTTTACCGAGTGCTGTTTCTGTGCTGTGATGAGGCTTAAATCCTGACTGATACAGTTCATCTATGCCATTTCTATGTAGATATGAGCATAGCTGCTCCGCTACTATCTTTTCCAGAATCTTAGAGATAAAGGGGAGGTTTGATATTGGCCTGTAATTAGACAACTGACTGGGGTCGAGGTCAGGTTTCTTAATAATCGGTTTAATGACTGCTAATTTAAAAGATTTTGGAACATAACCAGTGCTGAGTGAGGAATTAATTATTCTCAACACGGGTTCTGTTATAACATGTATCTGTTTAAGAAAATGTGTCGGGATAGGATCTAATATACAGGTTGATGAATTTGCAGAAGAGATGAATGAAATTAGTTCATTCTCTTCAAGGGGAGTAAAGTATTCTAGGTTCCGATCTGACATGGCTAGGGTTAGGGTTAGGTTTTTGGGAAAGGGTTAGGGTAAAAAGACGTAGCCCTGGGATAAACCCAGAACCCACGTGGTGCACGGGCCTGCAACTCAGGCCTCATCTCCAGCACTCTCCATACAAACGATCGACAGATATTTATCCACAAACACTCCTACTCCAGATAGGGTAGAATTAGTGTTAAGTGACCATGCCTGTGGAAAGGTTAGAGGTCAGAAACACCTAGGGTTACAGGAAAATGTGGTTATGCTGACCTAGGGTTCTAGAGCTTATATTTTAAACTGACGGTTATGTTTAGGTTTAAGAAATTGGGTTTAGAGTTCAAAACTAACGGTTATGTTTTGAGTTCAGGGATAGGAGACGCATTAATCCTATTTAAGGTTAAAAGTGTGAGCTAAGATTAAAATTCCTTTTAACTCAACGATATCCTAAATTGTGAGACACGTCATCAGTAGTAAACCATAGAATCATAGGGTGTTTCGGCCTTCAATTACTAGACACCCTCCTCCATGGCGGCCCGCCGTAGGTGGATCAGTCCACGGCTCGTGCCTCATCGCCAATTGATAAAGTAATTTATGTTTAATTGTTTACTAGTTTAAATATTGATTAAAATAAATTACCCTTTTAAAGTCCTAGTTATAATAGTAGTTGTAATTAAAGCCTATGGAGCTAAGGTTTAAATTTATTGAAATTATCCTAGTATAATCTAAACTGTCATACAACCACTCTAAAATATTATTTATTTATTGGTTTAAGATATTAATTTAAATAAATGAACCTTTTTAAAGTCCTAGTTATAATAGTGGTTGTAATTAAAGCCTTTGGAGCTAAGGTTTAAATTTATTGAAATTATCCTAGTATAATCTATACTGTCATACAAACACTCTAAAATATTATTTATTTATTGGTTTAAGATATTAATTTAAATAAATGAACCTTTTTAAAGTCCTATTTATAATACTAATGTAATAAAAGACTATAGAGCTAACGTTTTTAAATTAACTGAAATTATACTAATACAGCCTGAACCATAATACAATAAACATCTTGACTATCTTAACACAGTGAAGACTGGTAGATAACCAAGACTCACCTCTCTGCCAATGGCCATTTTGTTAACACCGCCAGGTTTCCGGAACCATTTGGACAGAGTGCTGCTCCGGGAAGGGTGTGAATTAGGGTAGAATTAATATTAAGTGACCATGCCTGTGGAAAGGTTAAAGGTCAGATACACCTAGGGTTACAGGAAAATATGGTTATGCTGACCTAGGGTTCTAGAGCTTACATTTTAAACTGACGGTTATGTTTAGGTTTAAGAAATTGGGTTTAGAGTTCAAAACTAACGGTTATGTTTTGAGTTCAGGGATAGGAGACGCATTAATCCTATTTAAGGTTAAAAGTGTGAGCTAAGATCAAAATTCCTTTTAACACAACGATATCCTAAATTGTGAGACACGTCATCAGTAGTAAACCATAGAATCATAGGGTGTTTCGGCCTTCAATTACTAGACACCCTCTTCCATGGCGGCCGGCCGTAGGTCTATCAGTCCTAGGCCCGTGTCTCATAACCAATTGAATAAGTAATTTATGTTTATTGATTTAAAATTTTTATTTTAATAAATGAACCTTTTTAAAGTCCTATTTATAATACTGGTGTAATTAAAGAATATAGAACTAAGGTTTGAATTTATTGAAATTATCCTAATACAACCTGAACCATCATGCCATTACTTCTAAAGTATTATTTGTTCTAAATATTAATGTAAACATTAAAGATTTAAAGATTTAAATTTACTTAAATTATCCTAATACAGCCTAAACCATCTTACAATTAACCTCTTAAACATATTACACACAGTGAAGACTGGTAGATAACCATGACTCACCTCTCTGCCAATGGCCCTTTTGTTAACACCGCTAGGTTTCCGGAACCATTTGGACAGAGTGCTGCTCCGGGAAGTGTGTGGAGACCATCTGATCCCAGCGGATGACCCCAAATCGGATCAACAAGCTTCTACTGGGTAGATCTCATGGAGAAAATTCTGCCAAGATGACAGTAAAATCCCCAGCCGAGTTAAACTGTAGTGGGAGGCCAACCCAGGTCCTTAATCGGCATATGTTTCACACTGAGGGTAGATTTTAAAATTTTTTTGCATTATTCAGTTATTCATTGTTTTTATTCAGTGTTGTTTAGGAGTTATTAGTTAAAATATACTCCAGATTTAGCTTTCCCACAATGCTCTGGGGCACGGTCAGTTGTGGAACGCAAATAGGGTAAAAAATCTCATATGCAACGTCACTAGGGTTAGGGTTAGGGTAAAAAGACGTAGCCCTGGGATGAACCCAGAACCCATGTGGTGCACGGGCCTGCAACTCAGGCCTCATTTCCAGCACTCTCCATACGAACAATCGACAGATATGGCGCCTGATAGATTATGCAAGGCTAACGATCGTGTTTTGGGCTAGGCTGGGGTAAAATTTATCCACAAACACTCCTACTCCAGATAGGGTAGAATTAGTATTAAGTGACCATGCCTGTGGAAAGGTTAAAGGTCAGATACACCTAGGGTTACAGGAAAATATGGTTATGCTGACGTAGGGTTCTAGAGCTTACATTTTAAATGGACGGTTATGTTTAGGTTTAAGAAATTGGGTTAGGGTTAGGTTTAGGGTAAAAAGACGTAGCCCTGGGATAAACCCAGAACCCACGTGGTGCACGGGGCTGCAACTCAGGCCTCATCTCCAGCACTCTCCATACAAACGATCGACAGATATGGCGCCTGATAGATTATGCAAGGCTAACGATCGTGTTTTGGGCTAGGCTGGGGTAAAATTTATCCACAAACACTCCTACTCCAGATAGGGTAGAATTAGTGTTAAGTGACCATGCCTGTGGAAAGGTTAAAGGTCAGATACACCTAGGGTTACAGGAAAATATGGTTATGCTGACCTAGGGTTCTAGAGCTTATATTTTAAACTGACGGTTATGTTTAGGTTTAAGAAATTGGGTTTAGAGTTCAAAACTAATGGTTATGTTTTGAGTTTAGGGATAGGAGACGCATTAATCCTATTCAAAGTTAAAAGTGTGAGCTAAGATTAAAATTCCTTTTAACCCAACGATATCCTAAATTGTGAGACACGTCATCAGTAGTAAACCATAGAATCATAGGGTGTTTCGGCCTTCAATTACTAGACACCCTCCTCCATGGCGGCCCGCCGTAGGTGGATCAGTCCACGGCTCGTGCCTCATCGCCAATTGAATAAGTAATTTATGTTAAATTGGTTACTAGTTTAGAATATTGATTCAAATAAATGACCCTTTTAAAGTCCTAGTTATGATAGTGGTTGTAATTAAAGCCTATGGAACTAAGGTTTAAATTTATTGAAATTATCCTAGTATAATCTAAACTGTCATACAAGCACTCTAAAACATTATTTATTTATTGGTTTAAGATATTAATTTAAATAAATGAACCTTTTTAAAGTCCTATTTATAATACTGATGTAATAAAAGACTATAGCGCTAAGGTTTAAATTTACTGAAATTGTAATAATACAGCCTGAACCATAATACAATAAACATCTTGACTATATTAAACACAGTGAAGACTGGAAGATAACCAAGACTCACCTCTCTGCCAATGGCCCTTTTGTTAACACCGCTAGGTTTCCGGAAGCATTTGGACAGAGTGCTGCTCCGGGAAGTGTGTGGAGACCATCTGATCCCAGCGGATGACCCCAAATCGGATCAACAAGCTTCTACTGGGTAGATCTCATGGAGAAATTTCTGCCAAGATGACAGTAAAATCCCCAGCCGAGTTAAACTGTAGTGGAACGCCAACCCAGGTCTTTAATCGGCATATGTTTCACACTGAGGGTAGATTTTTAACTTTTTTGTATTATTCAGTTATTCATTGTTTTTATTCAGTGTGTCACAAAAATAATATTGCAAAAAACGGCACGACTCTATCTTTTGTCGTTTAGGAGTTATTAGTTAAAATATACTCCAGATTTAGCTTTCCCACAATGCTCTGGGGCACGGTCGGTTGTGGAACGCCAATAGGGTAAAAAATCTCATATGCGCAACGCCACTAAGGTAGAAATGGAAGTTTTAAAGTTTAAAAAAATCTAATAAACGTCTCTAAATTAATATTTAGGCCACAGTTGCAGTCCAAATATTTTTTTATAAGGATGGATCACAGTTGCAATCACCCTCATTAAACTAATCAGCGATCTTTGACCTATTTTGTAATAAATTAATCAGACTTTGTAATTATTTTAGACCAAAGTCTGATAAACTACGACGTATTATATATAAAAAGTAGATTTTTTTTATATCGCTTCTAATGTAAGAATTTCCTATTTTAAATGAAATTATTTAGTAAACGTCTCTAAATTAATATTTAGGCCACAGTTGCAGTACAAATATTTTTTTAAATGGTGGATCACAGTTGCAATCTCCCTCATGTCCTACTGAGCGATGTTTGACCTATTTAGTGAATAAATTAAATCAAATGTTGTAATGGTTTTTAGGCCTAATAACCTACGACGCATATTCTATAATTCTTGCTTGAGCTGTAACGCTCTGAAAGAGGCAAGGTTGGACCAGCAGACACCTATTTTAAGGCGTCGTGAGGCAGACAGCGATCAACAGAAGGTTGCTCGAGGACAGCATAAACCAGAGTCAGGACACGCAGTCTGAGCCTAAGCTAAAGAGCGCCTTTCGTCCCGGGGTGGCCCAAACCTCCGAGAGTGGCATGAAATCCTGGGTCGTTTTAGGCCTCAGTCCTCCTTATGGTCCTTGAGGGTGCCTTGAGCCCTAATCTAGATACTGGCAGATCCCAGACCGTGCTCTAGACGCATGCCCAACGACCCCTTGTGTGGCAATGCACTTACGCCTCCGACAGCTTCCCCCCATATCTCTTATCGTGCCGCCGCCTACGAGCCTACATTTTCAGCAGTCCTAAGCAACGGAAATCCCGTGCCCTTCAGTCCAAACATAACAGCACATGCTCAGTAATGAGCCTCGATACTGCCGCCCCTAATTACTAGGGTGCCTGAGTGGGTGTCTAAGTTACATTTAAATTGATAGCTTATTTAGAAAGTTAACGTTATTTTATACATGTGGTTTATAAAAGGAGGTTAACAGTAAGGCGTTTTTAACCTCTGCCCACCAGGTTAAGATCAACCGTGAAGGTGACCGGAGACAAGGTGACTGAGGGCGGCACTTGCCGGTTAGGTTAGGGTAAAAAGACGTAGCCCTGGGATAAACCCAGAACCCACGTGGTGCACGGGCCTGCAACTCAGGCCTCATCTCCAGCACTCTCCATACAAACGATCGACAGATCTGGCGCCTGATAGATTATGCAAGGCTAACGATCGTGTTTTGGGCTAGGCTGGGGTAAAATTCATCCACAAACACTCCTACTCCAGATAGGGTAGAATTAGTGTTAAGTGACCATGCCTGTGGAAAGGTTAAAGGTCAGATACACCTAGGGTTACAGGAAAATATGGTTATGCTGACCTAGGGTTCTAGAGCTTATATTTTAAACTGACGGTTATGTTTAGGTTTAAGAAATTGGGTTTAGAGTTCAAAACTAACGGTTATGTTTTGAGTTTAGGGATAGGAGACGCATTAATCCTATTTAAGGTTAAAAGTGTGAGCTAAGATTAAAATTCCTTTTAACCCAACGATATCCTAAATTGTGAGACACGTCATCAGTAGTAAACCATAGAATCATAGGGTGTTTCGGCCTTCAATTACTAGACACCCTCTTCCATGGCGGCCGGCCGTAGGTCGATCAGTCCTAGGCCCGTGTCTCATAACCAAAAAATACTTTGTATCTGTGTGGGATTATTCCGTTTAAGAGCGGTGGCGTATGACGGTGGTTCAGGTTCCGTCCGGAGAGTAGTCTGCTTTTCAAGAATAGTATTCTTACAACTAGTCAGAGTACTCTCCTTCAATTTATGTTTAAATCTACCCCTGGCCCACTTCACCGCCACCGTCCATTCCGGCTCTATCAACTCATTAATATGTTCCATAAGATCAATTATCACCTGAGTGTAGTGCTCTGAAAGAATGAACATGTTGTTATTCATCCAAGCTAGTGTATTACGCTTAATATTTTCCAGAGTCCTATCTTGTGGTGATGCTGGTTTTATAAACTGTGTGAGTTTATTAGCTTGTTTGTACATCCCTACTGGAATATTTCCTGTCTCTATTGAATTCTCCACTATCTCAGAGTGATGTGTTGCTTGTATTAGTTTAAAATAACGTTTAGTTAAAACTTTATCTAAACCAAGATTAGTGTGTGGTGGTGCAAGAGGCTGCATATGTTCCCCATTACCCATCTCTGACTGATTATCCAAAATAGCAAATCTGTTCTGCAGTTCCACCATAACGACTTTTCAACCCAAATACAATGAGACCACTAACCCAACTTTTTGAGGATTTTCAGCTTCCTTTCAGGCTCCCGAAGGAACCAGTCTTCAAGCTTGCGTTGACTTTATTCCATACTCTGGAGTAGAGATCTCTGATACCCTGGTTTGAAGAGTCTCCCACCGCTCCGGACTGGCTTGATAGAGGGGAAGGGTCAAGAGATAAAAACAGCAAGGAAAGGAAGAGTCCACTAAAAGAAATCAAAGAACAAAGGATAAAGTTAAAAGAACAAAAAAAGGAAAAGAAACCAGAGCTCTGGAAAAAGTAAAAAAGGGGTTGTTCTTCCTTTTATTGTCCTCAACGTTTGTGTTGTTGGTAAATAGTCCCTTCTGGATCCGTATCTTCTTATACAAGTTAAAAAGTCAATCTTTATTTATCAAAATTCAACTTAAAATGGTGAAACAAAGCAAATCAACTTTAAGAAATGCATTAAAGAGTTCTTTGTCAGAAAAAAAACTAAAAACCTGACGTTTCGCATCTGGCTGATGCTTCCTCAGAGGTTTGTTAGGTGGAAATGGGGAACAAGGCCTCTATTTATCTAAAAATGTGTGCTTGAATGTAGGCGCAGACTAACTTTGCAATCCTAACCAGGAAACTAAAATGTGATTGGTTGCTTCCCCAGGAGCAGCTTCATCTATGGTTAAAATCCCCTCCAAACGGGGCGGTACTAAAATAAAATATCCTGATTGGTAACCTTAGTTGAGGCGCCCATCTTGGAATTTGCCTTTGTCAAAATAAGGGTCCACAAAGTCTCCATTCATTTTAACAAGAAAATTCATTATATCTGGTGAGAGTATGGGAACCAGAAAAATGCACAAAGGCACTGGCTAAGGTTAGGTTATTGAAAATTTATGTTTAAATATCCACTTTTGTGGTTAAGATGCGCTGGCTACAGTGTGCATTAACTGGTTCCCCACACATACAGGGATTTCACAATCAGGATTAAGAAATAAATAAAAAAATAAATAAAATGAAAAGATCAAAATTGGTATAAAATCTAAGAATATATAGCTAAAAATAAATAAAAAATATATTCTTACCTATCTAAATACATGTAAAAATAAAAAAAACAGGAAAATAACAGGGGAAGGGGGAAGAGGGGCGGGGGAGAGAGAATATGGATGAGGATGAAAGTGATGGTTAAGATTAGGGTTAGGAAAAGATATGATTATACTAAATTAAGATAATGGTTATGGTTAGGGTCCAGAGGGGATAGGGCTGTAATTAATTAGGATGTTGGTTATGATTAGGGTCAGGAGGGGCTAGGGTATTGCATAAATAGAATTATGGTTAGGGTCAGGGAAAGGGATGGTGTTGGTAGGTAGAAATACAGGGGGGGGGGGCAAAGAAGGCGTTCAAGAAAGGAGGGCAATGTTTTTAGGAAAATTAGTGGGTTCAGTCTATAATTAAAAGTTATTAATTTTAATCTAAAAGACCTTGGAAGTCAGGGGAAGTGCTATGGAAAATAAGTGCTTTAATATAAAAGTACAAATATGAAAAAAATATATGAATAAAAAATAAGTGCTTAAATCCAAAAATCACATCACACGCATGGAAGAAAAAGAATGAAAAAAATGTTATGCCCTTAATTCCTAATTAGAGGTCTTATAGTTAGATCAATTCAACTTTATTTTTCAGACTGATAAAGACTCGATCTTAGTCCCTCTTTATCCCATCTAATTTAACCAACATGTATAGAGAGATATAATCTTAAAAATATAAATCAATAAAAATATTAAATTTTAAGTAATTTGTAATACTATTTAAACTAATTTAAAAACCACTGATACTTAAAAAAACTGTTAATATACAAATCTCTGGTACCTGTTTTTGCTGTCAAAATTTTATTTGGTCACACCACAGATCAAACAATCTTTGTGCAGTATCTGTTGTCCAGTGAATCCCGTCTTTCTCAACTTGGAAGAAAAGCTTCTTTAAATCAAGCAGCAGGTACCCGTGATCCTCAATGTAACTGTTAAGAACGTCTAGATTCTGCCGCCCCTGTGGACACAATGCATCTGAGTAGGAAATGAATGGTGTATATATAGTTGCATTTGGAAAAGCGTCCTCTGCTGCCCTCCATAGACCCTGTAATTGTTTAATAGCCGTCTTTTGTGGATGTTGTTCCCTATTATTTAATCCAACTGCTAAAACCACTTTCTGTGTCTGTGGATGAGGTTCTAGCTTTTGTAAAATTTTGGAGATGTGTAAAAAATTGGCCCCCGGAAAACTGTCAACTTGTATATCATCATCTTTAATTATGGGTATTCGAGAAAAATTTGAATCCCCGATAAAGACTACTGGTTTATGTATTTTAATGGACCAATCCACCCCTTTTCTCTGTGTATTGATGTGCCTGTATGGTTTATTTGTTAGACTAACCTTGTCAATGATGTCACCGTCCGAGGAGTCAGGAGACGAAAACTCGAGTGTAAGCGCCATATGTGATTTTAGAGAGTCTGATTCAGTAAGGGTCTTTAAGAGAGATTCCTCTTTTGTGTTCCCAATCATCCTCATCCCTCTCCGACCACTGGTCGCTCCCTCCGAGCATGTCTCCCCCTCCTCAGACGTGAGATCTGTAGGCAAGGGAAATACATCCATTACACTCTTATTGTTCATAAGTTCATCCATAGACTGTTGTTTAAACATTACAGGGCTTACCTCTCTATGATGTACCTGAGCCTGGATTATGATTTCCTTTCTATTAATTTTATTAATTTTGGTGGAATCTAAAACCAGAGGGACCAAACTTGGTGAGAGAGTGGGCGATGTTTCGATCCTTGATGTACGTTTAGTTTTGCAGTTCCGCTTTTGTATCTGTGTGAGATTATTCCGTTTAAGAGCGGTGGCGTATGACGGTGGGTCAGGTTCCCTCCGGAGAGTAGTCTGCTTTTCAAGAATAGTATTCTTACAACTAGTCAGAGTACTCTCCTTCAATTTATGTTTAAATCTACCCCTTGCCCACTTCACCGCCACCGTCCATTCCGGCTCTATCAACTCATTAATATGTTCCATAAGATCAATTATCACCTGAGTGTAGTGCTCTGAAAGAATGAACATGTTGTTATTCATCCAAGCTAGGGTTAGGGTTAGGGTTAGGGGTTAGGGTTAGGAATAGAGTTTAGGTAATTCCCACTTTTGGGTTTAAATTGCACTGGCAACATCTTCCACTTCCGGTGAAATCTTTTTTCTACCATTGAGACCAATAAGGCACTCCTTAATCTGGAAGATAATCTATATGGGAAAAGGGAGGGAAAAAACCTTAATTAAAATAACCCAACGATATCCTAAATTGTGAGACACGTCATCAGTAGTAAACCATAGAATCATAGGGTGTTTCGGCCTTCAATTACTAGACACCCTCTTCCATGGCGGCCGGCCGTAGGTCGATCAGTCCTAGGCCCGTGTCTCATAACCAATTGAATAAGTAATTTATGTTTATTGATTTAAAATTTTTATTTTAATAAATGAACCTTTTTAAAGTCCTATTTATAATACTGGTGTAATTAAAGAATATAGAACTAAGGTTTGAATTTATTGAAATTATCCTAATACAACCTGAACCATCATGCCATTACTTCTAAAGTATTATTTGTTCTAAATATTAATGTAAACATTAAAGATTTAAATTTACTTAAATTATCCTAATACAGCCTAAACCATCTTACAATTAACCTCTTAAACATATTACACACAGTGAAGACTGGTAGATAACCATGACTCACCTCTCTGCCAATGGCCCTTTTGTTAACACCGCTAGGTTTCCGGAACCATTTGGACAGAGTGCTGCTCCGGGAAGTGTGTGGAGACCATCTGATCCCAGCGGATGACCCCAAATCGGATCAACAAGCTTCTACTGGGTAGATCTCATGGAGAAAATTCTGCCAAGATGACAGTAAAATCCCCAGCCGAGTTAAACTGTAGTGGGAGGCCAACCCAGGTCCTTAATCGGCATATGTTTCACACTGAGGGTAGATTTTAAATTTTTTTGTATTATTCAGTTATTGATTGTTTTTATTCAGTGTGTCACAAAAATAATATTGCAAAAAACGGCACGACTCTCTTTTGTCGTTTAGGAGTTATTAGTTAAAATATACTCCAGATTTAGCTTTCCCACAATGCTCTGCGGCACGGTCGGTTGTGGAACGCAAATAGGGTAAAAAATCTCATATGCAACCCCACTAAGGTAAAAATTGGAAGTTTGAAAGTTTATAATATCTAATAAACGTTTCTAAATTAATATTTAGGCCACAGTTGCAGTCCAAATATTTTTTATAAGGATGGATCACAGTTGCAATCACCCTCATTAAACTAATCAGCGATCTTTGACCTATTTTGTAATAAATTAATCAGACTTTGTAATTATTTTAGACCAAAGTCTGATAAACTATGACGCATTATATATAAAAAGTAGATTTTTTATCGCTTCTAATGTAAGAATTTCCTATTTTAAATGAAATTATCTAGTAAACGTCTCTAAATTAATATTTAGGCCACAGTTGCAGTCCAAATATTTTTTTAAAGGGTGGATCACAGTTGCAATCTCCCTCATGTCCTAGTGAGCGATGTTTGACCTATTTAGTGAATAAATTAAATCAAATGTTGTAATGGTTTTTGGGCCTAATAACCTACGACGCATATTAGGGTTAGGGTTAGGGTTAGTAGGGTTAGGGTTAGGGTTAGGAACATAGTTATTAACCAGTACCCCCTCACGAGGGACCGGAAATGCACGGGCCATCCCCCGGGACCCCGCTCTCAGTTGATCCCCGGGCCGTGGTTGCTCAAAGGGACGCCGTCCCCGTTTTTTATAGTGGACCTCCGTCCACTGCTCCTGAGCTCTATAGCTCATAGCTATCAATTACTAGCTAACAATACTAACCCTAACCCTGGCCGGGTAAAAGTCCCATTCCTCCAGGAGGATTTGGCCTGTCAGAAAAACACAAGGACTTTGGTCATGGAGGAATACAGAGTTTGGCCGGGAAGGGTGCACCTGGCCGGGTAAAAGTCCCATTCCTCCAGGAGGATTTGGCCTGTGTTAAAAACACAAGGACTTTGGTCATGGAGGAATACAGAGTGTGGCCGGGAAGGGTGACCCTGGCTGGGTAAAAGTCCCATTCCTCCAGGAGGATTCGGCCTGTGTTAAAAACACAAGGACTTTGGTCATGGAGGAATACAGATTGTGGCCGGGAAGGGTGACCCTGGCTGGGTAAAAGTCCCATTCCTCCAGGAGGATTCGGCCTGTGTTAAAAACCCAAGGACTTTGGTCATGGAGGAATACAGAGTGTGGCCAGGAAGGGTGCACCTGGCCGGGTAAAAGTCCCATTCCTCCAGAAGGATTTGGCCTGTCAGAAAAATACAAGGACTTTGGTCATGGAGGAATGCAGAGTGTGGCCGGGAAGGGTGACCCTGGCTGGGTAAAAGTCCCATTCCTCCAGAAGGATTCGGCCTGTGTTAAAAACCCAAGGACTTTGGTCATGGAGGAATGCAGAGTTTGGCCGGGAAGGGTGACCCTGGCTGGGTAAAAGTCCCATTCCTCCAGAAGGATTCGGCCTGTGTTAAAAACCCAAGGACTTTGGTCATGGAGGAATGCAGAGTGTGGCCGGGAAGGGTGACCCTGGCTGGGTAAAAGTCCCATTCCTCCAGGAGGATTTGGCCTGTAAGAAAAACACAAGGACTTTGGTCATGGAGGAATGCAGAGTGTGGCCGGGAAGGGTGACCCTGGCTGGGTAAAAAGTCCCATTCCTCCAGAAGGATTTGGCCTGTGTTAAAAACCCAAGGACTTTGGTCATGGAGGAATGCAGAGTGTGGCCGGGAAGGGTGACCCTGGCTGGGTAAAAGTCCCATTCCTCCAGAAGGATTCGGCCTGTGTTAAAAACCCAAGGACTTTGGTCATGGAGGAATGCAGAGTGTGGCCGGGAAGGGTGACCCTGGCTGGGTAAAAGTCCCATTCCTCCAGGAGGATTTGGCCTGTCAGAAAAACACAAGGACTTTGGTCATGGAAGAATGCAGAGCGTGCCCGATGAGAGTGCCCCTGGCCGGGTAAAAGTCCCATTCCTCCAGGAGGCTTCAGCCTGAAGCTGAGCTCCAGGCAGGACCCGGCGCCCCATCCCTCCCCGGGCACCGCCACTTAAGCCCGGGGACATTGATGAAGCACAACCGGTCTGGTCCTGGAGAACCAGACCCCTGGGATAACTGGGGACTTAGTCGTTTTTTCAAAAGTTTTTCAGAAATTCTTCTAAGTCCCCAGTTATACCAGGGGTCCCCATAGGAATTGGTTATATGAGGGGTTTGTGAAAAATTTTCTAAGTTCCTGGGTTTCCCAGGGGTCTGAGTGAAAAATTTTCTAAGTCCCTGGGTTTCCCAGGGGTCAGTGAAATTTCGGAGTTATCCCAGGGGTCGGCGAAATTTCGGAGTTATCCCAGGGGTCCAGCTACTCAGCGGGTCAGGATTAAGGGCTGAGTCCGTGTAGGGGGGCTTAAGTGGCGGTGCCCCGGTTCGGATGGGGCGCTGGGTACCTGGGGCTTCGATCCCCGGAGTTTGGTGGTTCTGGGGCCCAGGGAGGGAGCACTGCAGGCCGGGCAGTGGGTGGCGCTGTTCCCCCCCGGGGCTCCCGGGTGAATATCTCCCCGGCCCTGTGGTGGTTTCCCGGGGCTGGGTCGCTCGGGGGCGGGGTGAGAGCCGCATGAAGTCCCGGGGCATTTTGGTGAATATCTCCCCGGCCCTTGGGGCTAGGAAGCTGGGGGAGGGCTCGTTGGATAGGTCCCGGGCCCACCGGGAAGGCTTTGTAGGGTTGGCGGGGCTTGGTCGCTAGGGGGCCCCGGTAGGCGCCGGGGAATTTCCCCCGGGCATTTCTGGGTGTATCTCCCCGGTCTTTGGGGCTAGGAAGCTGGGGGAGGGCTCGTTGGATAGGTCCCTGGGCCCCGGGGAAGGCTGAGTCGGTTTCCCGGGGCTGGGTCACTCGGAGGCGGGGTGAGAGCCGGAGAAAGGTCCGGGCATTTCAGTGAATATCTCCCCGGCCCTTGGGGCTAGGAAGCTGGGGGAGGGCTCGTTGGATAGGTCCCGGGGCCACCGGGAAGGCTTTGTAGGGTTGGCCGGGCTGGGTCGCTAGTGGGCCCCGGTAGGTGCCGGGGAATGTCCCCCGGGCATTTCTGGGTGTATCTCCCCGGCCCTTGGGGCTAGGAAGCTGGGGGAGGGCTCGTTGGATAGGTCCCGGGCCCACCGGGAAGGCTGTGTAGGGTTGGCGGGGCTGGGGCCGGAGAGAGTCCCCTAGCCCCAGCCTAACCATAACCCTGTGAGCCCTAAGACTGTGTGACCCTAAGATGTCAAAGTCCCATGAGCCCAGAGCCCCAGCGGGTGTTGGTGGGTAGTGTGGCCGACTTAGGGGTGCCTGGGGCCGGGCAGAGTCCCAGAGCGCAGCCCGGGAGCCCTAAGCCTGTATAACCCTAAGACGGGTAGCCCTAAGACAGTATGACCCTAAAATGTTCAAAGTCCCATGAGCGGGTGTTGGTGGATAGTGTGGCCGACTTAGGGGTGCCTGGGGCCGGGCAGAGTCCCAGAGCGCCAGCCGGTGTCTGCCCGGGAGCCCTAAGACAGTATAACCCTAAAATGGTCAAAGTCCCATGAGCCCGGAGCCCCAGCGGGTGTTGGTGGGTAGTGTGGCCGACCTGGGGGTGCCTTGGGCCGGGGAGAGTCGAATTCCTCCAGGTGGGTTCAGCCAGCATGTATACAAGTCAAGTGGTAAATTTCCAAAGTCCACACAGGCTAAGACCCACCATCCAGCCACCATATCTCCCCGGCCCTTGGGGCTAGGAAGCTGGGGGAGGGCTCGTTGGATTCGAGTGAGCGAGCCCTACGAGGGAATCCTAGGGTTCCCGGGTGTGGGGGGCTTCGGCCGGCCGGTAGGGGGCGTGAAAGGACCCGGTGTCGGGGCTCCCGGGCCTTATCGGGCGTATCTCCCCGGGGGTTAGGGTTAGGGGGCTGGGGGAGGGCTCGTCGGATCGGGCCCGACGAGCCCTACGACCCTGGCTTGGTCCCCCGGGTGTGGGTCGCTCGGGGGCCGGGTGAGAGCCGGCCAAAGTTTCGGGGCTGATCGGGCATATCTCCGTGGGTGTTAGGGCTAGAGGGTCGGGGCAGGGCCCATCGGAAGCGTCGGGCGGAGCTGGGTTAGGGGGTCTAACCTAACCCTAACCCTAACCCTAACCCTGTGAGCCCTAAGCCTGTGAGCCCTAAGCCTGTATAACCCTAAGACTGTGAGCCCTAAGCCTGTGTAACCCTAAAATGTTCAAAGTCCAGAGAGGCTAAACTCCAGGGGGATGAGCTGGGTTAGCTCCCCGGGCTTCTGGGGACTGGGAAAGGGGAGAACCGGGACCCATCTCCGGCCAGGAGGGGTCAAAAATTCCCCGGACCCCAGCTCCGAGCTCAGGGGAATTTTAGAAGGCTTCTGACACCCTAATTCCAACATCTCAATATTTAGTCCCTAACGTCCCTAATTAGGGTTAGGGTTAGGGTTAGGGTTAGGTTAGGGTAAAAAGACGTAGCCCTGGGATAAACCCAGAACCCACGTGGTGCACGGGCCTGCAACTCAGGCCTCATCTCCAGCACTCTCCATACAAACGATCGACAGATATGGCGCCTGATAGATTATGCAAGGCTAACGATCGTGTTTTGGGCTAGGCTGGGGTAAAATTTATCCACAAACACTCCTACTCCAGATAGGGTAGAATTAGTGTTAAGTGACCATGCCTGTGGAAAGGTTAAAGGTCAGATACACCTAGGGTTACAGGAAAATGTGGTTATGCTGACCTAGGGTTCTAGAGCTTATATTTTAAACTGACGGTTATGTTTAGGTTTAAGAAATTGGGTTTAGAGTTCAAAACTAACGGTTATATTTTGAGTTAAGGGATAGGAGACGCATTAATCCTATTTAAGGTTAAAAGTGTGAGCTAAGATTAAAATTCCTTTTAACCCAACGATATCCTAAATTGTGAGACACGTCATCAGTAGTAAACCATAGAATCATAGGGTGTTTCGGCCTTC